>JABMCL010002673.1:705000-740000 GCA_018857735.1 Alviniconcha marisindica | reverse complement strand
CTGTCACTGACGCAAGCCGGGATTCTAAATTCCAGATAAATTCAAAGGAGCATTTTAAAGCAAAATCCTCGATTTCAACATTTTACTTTCATCTCTTTTACCGCTTCGTGGACAAAATATATTTTGCGAAGGCCAGTTCCTTTAAGGGAATTTCTAGTCATAAAATGTCCTGGGTGCTTCACAAGGACGCAGTCAGTCAAAACTACACAATTTGCCTACAACTAATAAAGTCAGTCGACATTGTCATTCAACCCCATTCGACAGCTGTAATTAATCCAGGAGACGTGGGCTATCTATTTAAGCTGTTTGCGCCGACAACGTCATCAAAGAACACGACCCAACACCCCATCGAGTCAGCAACCTATGCACTACACTGAGAGCGTGAATCTCCGAAACTCTCTGTCTGTCTGTCTGTCTGTCTGTCTGTCTGTCTGTCTGACTGTCTGTCTGTCTGTCTGTCTCTCTCTCTCTCTCTCTCTCTCTCTCTCTCTCTCTCTCTCTCTCTCTCTCTCTCTCTCTCTCTCTCTCTCTCTCTCTCTCACACACACACACACACACACACACACACACACACACACACACACACACACACACACACACACAGAAGCATTCCATTTAGTGTTTGAATAAAAGCATATTGAAGACAGGCATGAAGAAGGAAATGATTAATGCATTTTGAAACCAGTCTTGTGGGCTATATAGATTTCGAGAAGGAAAATGAAGGAGCGTACAGATGTACTTGACACACCACAAGCTTAAGCTGGGAGACATGATAAGTGAATTTTGAGACAAGACTCGAAAGAGTCAAGACCTGAAGGAGAACCGATAGATTTTGAGAAAATAATTAAATGATTCAAGACCTCAAGGAGGAAACTAAACAATTTCGAGACAAGACTTGAATGATACAAGGCTCGAAAGAGAAAACTGATAGATTTTGAGACAAGACTTGAATGATTCAAGGCCTGAAGGATAAAAATTATATATTTTGAGACAATACTTGAATGATTCAAGGCCTGAAGGATAAAAATTGTCGATTTTGAGACAATACTTGAATCATTCAAAGCCTGAAGGATACAAATTATCGATTTTGAGACAAGACTTGAATGATTCAAGGGTTGAAGGATAAAAAATATCGATTTTGAGATAAGACTTGAATGACTCAAAGCCTGAAGGATAAAAATTATAGATTTTGAGAGAATATTTGAATGATTTAAGGCCTAGTAAGTAAGTAACTCCGTGTTTTACGCCCAGCCAACCAATGCAGTTATATTAGGGAGAGGTTTCAAGGCCTGAAGGGAGGAAATATATCGATTTTGAGACAAGACTTAAATGATTCAAGACCTGACAGAGGAAACTCACAGATTTTGAGACAAGACTTGACAAAGACGATGATGACGGTGGTGATAAAGATGATGACATGGCGATGATGCTGGTGGTGGTGGTGGTAGTAATAATAATGATGATGCCAACTACGATAATGGTCATGACGACAATGATGATGACGAATACAGCAAGCAACAGAAGACCAACTTACACAGCACAGAAGGGTGATCCCAAAGAGGGCGACGATTTTGAAGGTCTGCAGCCAGTAGACCAGTCCTTTCTGTCTAGCGCTGTCTATGATGATGGAACTGACGCTGAGGGAACGACTGCCGTCGCCATGCACACTGTGTGAGAACGAGCCCATGCGCACCGTTGCGCTATAGGGGATCCCAGAAAAAGTTGCCATGACACACATGGCGTCGAGATAGTGGTGCGCGTGCATTATTAGTGTAAGCAATAATTGTCAGCATGGGCAGGGATAAAAAATAAAATATAAAAATCTAAAAAATGAGGGGAAAAAGGCATACATATTCATGGAAAATAGAGAATAAAAAAGAGAGGAAAGAGAGAGGGGGGTGGGGGTGGGAGAGGGGGGGAGAGAGAGAATGAATGATTGAATAAACTTTATTTGACAAGGGTAGTGGAGTAGACACAGGGTCTTTTTACATCCATCCCTCGCACATGAGAGAGAGAGAGAGGGGGGGGTGGGGTGGGGAGAGAGGGTAATGGATTTAAAAAAAAATCATCATGGCTACTTATGTGTATAGTCGCAGCGTGGACTGGAGAGATCCACGTTCTACAAATAATCATCATCCACATTACCGGCAGCACGAGCAGCTATTCACTGGGACATTTGCGAGTTCACACAGTAAATGGTTTGAGGCCCAAGTATTGTGTGTATGAGTGGGTGATGGGGGCGGGTGGGGGGGGGGGGGGGATAGAAAACGTGCAAGATGATACTGCACCTCTAAGGAGAATTCTTTACTTACTCTACCCCACCCCCTACCCCCACCCCTTCACCCCCCAAATAACCATGCTAGAAAAGGGCGCAGGCATCTAGCATTTTATTGTTGTTGTTGTTTCTACGGCCGTTGAACTGATTACAATACTTGTCACTCATTTATCAGTGCAAAATAAAAAGATTGGTGTACAAACGGCCTAAGCCAGTTTCCTGTGGAAGAAGAGTGACAACATGAACAACGAAATGTTCTGCAATTTCTATCCGTGTATGCTAGCAGACGGAGAGTATGGGTACTTCGTGTAATCAGATTGGCATTGGAATCCTCAGCACTTTCACTCGACTCCGTTTATATATTTGCATATCAACGAGCTAAATAATAACTATAATAAATATACATACCCCCCCCCCCCCCTACACACACACACACACACACACACACACACACACACACACACACACAACACACACACTCGTCCCCAAGTAAATAGCTGTCTAAATCACTAACGATTCTAACTCACGACAAAACAAACTCACTCTGGCAATTCGCACAAATCCTTCGTGATCAGAGGGGCCCTCTCCCCTGCTGAAAAGAATCCGTCATCGTTCAGCGGTGACGTAGTAGGCATGCCGGGGACGAATGACGTCGCAGAGCTAATCGGGCGGTTCCGCGCTCGCTCAGTGGTGGTGGAAGGGGCACGCATCTTGGTGGGGTTGACATGCAGCCCAAACCCATCCCCTCTCCTCGGAGACGTGGACAGCAGGTGGGCGGCTGACATGATGACGTGGTAGTAGTAGTAGTAGTAATAGTAGTGGTGGTGGTGGTGGTGGTCGTGGAGGTGGTGGTGGTGATGGTGGTGGTGGTAGTAGTAGTAGTAGTAGTAGTAGTAGTAGCAGCAGCAGTAACAACAATAGTAGTACTAGCTGCAGAAGCAGCAGAATACAGCGGAGATAGCTGGCTGGAGTGGAGAGTAGCCTGCGATCAAGGAGGATGAGATCAGAGGGGGTGGGAAGTTATAGTTTGTGCTTGGATTTTAACGTCCTGTCAACCGCACAGGGTCACAAGTCAGGACAAAGATGGGGAGTTGGTTGTAGTTCCGACGGATGGATAACGTCTAGGCCTGCAGATCTCCATGCCAGTTGATCCACAACCGATGGTAATTGGCGCACGGGCTCATGTCAGTTGAGTACGTTGTGTGGGTGGGTGTTCCCTGCAAGTAAAGAGTGAGTAGGTCACGTCAGCCCAGTCCGTGCATACAATGAATGGTTGTACTCGTGACTCGCTTGTGCTTTGTAGTTTAGCACAGAACAAGCAATACTGTGCACCTTTCGACTGTGGATTTTCATCCGCTCGCATGTAGTTATTTTTCTTTTTAAGTCTATTGGTGTGGTGTGGTGTGGTGTGGTGTGTGTGTGTGTGTGTGTGTGTGTGTGTGTGTGTGCGTGTACGTACGTGTGTGTGTGTGTGTGTGTGTGTGTGTGTGTGTGTGTGTGTGTGTGTGTGTGTGTGTGTGTGTTTAATTCTGTGTCTTGTTCATTCTTGACGCTTATTGCCCAAGAGAAAGTAATCACAGATTATTATTTTTAAATCATCAAATCCCTGTTCGTGTGACACACCACTACCACTCAAGAAGATCGGGAACAAATGAAGTTGACGGAACCGAAAAAGCAGTAGCCTAAAATTAGCTAGAATTCTTGGCACTAGACTGTAGACTATAACAGATATACGAAACTCTCGTGCAATAATAAACAAACAGTCATCGTGCACATTTCGGCGGAGTGGAGCCAACTCGTCAGGACTCGCCGGCTACACCAAAACTTGCACAACCTACTGTGTGAGGTCCGTGTAACCGTCAGCGTCAAAACCCTTTCAGACTGGTTGTTGTTGATGATGTAGCGTTCCCCAACCGAATAGTCTGAGGGTTTACCCGGTATAAGTAAATGTTCAGTGACAAATGCATTCCATAGGGTATAGGGTGAGAGGATTTTTGCTTTTGTTGTTGTTGTTGTTGTTGTTGTTGTTGTTTGTTTGTTTGTTTTTCGGTCCCCCTCCCCCCCCCTTTTTTTTTTTAAATGTGTTTTTGTTTTGTTTTGTTTGTTTCTTGTTGTTGTTGTTTATCACCCCGCCACGTGGACAGCCACGTGCCGTCTTGGGATGATTTTCTCCATTTTTGAAGGATGGATACTGTTATACAAGGAGCTTATCACGGCTTAAGATAGACCCCACATAAGTATGCAGCGCATAACAATGTGTAATGTAGCCTTGACGTAGTTAGGTAGGTAGTGTTGCTTAATGTCCTCAGATGTCAGTTTACATATTAGGGACAAGCTGAGACCAATGCTGAAGCATGGTTCAATATAGCATTACGTCCACGGAAACCAGAAGGCTCGTTAGGACGGACAGCCCAGGAGGGCCACCACGACTCTCACACAGCTCCTGAACTATGCCTTGATGTTCTTTCTGGTATCCCTATATTGTGACACAGCACGAGACAAGGCGGAGCAGGGAAACTTGAGGAACGGTGACGTTACAATGAAAGACGTATTAAAGAAACCACGGATACTAGACAATTAAAACATCTCAAAGGGCTATTAACTAAAGTAACATTTTGGGTATTACTTCCTGTGCTGGACTGTTTTAATACTTTCTGTGACTTGCAAAACGTTTGGTCCTTTGATTTTTAGTAAAGAAGTTTAAGTAAAAAGGTTTTGTCCATTAATCGTTATTAATTAAGTTTGAGGAGAGTGTGTACCTTTGGTGGAGTGTATTACCTTGTACTTGCTTGCATGCCAGGTGAGATTTACCGCAGGCAGTTCGGTTCTTTTTTGTTGTGTTCACGTGACGTCTTCCGAGTGCTGATTAACTTCCATTGTTTTTAATTCCTTAGTCAAGAGGTCTACATTAAAAAATAAATCGATCGATCTTTAGTAAAGAAGTTTGAGTAAAAATGTTTGGTCAATTACTCTTAAGTAAACAGCCTTGGGTTAAAAAAAAACAAAAAAACAAAAAAAAAACGTATGGTTAGTTGATGTTTAGCAAATAGGTCTGAGTAAAAACGTTTGGAGAACTGATCTTCAGTAAAGGTGTGTGAGTGAAAACATTGGTTCGATTAATTTTGTCTCTGGGGAATCGAAAAACGTCCAATGGCCAGTCTGGAGCACGTTTTCTGACTTTTAAAACATGAAAAGTCAGATCGAAACCGACAGACGGTTCAACAGAACACTATTTATTAGCACAAAACACAACATGCGAATTTTGGAGGTAATCCCCTTTATCAAGCTGCCCAGACGACACTTAAACAACAGTTAAATGGTGAGAGAAAAAATCAAAAGTCAGTTTTAACACACACACACACACACACACACATATATATGCGCGCGCGCGCGCGCACACACACACACACACCACACACACACACACACACACACACACACACACACACACATAAAGTTATAAAGAAATTTGAGTTATATAGTCGGCCCAAAAATGAGTAAAAACGTCACTGTGTAGCTGTAACAGCCAAAAAGCGTTAAAGACCTTATTTTATTGCAATTAGAGCGTTGTACTCTGCAGTTCTTTTTTTTCTAGTTGATTAATTAATCTACGGTGGGGTACTGATCAAAAAGTAGTGACAAAGAACAAGTGATAATCAGTTGTTTGCGTGCTTTGGGTGACAAGTGCTATGTTGAGTTGCACTTAATTACGACTTTGTAGTGTGGGTTGAGTTCACGGTAGATAATCACGACTATCCAGACGAGCATAATAAGAATACAATGATCAGTACATGGTCAGCGAAAGGTCGTCGATACCCAATAGAACGCTTGGCTTGTTTCGATACAAGCAGCCGAAGAAGGACTACTAGAGACAACCAAGAAGTATAATAAGGTCGTTTTGATGATGTATGAATCTAAATCATATGGTTTCTTTGGACGTAAAGCACCTTGATAGAAGATGTATGAAACTGAGCTCAAGAGCTGTGTAAAAGTCGCCCTGGCCGTCCTGGGCTCTTCGTCCCTAATAGCCCTTATGACGTCTGTGGACGTAAAGCAACGCTGAACTTGAACATGTATGAAACGACTGAATGGACACTCTTTGAACGGCGAGACTAAGACAGCGCTACTGACAAATTTCATTCGTGAAACGACAAAAACACACACAAATAAACAAGTGTAAAAATTCTGGTGTCAACTACATTGTACCAACCCACATTATGCTGATTTCTAGACGTCGAAACGTCCGGCCAAGTCATGCTGTTTGATAACCAACATTTTCGAAATACACGCAGACACAATCTTCGACTGAACGCCGGGAAGCCGTCTGCTCAGTCACGTGCGCCGTGTCGTCTGCTCGGATTGTCATGTGACAGGCTTTGGCAGTTCTTGCGTCGTCTTACAATTTCGCACTCTACTCCAATAATTCATGGAGATAAGTTTTATTCTACTGTCAAAATTGGTTGTACGTAAATGAAGTCTGTTAGAGGTTAATAAATATTAGCGTAGATTTTGTTACAAAGAACACTACTATTTCAGATGTTTTTACAGTTCATTCGCATTCGTTGTCAGGCTTCTCGCTGTTTGTCAGCAGGCGTACGGATACCTTGCACATATGACACGCTGTTAGTTAAGCATGTGCTTCGTTTCTTGTTTGTCTGTGCCAGTAAAAAAGATTTACTTCATCTCTTGTATGTCTGTGCCGATAAAAAGACAGAACCGTACATACATTTTAGGGCGAAGGTAGTGAATATGACTAATTCTTTACAGTGGGCATTCAGCTGCACGTCGTAAAACGGCTGTTACCTGAGACTGAAGGTTTCATTCTTATTTCACACTCAAAGCTAGATCCATACCAGTATGATTTACTTTAGGCTACGTGCGTGTGATAAATACATCACACAATGGGTTTTCTTCGTGGTTTACCGCCAAATAAACACTATTTGTGTAAGTTTTGTCCTAGCTAGTTCGTCAAGACACATTAACTTATACAACTGGTGGGGTTTGTGCGTGCGTGCGTGTGTGTGTGTGTGTGTGTGTGTGTGTGTGTGTGTGTGTGTGTGTGTTGTGTGTGTGTGTGTGTGTGTGTGTGTGTGTGTGTGTGTGTGTGTGTGTGTGTGTGTGTGTGTGTGTTTGGTAAACCTGTCAGACCCATTATGTATGGTCTACGTAACAATGATGATAATAATCACCTTAATTTCACCAAACGGGAGAGACTGAAGCGTAGGCTGCTTCCTTCCACTAGTTACGAACTTCAAAGTTTCACATGCTTTTCTTCTTCTTCACCCTTTTTTCCCTCAACACAAGTACAACATCCACTTCTGGGTGTGAGCGTGGTAACTGCATGTACAGAAGGCTGTCCACTACTTAGGTCAGTAGGCCCTAGTTTGCACTTTAAATTAATTTTACATAAAATGGTTGACTCATCAAAAGCGTGAGTCAGAAAAATGTGTTCAAACGGCCGAAACATTTGTCAACATCTTGACTTCCTTTTTTTTCTTTTCTTCTTTTTTTAAATAAATTTTTAATAGTCAAAATGCAATCATTTCTTAGTACAGGTGACTGTTCCTGTTAGTTATTGGGAAGAAAAAGCAGGAAACTATCTACAGCCTGTCAGTGTTGAAAAACAACAACAGTCAATCGCTTCTTACCAGAACCACCTGCCTCATCAGAGAGAAAATAAGTATCATATTCAACAGATTCCGACCCATTCTGCAACAGACTAGAACAGGGACAATAAGACCGGTAATACATCCGTAATATCTCAGAGCTCAGGAGCTGTGTGAAAGTCGAGGTGGCCGTCCTGGGCTCCCGTCCCTAATAAGCCTACGGTTTCTGTGGACGTAAAGCAACACTTCACCATCTGCACACACATCTCAGAGTTCAGGAGCTGTGTGAGAGTTGAGGTGGCAGTCCTGGGCTCCCCGTCCTAATGAGCCTTACGGTTTCTGCGGACGTAAAGCAACATTGAACCACGCTTACGCACTGGTCACAGTTTGTCCCTATTATGTCAACCGTCGACAGCCGAGGACATTAAGCTCTACATCATCATCATCCGTGAGATCGACCAACTTTGCACACACAAAATGTCCGTGTTAAGAAGTGGCGTAACTGTTGTTAATATACTTACAGCTGTGTCACCTGTGGCAGGTGTAATTGCATCCAAACATGTCAACAACCTGCGGCCACTGGGACGGAGTAGGACTCGGTGTGTTCGGTCACTCGATACATGGGCACAGGCGTCTGCTGATTGTCGCGTAACTTGACTGATCCTGAGCGGACACACTCTCTCTCTCTCTCTCTCTCTCTCTCTCTCTCTCTCTCTCTCTCTCTCTCTCTCTCTCTCCTCTCTCTCTCTCTCTCTCTCCTCTCTCTCCTCTCTCTCTCTCTCTCTCTCTCTCTCTCTCTCTCTCTCTCTCTCTCTCTCCTCTCTCTCTCTCCCCTCTCTCTCCTCTCTCTCTCTCTCTCTCTCTCTCTCTCTCTCTCCTCTCTCTCCTCTCTCTCTCTCTCTTCTCTCTCTCTCTCACACCCCATCCTACTTCTACACACTCACACACACACACACACTACACACACACACACACACACACACACACACACACACACACACACACACACACACACACCACACACACACACACACACACACCACACACACACACCACACACACACACACACACACACACACAACACACACACACACACACACACACACACACACACACACACAACAAACAAAACCGCATCCACGCGCACACAGCACACACATCCCCCTCCCCCCCCCTCCCACGCTGTGTGGCTGTGCGTGCGTGTGTGCGTGCGTGCGTGTGTGTGTATGTGTGTGTGAGAGAGAGAGAGAGAGAGGAGAGAGAGAGAGAGAGAGAGAGTGCGTACATGCGTGCGTGCGGCGCAGCGCGCGCATGTGTGTGTGTGTGTGTGTGTGTGTGTGTGTGTGTGTGTGTGTGTGTGTGTGTGTGTGTGTGTGTGTGTGTGTGTGTGTGTGTGTGTTTGCGTGCGTGCGTGTGTTAAATACCTACACGCACACACGTACACACACGCTCTCTCTCTCTCTCTCTCTCTCTCTCTCTCTCTCTCTCTCTCTCTCTCTCTCTCTCTCTCTCTCTCTCTCTCTCTCTCTCTCTCTCTCTCTCTCTCTCTCTCTCTGCCTGTCTCCCAGTCTCTGCCTCTGTCTCTGGCTGGCTGTCCAAATTACCAAAGTACAACAAGCGCCTGTAGTCTACAGGTTGAAAACGTAACCCAATGACGGGTTAAGTGAACGTGTCGTGCGTGGTACAGTCAGGTGATAACAGGTATTTCTGATAAACAAAATCAAAAGCTTCCTACACATCGTGAAAGTCACGTGTCTGTTGCAATGATATCTCCGAAGCCTACATTATGATCTGGTCGAATAATGACCCGGTCCAAGTCACTGGCTCAAATGACCGTGAATGCATAGCCTACTGTACGTGTTTTCGCTATCTGTCAGTTAGCTGTCAGTCAGCCTGATCAGTTATCCTGATGTGAAACTGACGTGATCCGCGGGGTCCAGACAACGCCTTAGTACAGCTTGAGTATCTTTAAAATACTGGATAGAAAAAAACACAGAGAGATAAAAAGTGTATATCAATGAGTTCCCGTAGATCAGAATTTTGCGCCTATAAACGCAGATAAGACGCTCAGGATCTTACTTTCTCTGTGACTGGTTCCTTTGCTTTGCTATTGTTGCTCTCGTTTTTGTTGTTGTTGTCCTTCTTTTTTCCTCTTTTCTTCTCCCTTTTTCTTCTCCTTTACCTTCTTCTTCTTCTTCTCCTCCTCCTTCTCCTTTTTTTTTCTCTCTTTCTCTCTCTAGGTTTTTATTCCTTATTTTCATTTTCTGTTTATTCTTCCTTTACTTTACAGTTGATGTTTTGTATTGTATGTTTTGTTGTTGTTTGTTTAACCAAACCTAATTTAGCTTGTTGAGGACTGCGTCACACGGAAAGGCGATAAACATGATATTGTGATCTCTTGCTTTGCATCCCCAAACCTCTCTCTCTCTCACACACACATTTATGGCAGCTTCATCACCTGTTGAAATTCTGTCTCACATTTGTCCTTTCTTCTGTGATCATCTTTTGTTCTTCCAGCTCCTCTCCTCTCCACCAAACCGACATTGTGTGTGTGTGTGTGTGTGTGTGTGTGTGTGTGTGTGTGTGTGTGTGTGTGTGTGTGTGTGTGTGTGTGTGTGTGTGTGTGTGTGTGTGTGTGTGTGTGTGTGTGTGTGTGTTGTGTGTGTGTGTGTGTGTGTGTGTGTGTGTGTGTGTGTGTGTGTGTGTGTGTGTGTGTGTGTGTGTGTGTGTGTGTGTGTGTGTGTGGTGTGTGTGTGTGTGTGTGTGTGTGTGTGTGTGTGTGTGTGTGTGTGTGTGTGTGTGTGTGTGTGTGTGTGTGTGTGTGTGTGTGTGTGTGTGTGGTGTGTGTTGTGTGTGTGTGTGTGTGTGTGTGTGTGTGTGTGTGTGTGTGTGTGTGTGTGTGTGTGTGTGTGTGTGTGTGTGTGTGTGTGTGTGTGTGTGTGTGTGTGTGTGTGTGTGTGTGTGTGTGTGTGTGTGTGTGTGTGTGTGTGTGTGGTGTGTGTGTGTGTGTGTGTGTGTGTGTGTGTGTGTGTGTGTGTGTGTGTGTGTGTGTGTGTGTGTGTGTGTGTGTGTGTGTGTGTGTGTGTGTGTGTGTGTGTGTGTGTGGTGTGTGGTGTGTGTGTGTGTGTGTGTGTGTGTGTGTGTGTGTGTGTTTTGTGTGTGTGTGTGTGTGTGGTGTGTGTGTGTGTGGTGTGTGTGTGTGTGTGTGTGTGCGTGTCTGTGTGTGTGTGTGCTGTGTGTGTGTTTTGTGTGTGTGTGCTGCTGTGTGTGTGTGTGTGTCTGTGTGTGTGCCGCGCGGTGTGAGTGGCGTGCGTGGTGGGTGGTGGTGGGTGGCGCGCAACGTGAAAGTGTATGTGTTTCGAATATACACCAGGCTAAGTATATATAAAGATATATATATATTATATATAGAAGAGAGAGAGAGAGAGAGAGAGAGAGAGAGATGAGGAGAGAGAGAGGAGAGAGTAGAGGTGAGTCAATGTGGATGTTGTTTTCATTGCAAAGCGCCTGGGGTCAAAGGGTAGGAGTTGTGTGAGTGTACCAATATTGCTATTGTTATTATCGTGTGGCGAACCGAAACAGATTACGGCAACAGAGGCAGAAACAAGAGTGTGTTTTATTTTTGTGTGTGATTTTTCTCCTCTATTTTTTCTCCTTCTTTTTTCTTTTTTTTCTTTTCTTTTTTTTTCCTTTTTTTTTTTTCTTTTTTTTTTTTTCTTTTCTTCTCCAGTTTGTTTAATTTTTCTTCAGATGTTCATTTTGTATGTGAACCGAAGTGCGGAAAACGTCGTATATTTCCCATTCACGTGGATGTTTCCTAGCTAACAGAGCATGATGATGATGATGAAGTGATGTTAATGTCCTCGGATGTCGGCTGACATAATAGGGACAAGCTGAGACCAATGTCGAAACATGGTTCAATAAATCTTTACGTCCACGGAAGCCAGTAGGCTCGTTAGGACGGACAGCCCAGGACGGCCACCTCGACTCTCACACAGCTCCTGAACTATGATACTACTAACAGAGCAGGGCTGCTCTTTTCTTTTATATTCTGTCTCTCCAAATAGCCAACAGACAGCTTCAAATTTCGACGAAGAGCAAAATATTTATTCGCTTAAAGAACAACAACACCACACATTGTTCATAATAAATCATCTAAAAGCAACATATCAAAATAAAATGTCGATGAGAAGCGACCAATTGCAAAATAGAAATGGCCCTTTCTGTTGTAAAAGAAACTATTATGAAAGTTTAATTATTATTTTTTTAAAGTGATAATAAATCTTCCGCTGTAAACTGCCTCGTTGATTTTACATGTATATCGAATTATGTATAAGCTTTTCTAAAACAGTCAACAATGTGACTTGAAAATCTGACGAAGTTCAAAAAACCGCAAGGTCGAACCGCACACACACAATACTCTTTTGTGTTAGAGTTGTTCATACAAATAATGTATTAGAAGAAGAAAGAAAGAAGATCAGATGGGGCTGGCCAAATCGACCAAATACAGCACATCTGGCAGTGCAGAAAAAAGAAAAGAAAAGAAAAAGGCATATACGACTTCTCTTCTGACTTTAACGAAAACAGCGCACAAACAGCGAGCAAACAGTGACGTCCCGCAAGGAGTGACGTCACACGAGCGAGTGACGTCATGCCTTTTTTCTTTTCTTCTTCTTCTTTTTTTTGCCTTTTTTTCTGGATCTTTTGTGTAGTTTATCCAACATACGTGAAAGAAATCACAATGTTAAAATTTATCATATATAAACTTATTATGACACTGCTGACTAGTGTATGCATTATGTCAGTCGAGGTAACAGACTCGGGCAAAGCCAAACGCAACATTCGAACTCCAGCAATGCTATAGTCACTCAGCAGAATCTGACTCACAAAACCAGTCATGGCGACACAAGTGCTCCAAGACTGCGAGCACAAAATCAGTAATTACCTCTCCTCGCGGCATCTTACTTGGAGATAAATGCACGAGTCAACTCCAAACGTCCCACATTTTCAGTAAAACTATGAGGGGCTTCATATAATTATACAGCCAACTCTCTCGTCGTATTTTAACCTATTTTTGACAAGTCCGCACACCTGCACTTCAGCTTATCAGTTTCACCACAGACGCAGAGGGCATCTCTAGTTTCACCTAACAGCGGTGTCGTCACAGGGTGTCGATCGAACAGCAAGTGCATGAACAGTCATTACTAAAAAATAAAAAATAAAAATAAAAATACAGCAAGAATTTGCTCATTCTTTCCTACTTTTGACTGTCTCTCTTGACAGACGTTTCATGCTAAATTCTTCGATATAGTTTTAAACTTCATATCCTTGTTGTAAGTAGGCGAAACGATGTCTGGCCTAGCCGTGAACGTGAAGTGAGGAACTATTTTTGACAAGCTCGAATGTGTCACGCAAGCCCGAATGTGTCACACAAGCTCAAATGTGTTACACAATCCCGAATGTGTCAGTTGGTGTAGTGAGGCAAGCTCATGTAATGATGTATACACAATGTGACAATCTCGTCAGCGCGAAGATTCAAAGCAGAAAGAAATTTACATGAGCAGAAAGATGCTGAGACCCCCCCCCCACCCCCCACCCCCCACCCCCCACCCCTTTATTTTTAATTTTTAGGAAAGGCCTATCAGTTAATTGTTTTACGTTCTCTCGCAGAAGTATGAATATAATTAAATTGGAGTAATGTCCTTTCTCAAACAAACTCGCGTGTAAACTGTTTTACGTTCTCTCGCAGAAGTACGAATATAATTAAACTGGAGTAGTGTCCTTTCTCAAACAAACTCGCGCGTAAAACTGCTAGCCTGTTTCGCGCAGGAGGAATCAAAGTCGCTCTCTCTAGCGCGGGCGCGCGCTCACGCATAAAGTAAAATAAAACAACTTAATTATTCAAGCCGTCGAGACTGCGACAAAAAGATTGCTACGACGAAGAGATGCGCGGGCGATTGCACGAAACATCAGTGGGATTAATCACGTATCACCGCCACCGAGTTATTGCAGTACATGCCAATAGTTGTTCCATGGCGTCCCACGATGACGCCGACACTTAGTAACAAGGCGTCAGAAGACGTCACATAACGTCACTGCATTACCAACTAGGCACTGGACGTCCTTCTGCGACGGCAGTGCACGAGTTAACAGTTTTACAGTTGTAGACGCGTAGTAGTTGTGGTAGTAGTAGGAGGAGGATGACACTGAGTTAACAACGAATCGTCTGACGTCACACCATGTCGTTCGAGAGCATATGCCTAGGCCCTACAGCGGTCAACACCAGGAGAGAAGGGGGGGAAAAGGGGGTGGGGAGGGGGGGCTAGAGGGGGGTTGGGGGGGGGGGGGGGGATTTGTCTCCGTTGCTTCCCACACATTAGTGCAAGTTATGAAATAAGCGTTGTGCAGGCCTATCAACAAACTCAGTCAAACTCCTCTCGCTGCGTCATTCTCACTATGAACGCAGGGCTCTGTCTCCGGAGACGGCATCAATGATCAAACAAGCCAAACGTCTTATATTAATTATTACTCCTACAATAGTCCGTATTGCGTCATCGTGGTGGGGCGGCAGGTCGTGGCGTGACGTCATCTGTCGGCGCTGCTCTGACTGCTGATGTCGTCGATGTCGAAGTAAAGTTCCAGCCACGCCTGGCAGCGTTCCAGTGAGCTGAGGTTGGCGGCTCGCTGGATGGCCTCCTGCTCCTCGTCAGTGTCGTCATACTGCGCGTTGTCGTCATCGCTGTCGTGACGCACGATCTCCACCACCTCCATGGCCGTGTGCAGGCGATCTCCGGACCTCAGAGCACGCTGGAACGATGACCAATCATGGATTTCTGCTTAAACCCTAACCATCACCTCACTCACTCACCACCCCACCCCCCAAATACACACACACACACACACACACACACAACACACACACACACACACACACACACACACACACACACACTTTTGACGCATAGACAATTATTGGCGCGCTCGCGCACGCACGCACGCAAGTACGCACGCACGCACGCACGCACGCACGCACGCACGCACGCACGCACGCACGCACGCACGCACGCACGCACGCACGCACCACACACACACACACACCACACACACACACACACACACACACACCTATTTCCACATCAGCACGCGTGGGCATAAACGTACATGCTAGCACACACACACACACACACACACACACACACACACACACACACACACACACACACACACAGGCACGCACGCACGCACGCACGCACGCACGCACGCACGCACGCACGCACGCACGCACGCACACACACACACACACACACACACACACACATGAGTTCCCACAAAATCTGTCAGGGGCGAATCTAAACCACTCAGCAAAAGAAAGAAGAAGAGAGGAAAAAAGAAAAGAAAAACTCCAGCGAAGCCCATTTTTACTTACCTTTCTCGACTGTTTAGGAGCGAAGTTCTTGTCAGTGATGTCGCCATGGAGACGCGTGCTGCACATTCTGTCCAGCATGGCGCCGAAACCCAGGGGTTCGGCTTCACTGACGTCATCACTGTGGTACTGGCTGGACGCTGGCCTTACGGGCGGGAGGGGGGCCACCACAGGGATCACCGTCTTTTCTCGCTTCATCACTCTGAAAAAAGAGGATGACGTCATCAGGATTGACGTGTGTTTTTTTTATCACCCAGCTTTTTTATTTTTCTTGTTTTTGTTGTTGCTTTTGTTTGTTTTTGTTTGGCGTGTGTGTGTTGTGTGTGTGTGCGTGCGTGCGTGCGTGCGTGCGTGAGAGCGAGCGTGCGTGTGTGCGTGCGTGTGTGTGGTTGTTTGTGTTGTTGTTGTTGTGCGTGCGTACGTGTGTATGTGTGCGTGCGTGCGTGCGTGCGTGCGTGCGTGCGTGCGTGCGTGCGTGCCGTGCGTGCGTGCGTTGCGTGCGTGTGTGTATGTGTGTGTATCAATAAGGCCCATGATGATTCCTCGATTCGCCCCCCCCCCCCCCCCACCACCACCACCACCACCACCACACCCTCCACCCTCCTTTAACATGAAACAAACCCACACGAGGAACAGTACGAAATAAATACCTTTGCGGAATAGTTTCCTCTCGCACCATCAAAATGGCTTTCTGACTCTCCGGAGACAGCAGCGCGGAGACCTTGACCTTGGTCCGGCGGTCAAGGACACGCTTGATGTCACTGGCTTGGCGCGGCTCCACGCGCTGAAACTGTCTTCCCGCGACTTTCACCTCCATCATCAGGGACGCTGTGACGTAGTCTTTCTCAAGGGACTAACTGCTGGTGTCATCACAACCAGCTTGAACGACTTCTGACGACAGCACAGCAGGACAGGAAAAGTCTTCGCGGTTATGACTGCTTCACCGGGAACTGTAGATCTGAGGACACAATCAGATGGATATAATTATAGGCTACATGTCGCATTGTGTGTCAGAGCTTGTCAGTTCTCAGAAACACACCGAATTTCCAGGTGGGCCCTATTTTAAAACTGGCTGTTGCAACCGCCACCTCTACCACCACCACCACAACAACAGCAACTGACGGGGAAAACGACGACAACAACAACAACTCGGACGACTAACGACATTAACACAGAGAGAGAGAGAGAGAGAGAGAGAGAGAGAGAGAGAGAGAGAGAGAGAGAGAGAGAGAGAGAGAGAGAGAGAGAGCTGAAAAAGAAGGAAAGACAAAAGTAGGACTGAAAAGAAGCCGGTGAAAATCACAACTGAATTATATCTTGTGATCACAGGCCTGCCTAATCACATAACTGAGTACGAGAGAACAATCACCTAAAAGTGTCTCTCCCCCCCCCCCCCCCCCCCCCCCCCCCCACCCCCGTCCCTATTCCTAACACCAGCCCCCCCACCCCACCCCACACCCCCTCCTTCTTTAGTTTAGTCGCGGAAAGGAAACAATCGAACCTCTCTCCCATTCACGTCGCGGACGAAAACCGTGTCACACAGCTCGATAAAGGGAAATAATCGCACCACACTATAAGCGCCCCTCTCTTTTCCTCCCTGTTGCGAGGCATGCATACACGATAATCAATATGCAAGAGAATCCGCTTCATTCATTCAAAATCGACAGCCGATTGTTCTGAAACATACTTGACGTGTATTTCTTTCTTTCTTTCCCCCCTTCCCCGTTCAGCCATTCAATCCCTGGAAAACGTCAATGGTGATTTTTACAGTGACAGCCTCCACTCATTTTTGTCACGTTTTTCTTAGAGCATACAATATTGCATATACAAAAAAATATAATACGTCCTAACTGAACGGCCCCTGATTCGGTCGTGCATGCAAAGCGGATGTTTCCATTCAGGGTTGTTGCAGCTGCCCGTGGGGAATGACCACCGCCATGAGCGGCAGCTACAAACCACTGGTCATCTTCCGTCTTAAGCCCGTTCTTAACTGGGCGAATGTTTGTTCGCCGAACATACTTCGGACAGTTCGACGAACTATGATTCGTTTCTTAACTGAACTTTTAGTTCGCCGAACATGGTTCGGACAGTCCAAACTTTACTTCGTTCTCAACTGGCTCATAATGAGATGCAAGCTTCGGCCCGAACTTGCGGCAGACGCGCAGCAGACAGCATGATCGAAAATGAAGGCTAAAGTCAAATCATGTCAAGCCAGTATACTTTCATCATCCCTCACAGGGTAATTCAACTAACTACTATCTCATTCTGGGTCTCCGAGACAAGGCTGCGCCTCCCACAAGTCAACAAATAAACAAATTCCCTCCGAAGCGAATGAAGAACCTAGCGGCACCGTCATCCATTTTTATTTTTATTTTTTCTTCATCCACACAGAGACACTACACTGCTGTAGTATCTCTGATCCACAGGAGAGCTCTGCTCTCAGCCAGTCAGAGGCAATGATCGTCGAATAGAACAGAACTATAAAACGTTCTCTCTTCTATGTGTTCTGTAGAGCAGAATGTCGCTTTGCATCGCCTGTTGCGGGGGAATTTGACAGCGAGTCAGAGGTATACACAATGTGATTTGAAGACTTGTCCAGGCTGGCACCTACTGAAGACCGCCCACGCCAGACAGGACCACACTCCCCAGAGCACGTTCTACAATTCTGCCCCCTCTTTGTTAGGCAGGTAAGAAGGCAGCAGTGGCCTCCACGGAGCAACGCAGCGAGAAGAGCTATGGGGCAACACCATGGACGACCTTCTGAAGACCACAAACTTCACCCAGACCACAGAACCGACCATTTGAATCAAAGCCATGCTCGAACGCAGAACACAAGCATCTGCCAGCTATGCAGACCGAACTATACCTCTACGTCTCTTGTTCTTTGTAGAATCTACGTGTTTTGATTCTACTTAGATCAAACGTGTAGACTTCAGTATCGCAAATAGTCGGCAATGGAACGGGTTCTTTCAGTTGTTACCGAAAATAGTCACGTGATCTACACGCATGTTTCAGTGGCCCGACCGGCTTCTGTTACCTATCAACATCGTAACTAACTCCCAGTTGAATAACTCTCCACCCGTCGCCGAAAATATTAACGTAATCGGTAATGGCTTTGGTACTTGTTTTCGCGGTCCGATATTGTTACAGTATAGTCTGTATAATAAATGGCACTTGAATAATTCTGCCCGAGACGTTGCTCAGTAAAAGCTTTGGTGCTTGTTCTTTAAGGTCTGACCGTGACATATTTATATATTTGAAACCTATCCTGTTCCCCCGCAAATAGGTGCAGCGGACGCAGAAGTTCAGCCTCTCCCTACCCGCGCTGAGAACCCAGAACTATGAAACGTTCCCTCTTCTATGTCTTCAGTAGAGCAGAGTATCGCTTTGCATCGCTTGTTGCCGTCACACACACACACACACACACACACACACACACACACACACACCACACACACACACACACACACACACACACACACACACACACACACACACATACACACACACACAACGAGAGAGAGACAGACAGACAGAGGACAGAGACAGAGTGATATGCATGTGTCGTGAACAGTCACTTTAAAAAAAAACAAAAAAACCTTCACCTGCCATTTGATATAATTATTCTTTTCGCCCTGATATTAAATACACGGCTGACTGCACTTAACACTCTCGCTGTTGACCAGGGGAGAGGAACTAACAAACTAACCGTGCCCCGACCTGGCTCCTTTCCTTTTCTTTCTTCTTTCTTTCTTGCTGCTTTACGTCCACGGAGGCGAGATGGCCTATTAGGGACGGGGACAGAGTGGGAAGGGGACGACAGAGTGAAGACTCGACCGCGGAAACCGCCCGAAAAAGACAGGAGAGACCGTGGACCGCCGCCAGAACAACGGAAGTGTTAGGGCGGTGTCCCCTCGCCATTGCCCAGCGACTTGTGCACTGCGCAATTGCTGTTTCAACTGCTGTGCTTGGCCAGAGTCACAAAGACAATGTCCGTTGCACTGCTGTTGACGAACAACTTGGACAACTCAAGCAAAGGAAGTCCAGCTTTCTTAGCCCAGCTCCACCTCCCTACTCATGATCTCTTCTGGGCTAAGTTGAGGGTCCAGCTCCACCTCCCTCCTCTAAGATCTCTTGCTCTTTTGATCTCGCCTGGAACCCTGGCTCCTTTCCAGTACAACACCTTTAAAAGTTCGCCGTCAGAGTGAATGCACCGGCATGCACTCCACAGTGCCACACTAGCAGTTTTGAAATTATATAGTGACATGTATAGGACTACAGCGTGCGTCGAACAAAGCCTACACAGACAGCAGACTTTGTCAAAGAAAGAGAAGACCGCCGTGGCAGCGACCGTGTCAAAGGAAGAGAGGGGTCGCAGACCTCGTTGCCACTGTGCCAGTCTTTCAAATGCTGCGGGAGTGAAGGAGTTAACGTTAACGTAGATTTCTCTTTAGTATTTATCATACGGTATGTCGGTGAGCAGTTTGAGGAAAAGCGTAGGGAAAATGACCCCTCCCCCCCCCCCCTCTCTCCCTGTGTGTGTGTGTGTGTGTGTGTGTTGTGTGTGTGTGTGTGTGTGTGTGTGTGTGTGTGTGTGTGTGTGTGTGTGTGTGTGTGTGTGTGTGTGTGTGTGTGTGTGTGTGTGTGTGTGTGTGTGTGTGGTGTGTGTGTGTGTGTGTGTGTGTGTGTGTGTGTGTGTGTGTGTGTGTGTGTGTGTGAGTAGTGAGTGGTGAGTGAGTGTAGTGGTGTGTGTGTGTGTGTGTGTGTGTGTGTGTGTGTGTGTGTGTGTGTGTGTGTGTGTGTGTGTGTGTGTGTGTGTGTGTGTGTGCGTGTGTGTTTACAAGCGCACACGCGCTTTACCTCCGTCTCTGTGTATCCTTATTTCCGTCACTGTGTGTGTGTTTGTGTGCGTGCGTGCCTGCCTGCCTGCCTGCGTACGTGCGTGCGTGCGTGTCTGTGTGCGCGCGCGTGTGTGTGTGCGTGTGTGTGCACGTGTATGCGTGTGTGTGTGTGTCTGTGGAGAAAGGGAAGCCCCGTATCTTGCAACAATGCAGGGACTTCGCTGTTTTACAACGGCAAACATCAGTCAAAATCGGTCAATAACTTCAATGAAAGTAGGACCAAAATAGCACCTACAGTGCGGTAAGGTCGACGAGATTTTTGTTGTTGATTTTTTTAACTGTAGCAGTCTGCCTTTTCTAAACATTAAAAGCGTGGAACAAACAAAAACAACAAAAAGAAGTGTGCACACTTCTTTTTGTTGTTTTTTGGGGGGGTAGAGAAAGCAGTAACAAAGAAACGGCAGGAAGAAAGAAAAAAATTGAAAAGAAGAAGGAACGAACAAATGAAAGAAGGAAAGAAAAATAGAAAAAGAAGGAAAGAAAGAAAATGCAACAAAGAATTAAGCAAGAAATATTGCAATAAATTTTTTAATATATATATATAATTACAAACAAAAACAAAGCAAACAAAAAACAACAAAAAACAACTGTTATATAACCGAAAGACACAAAGTATCATATTTATGTCTTCATAACCTATATCGTCTCCTACTCTCCCCCCCCCCTTCCCCCCATACCCCCACCGCCTTCCACTCCGCCCCCCCCCCTCCCCCACCCCCGCCTCCAATCCAACACCACCATTCCCACTGCCCCGCCCCTTACCAACAATGACGAAAAAAAGACACAGTGACTAGGACTGATGCCAACACATCGTCAGGCAACCATTGGCACTGTAAGAGGTCTAGACTTTAACAGCCTGCACCCGAGCAACAACCCCGTGCGTGGGTCCCAAAACAATGAAGTAATCCACATTTTCAGAGGCACCCTTCGAGGGGGACGTCTCCCCCTGATAGAGACAGTGGAGTCGTTTGAGCCGTCCGACTGATTAGTACGAGACACCTACGTCAGCTAAGATCTCCTGGAAGCAAATCACCTCTAAGCAATGACTCACCCGCTTCATCAAAGACTATGCACACATTTTGCAGAGTCACGAACCGGAATCAGTTTAGATCTCTTTGAGACAAAGCACCTTCAAAGCCGGGATGACTCAGTTATACGATCAGAGACTATAATATATCTAGTCTATAAACAGCCACAAATTAGAATCAGTTTTGATCTACACGAGACAATTCACTTGAAAGGAAGGACTCGGCTAGATCAAAAGACTGCTGCCCTGGTAGCCTCTATTATAGTTTATGAAAAGACAGAAATTAGAATCAGTTTACATCTCTACCTAAGTGACAAATCACCCAAAATGAGGAATAACTCATTACATCAAATATAATTACGTTTTATAAAGAGTCAGAGATTAGAATTAGAATCAGTTTACACCTCTGTCTACGAGACAAATCACCTAAAAGGAATAACTCATTACATCAAATACTATATAATTGTGTTTTATAGAGAGTCAGAAACTAGAACGGCAGAACTCCTGGTAGTGAGCATGAAAAGCTTTAATCTGGCCTCCCTACCAATGCTTGACAGAATATAATTACAATCTTCTGTTGCATGTAATCAGATACGTGAGAGGCATCTCCGTCAGTCTCTCGCGTACTCTATAGTCTGTTCATGGGGCCTTTTGTCCTGTGCACACGTGTATCTCATGGCTGGGCCAGTAGCACCACGTACCCCTAGCCTCTTTCATCTGTCCCTTTACCCCTGTGTATAGTGATTAATCTCTGAAGGGAAGTGCACAACAGGCTCACGTACTACTAGCCTGATCACCTGGCCCTGTACCCCACGTAGGGGCTAAACTTTAGCTGCTTGTTTTTGCTTGTTTCTGCTCTGGGTAATTTTTATTACTAACAAATGTCAATCATCTCAGGAGTGGGCTAGTAGTTTAGGGTTTAACAGAGGAAAAGAAGAGGCGATAAGATGATACGCTCTGGCAGTGTCGGTACCACAAGCTAACGTACTCCAAGGCTGTTTCACCTGGCCCTCTAGACTGTGTAGACACTAATCTCTGATGGGCAGTGTGACACAGGCCCACATGTCTTTAGCTTGTTTCACCTGGCCCTCAGCCCTGTGTGGAGACTAATCTCTAATCGGCAGTGTGACACAGACACAAGTGTCTCTAGCCTGTTCCACTTGGCTGTGTACCCCATGTAGAGGCAATACCGGTACCATAGGCCCACGTACTCCAAGCCTGGCTGTTTCACCTGGCCCTCTACCCCGTGTTGAGACTAACCTCTAATGGGCAGTGTGACACAGACACAAGTGTCTCTAGCCTGTTCCACTTGGCTGGGTACCCCATGTAGAGGCAATACCGGTACCGTAGGCCCACGTACTCCAAGCCTGGCTGTTTCACCTGGCCCTCTACCCCGTGTTGAGACTAACCTCTGATGGTGTCGGTGCCACAGGCTCACGCATCTCTAGCCTCCATGCTCACCCTGTGTAGAGACTCATCTCAGATTGGTTGAAGTTCACCTGGACCTCTTACGGGTGCAGAGACTAATCTCTGACAGGTAGTTTAGCTAGCTAGTGTCAACACCACGGGTTCACTTACAGGTTCCTAACCTCCTAAGCTGTTGCATGCTCACCTGGCTCTCTTACCCTGTGTAGAGACTCATCAGTCTGGTTGGTTGAGGTTCACCAGCCTGTTCACCTGGATCTCTTACGGGTGTAGAGACTAATCCCTGACAGGTAGCACAGCTAGTTAGTGCCAGTACCACAGGTTCACTCACAGGTTTCCTAACCTCCTAAGCTATTGCATGCTCACCTGGCTCTCTTACCCTTTGTAGAGACTCATCAGTCTGGTTAGTTGAGGTTCACTAGCCTGTTCACCTGGACCTCTTACGGGTGCAGAGACTAATCCCTGACAGGTAACCTAGCTAGCTAGTGTCAGTACCACAGGTTCACTCACAGGTTCCTAGCCTCCTAGCTCCTAGCATGCTCACCTGGCTCTGTTATCCTGTTTAGAGACTCATCTCTGGTTGAGGTTCACTAGCCTGTTCACCTGCTAGCTCTTACGGGTGTAGAGAGATCATCTCCGACACTGAGGGCACTGCATTCACGTTGTCATGTCTGTATGGCCGTGTTTCTTGTTGAGACTAAAGCGTGACTATAGCAGCGCGCGTCATCAGACACAGCACTCTCTGTGGGTCCAGTATTGGGCACGGTGTGATGATGCAGCAGATCAAAGACAGACACTAGCAGTCTGTTTCGGAGCTTTGCATAAGCAGATTTCCCTGTGATTGTCATCCCTCTCTTTGCCTTTATTGATGACCCGGCAACCTCATCTGCTATGTGGTGTGTGTGTGTGTGTGTGTGTGTGTGTGTGTGTGTAGTATTCGTGGTTGTGTGTGTGTGTGTGATGTGTGGTTTGTGGGTGGGTGTGTGTGTGTGTGTTGTGGTTGTGTGTGTGTGTGTGTGTGTGTGTGTGTGTGTGTGTGTGTGCGTGTGTGTGTGTGTGTGTGT
Source organism: Alviniconcha marisindica (assembly GCA_018857735.1). Classification (NCBI taxonomy): domain Eukaryota; kingdom Metazoa; phylum Mollusca; class Gastropoda; family Provannidae; genus Alviniconcha; species Alviniconcha marisindica. Next base: position 716,278 of record JABMCL010002673.1, on the reverse strand, counting down.
GTGTGTGTGTGTGAGTGCGTGCGTGTGTGTGCGTACGTGTGTGTGCGTGTGTGTGCGTACGTGTGTGTGCGTGCGTGCGTGCGTGCGTGTGCGTGCATACGTGCGTGCGTGCGTGTAGTGTAGTGTAGTGTATTATCAGTCTCAACTCAGCAGTTTTGTGCCGTTTGTTTGCTTGCTCGTTTCAGCTCAGTCGCCGCCTGGCAGTTAGTACCCACACAGTCAGTTCCCTCACTACCCTCCCCCACCACCCGATGTCCAGGGACACCTCAGTGGCGCCGGTCACAGTTTTCACGGTATTTGCCTATTTGTTTGGTGGTATGTGTTTGTTTTTTACTGAACACTAACAGTTGGTGCTCCTTCGCGTCACGACTGATAGAGTGCCACAACAGCAGTGCCTGTAACGATGAAACAACAAAAAGAGAACTTGTACTCACCTACACCGCCGAGTGGCTGCCGGCTTTAAAACCCGGCGTTGCCGCTTATACAGTGACGCTTATTCACTCCCTATGCCTAATGCAGCCTAAGTCTAGTCTGCGATCAGAGGCGACAGCCGGCACAGAGGAGCCATCATGCATAGGCTTAATATCTATCGGTCGCCGGCTGGAGAGACTGCACTGTTGCACTGTTGGTGGAACCAGGCTCCGCTAGAGCTGAGAAAACCCTGCTAGTCTAGCACCTCCGCGCACTAGATTAGTAGCGTATACCATGCAGTCTAACTGACGGGTGGAGCCCATCTGACACCCCCCCCCCCCCCCCCACCCCACCCCAACCCCCTTCCTAGTCAAAAGCTGGCAAGGCAAACGCGGTAGTCTTTCTGCCCACACTGACAACGTCTATGTCCTAGCCGCCCCTCAACTTCAGTGTTGCTTTACGTCCACGGAGACCGTAGGCAGGACTATTCAGTAAGGACGTCGGGAAGCCCAGGACGGCCACCTCGACTTTCACCACTTTCACACAGCTCATGAGCTCTGTTCCCTCCCAGCCTGCTCTAGCTGCTCTTAGTCCTTGATCCAGAGACGTACGTACTATAATATACTCTGGTTACTATGGCCTACACCCGCCGCCGAGTCCCAGCCAGCAAAAAGTAACTTATGAGTCAACATGGTGCTTAACGTCCACAGAAACCATCAGGTTTATTAGGGACGGCGACTGAGACAGCATTTTTGTACCTGCACGGCACGTCGTATCAGCTCCGCCAGACTGCCGACTCGGCGGGTGGCCTACGTGTTTGTGTGCCAGTCCTAAGCATACGCCGCACGCTCGATCCTCGCTCTCTAAGCCCCGCCCCTTCGATCCCAGCTCCCCCGATCAGCCCCTGATCGAAACGCCGATAAATCGATCTCCTTTATTTCACCACCACCGTTGTGCGCGATCAGCGCTTGGCGTTGTCTCGAAACGACGTGGATCAGTTCAGTGAACTACAAAAATGCTGCCCAGTTGTAGTGTCTCAGTCTGCCTGGCCGGCAGTGACGTCAAGCGAGCACGTGCAGGCGGCGTGTGAGCTAAGGTAACAGTGCCTCCCACGTGCAAGAAGGTCGACGTTGTGTGACATGGGGAAGTGGAGAGGAGGGGGGCAGGGGTGGGGGTGGGGGTGGGAGAGGGGCTGGTGGGCAGGGGTGGGGGGTGGGGGTGGGAGAGGGGGCTGGTGGGGGGGGGGGGGGGGGGAGAGAGAGGGGGGAGGACGGGGGTGCATCTGGTGTTAAAGTCTGATAGATCGTGCAACCGCGTCAAGCCATGTATTCCACCGGGCAAAACAAAAAAACAAAAAACAACAACAAAACGACACCGCCCCATTGTGAAGCCGTGTATTGTGTAGCCGACGAACGTGTATTACACTTTCAGTACATTTTTTGCACCCTATGTTATGTAGTACTGATGAAAAAGTCTTTATTTATTATTAGGGCTGTTACTAGGTCTCATTTCTGTCAGTTTTGGTCAGTGTCTCAGTGCATGCTGCCGTCTTCATTGCGACATGTATTATCATTTATCATTGAATTCTACTGTATTTTCATTTTGACTTATGCCGTCTTTGATACGATGTAATAACTATGTCCTTAAAAAATGGTCGGCTTCAAGCCTTTAATGGGGAAAGTCAGCTGAGACAGAGAGTCGCTATATATGATGTATGATACAGATCAGTGTCATACACATTTTAATTCATTGCGGTGTATGTGTGTGTGTGTGTGTGTGTGTGTGTGTGTGTGTGTGTGTGTGTGTGTGTGTGTGTGTGTGTGTGTTTTCCGTATAATACTTTATGTAATTTGTTTTGGTAGGACTGTGCTCTACATATGTATATAATGTTATATTTAGGTTAATATGCATCATGTGAGCGCTTAGGGCGTTGATGAGCGCATGATAAATGTACATTATTATTATGATCAACATCCTTATTATTATTATTATTATGTAGTTACCATTTTTGATGTCACTGCGAACGTGTTGTATGTCCGGTAGCCCCCCCCCCCCCCCCCCCCCCCTCAACAAATCTAATTCGCCGAGTTTTCCAGATAAGTTTATCTCCCTGAAAACATCTGATCATCGGCATCAGACATTAGCTGGAAGGGAGGGGAAAAAGGGAAGGTGGAGGTTTAAATTGAGTTTTTACTGATCACAGCAAGTGTACCTAACAGTGATAAGGTCAATCAGCGACAACAAGGAAGACAGATCGATCAATCCGGTGTCTGTGTTTCTGACTGACGTAATGCCGTGCGGACAGGCTAATCTTAAAGTATATAAATTAGCCCAGCGGTTCGTGACTGGGACAATTTAAATAGCACAGTACCACTAAAACCTCTTGTAGAAACACACACACACACACACACACACACACACACACACACACACACACACACACACACACACACACACACACACACACACACACACACACACATGCGCGCGCATGTACATACATACAATGCACACACGCACATATTCATACACACACAAACACACACACACATGTACGCATTCCAACCCCCCCCCCCTCTCCACACACACAAACACACATGTACAGGCATACAATGCACGCACATATTCATACACACACACAAACACACGTGTGTGCATTCCACACAACACACACACACACACACACACACACACACACACACACACACACACACACACACACACACACACACACACACACACACACAGTGAGCAGACAGAAAAATGGTCTTAGACGGGATACAATCGTCCCAATGTTCAGTAGGTTCAGGAATTGCCTTTTAAAAGTATTTTAATTGTCACTCAACAGACTTTAAGGCTGTATTTCTCCTTTAAGTCTCTCTCTCTCTCTCTCTCTCTCTCTCTCTCTTTTATGTCCTCCCTCCCGCCACAGAAGATAGTTATAAATGTCAGTCTTTACTTCACGTGTCTGCGAGCCAGTGGGGTTATTTCGAGAGATCGATCTCGACAACCGATCACGACCACAATCAGCCCTTTAGGGTGATCTCGAGTGTCCCCAAACCAGACCCAGCCCAGTGTCAAGAGGCTGTAAATCCTACCAGAAACCAGTCTCCGTGTGGATAACGACAGGGAGTTGTGATTTTCTCTCTGCGTTTCCGGCTCTTAGTCTCTCTCGGAGCCCTTTTCTTTGCTTCTGCTGTGAGAGGCCCAGCGCACCGGCTAACACACGCTGTACATTCCAAGCCTCGCTTTCCGGCACCTGCTTCCAAGGAGAAGGGTTGTCGTAAAGCAAAGATTGAAGTTTGCTCAGGGTGTTTGGTGCTGAGATACAGTGAAACTGCAGTGTCGCGATTATTGGAATTTCAGCCGTAAACGGTTTGCCGTGTGATTGTGATTCGCGTGAGCTGTAACCATTATTTTGTTGAGACAAATCAGGACTGGCTCTCTCAGTCCCTCACTAGACGTGCGCACCCCCCACCAACCACTCCCGCTGCCCCAGTCCTTCTCTCTTCCCGCCGAGTATTGAAACCTGAAGATTAATTATTGGTCAATTTCTCCAGCTAGATCTCTCTCTCTCTCTCTCTCTCTCTCTCTCCTATACTATCCTTGAGTGTTAAAGTTTTCGAGTTCGAGTTCTCTCTCTCTCTCTCTCGGTGTCTCTCTCTGTCTCTGTCTCTCTCTCTCTTCTTCTTTTTGACATATACAGATCACTCACTCCATCAGTCGCAGGTGGGCAGTGCACACGCATATAATTCTACGTCTGTGGTGCAGTGATATTCGGCACACCGAGTCTATCACTAAACTATGTTTTTATCATATACCGAGACCGCGGTCTAACTTTAATACTGAAGTATAGTAGCGAGAGAGAGAGAGAGAGAGCACTGGCGTATTCGCCCATTTTATGCGGCATACCGAGTGGACAAGCATTTCAGTGGCTGTTTATAGGCCCTGGCCCCCGTTTTTCCTTCACAATGCAGTTGTTTCACTGAAAGGCCGTTGCTGAAGAAGTTATCAGGAAAAAATTCCGTGCTGGGATTAACCCGACTATTCCGGGCTCTGCCGGGACTGCCAGTCACCCCCGTGACGTCATGTCGTCTGCTGCACCCACTGGATCTGTCAAACTAGCTTTATCAAACCTCGTTCGGGCGCTGTATCATAATGAAAGAGCTAGTTTGTCTTTGGACATCCGTTAAACTCAGCACACTAGCTGGTGGGCATCGAGTGACTGTCAGTCCTGGATATCCCGGCGGTAAAATCATTGTTGATTTGTTTTCGTGCCAGATAAACGCTCTTTGGCGTTTAAAAGCTAGGCGAGAGCGAATACGCTATGCTCTGCTACAATCGTACGGTCCCGGTCACAGGTAACCACCCGTAACGTAAACTTGAGGAGCTTTTATCAGCAAGTAGATCTAATCAGATTCGTAACAGGATACTCCGCTAAAGGATGTTTACGTGTCAAAACACAAATACAAACTTAGAACGTTTACCCAAAACTGGGCGCTTTGAGAAACGAACAGCGTCGACTTTCGTTCCAGGGGTATCATATTGTGCGACTCTCTCTCTCTCTCACACACCCACACACACGCACACATGGCTACGCACGCACGCACGCGCACATGCACACACACACACACACACACACACACACACACACACACACACACACACACACACACACACACACACGAGCAGGCGCATTGCTGAGTATACATACTAATTGTGTTATTAATAACTAATAATGATAAATAAATTTTCTACAGCGCTATTAATCATTTGTCGTATCTTCCTGTGGTGCTCGCTCTGTACCTCTCTCTCTCTCTCTCTCTCTCTCTCTCTCTCTCTCTCTCTCTCTCTCTCTCTCTCTCTCTCTCTCTCTCTCTCTCTCTCTCTCTCTCTCTCTCTCTCTCTTTTTCTTTCTTTTCTTTCTTTCTTTCTTTCTCAAACGCGTGCACTCGCGCGCACGCACGCAAGCAAGCAAGCCTACCCTCCCACCCCTAAAAAACCCACCCCCACCCCTCCACACACACACACACACACACACTAAGCACACACACACTAAGCACACACACACTAAGCACACACACACTAAGCACGCGCTGGTGCAACTACGGTACACTATTAATTCTACGCATATTACATATTTATATTTAACATTGTGTTGAACCTCACAGTATGGAGCAAAATCGAACTGTTTCGAGTCAACAAAGCGTAACTGGCAATGATATGATTTAGAACCAGCAAACCGCTTCCCTGCCGCGTGCTATTGGGGCTTCAGTAAAAGATACGCTCTGTGTGGTTTTCGGGCAGTTTACAGCTGTGTGGAACTAACGAATCACGTTGACATTTACTGAATGCCACCATAATTATACACTTTAATATATAGATATAGGCTGGAGTTTCTTGGGCTAGTGATAGCCGACTGCCACATAGTATGTACTTATGACCTACGTAGCCTAGCTAGTTAACAGTGTGAATTTTGAGAGAGAGAGAGAGAGAGAGAGAGAGAGAGAGAGAGAGAGAGAGAGAGAGAGAGAGAGAGAGATTTGTATAAATGTCAAGAGAGAGAGAGAGAGAGATAGTGATAAATAAATAAATAAATAAATATATATAATATATAAAATTAAGTCCCCTTTTTTATGGCGGGAGGGAAATGTTCATCATCTGCTGAACGCGTCTGATGAAACCTGAAAATCTCACTTTAAAGGTTTAGCTGAAGAGGAAAATGATTATACTCAATGAAAATTTAATAAAAGAAGGTCTTGCAACGATTTCCTGCCGCAAAAGGTTGTTTTATACTGAAACTCGCCTGTAGGTGCAGATCAAGAAACCGTAAACGACCGTCAAAAAAAAAAAAAAAGGCAGGAAGAATAAAGGTTCCCCCGCTCGTTTGCGAAAATATACGTACAAATTTCAAACAAACCAAAGGAAGGAAGAAAGAAAGAAAGAAACAAACAAAAAACGTATGTGCAAAACGGCATGAAAGAAAGTTTCAAAACAATTATGAATTAAATATAAGGAAGCCGGGAGAGGGAGATTCAAAAGTGCGAAACAAGACGAGAAAAATGGAAGAGGAAAAGAAGGAATGAATGAATTAGTAAACGGAATGAATGAATTAGTAAACATTCTTTCACGAGGATAGTGAAATATACATAGGGTCTTTTTACATCCAGCCCAAGCCCACTCGGGGGACTAATTCCATTTAGACTACACAGACACAGAGATTTCAGACATACCCAAAAATGCATGAGAATATCCTATCCGAATTCACTGATAAACATGTTTAGGGCAAAGAAGCAGAAATGAAAATAAAAGCAAATCGATACTCATGCATATGGATGGAGAAGGAAAGAAAAAAAATTGTAACTGAGCACATGCACGAAATGCGCAGAGAGAGAAAGAAAGGAAGGGGAAAAAGAAGGAAAAGGGAGAAAACGACGCGAAAATAAAAGCACATAATTGTAGTACGAACGAGAGAGAGGGAGAGAGCAGCAGAGCAGACAGACAGACAGACAGACAGACAGACAGACAGACAGACAGAGAGACAGACAGAGAGAGACAGAGACAGAGAGAGAGACACACACACACAGAAAGAGACAGACAGAGACAGAGACAGAGAGGTCTGAAATTTTATTTATCAGGCCATAGGCCCATATCAGTGAAGGTTGCACGATCATTTACATGCACAATGCACTGTATGTATACATGTAGTCGTTTGCAAAGCATGGTTACAATCACAAAATAACACAAGTGGTCACTGTGACAAGGAAGAACTACATGTTATACTAGTTTTTAATCTGAAAGGCTTTGAAGATATGTATATATATATATAAGTTGGCAGACAAAGTAAAACAGACAGACAGGCAGGCAGGCAGGCAGGCAGGCAGACAGGCACGTAAATACTCACCACTAATGAATAACTTGAAATAAAGCTCTTTTTGTCTTTCTTTCTTTTATCTTTTATTTTATTTTATTTTTTAACACTAAAGCTTGTGTTTCTTTCACACACGCACACACAAACTGTTCTATGGTGTGTGTTTTTCTTTTCTTTTTCAAGTCCCTCAAAGTCAAGGTAGCACTGAATTAAATCAGAGGACAGAAATCAGAGATCCGGAGCCGGCCGAACCTAGCACAGAGACAGCAGCGGCAGCAGTGCACGTCTGGAAGCCCCCCACGGCTGACCACACACACAGCTGAACCAATCTGGCACGCACCACTCGCCCAGTCGTCCGTCAGCACGCGCTGAGGGCAGTGCTCGCAGGACATGGAGCTAGCTTGCCCCGAGGCCACGGTGACTATATATATATATATACCCACGCAGAGCCCCCCGCTACGAAAAGGTAACCCTTTATGCAACCTATCCCATATGGTCCTTGGGCGGTCTCTCAGTATGGACGTAAAGCAACACTGACTGAACTTGTACAATCTATCCCACCTGCATTTGTCGGAGCTGATCATGCGACAGCTTAACTAATCACTCAAACATCACGTTGACTGCCCGCAGGTTTAGGCCTACCCTGAAGTACCCGCGTAAAGCCCTCAAGTGCCGCGGCCGGGCTACTGGCGGTTATGGAGTGGGTGGTACCCCGTTAAAAGATGCCAATTCAAGGAAAGGTCTGAGAAAAAAAAATCTCGTCCAACATGCAATCTGTTGGAAATCTGGGCCTCTCAGGCTCGTCTCTCCGAACACTTATAATCTCTGTCTGTCTCTCTCCGTCTGTCTGTCTCTGTCTCTCTCTCTATGTCTCTCTCTATCTCTGTTTCTGTCTGTCTCTGTCTGTCTGTCTGTCTGTCTGTCTTCTCTCTCTCTCTCTCTCTCTCTCTCTCTCTCTCTCACCCCCACTCTCCCATTCCCATATTTGAGTCTCTTATCCATTCCCCGGGTTGCGTGCCCCCCCCCCCCCCCCCCCAAACCAGACCTATTGTTCCAAGCATCCACTGAGAAAATGGATTGGAAATGAGCATTGCTTGCCCCCGATAGTACTTATGGTAGGTGAACGTTTCGTTAAATAAATTAACGGGGCACTGTTTTAAGGCGTAAGCGCCGCTTTGAGGAGGTGACTACCCATCTGAGGTTAGACTATCGCTTTGAGCTGGTCATCGCTGTGAAATCAGAGGTGATCAGTGTCAGTAGTGGTGACTATTGCTTTGGTGTGGTGACTGCCCGTTTGAGGTGGCGACTACTGCTTTGAGCTGGTGTTGATTGTGGTGGTGTCTATTGCTATGGTGTGGTGACTGTCTCAGTCTTTGAGGAGGCGACTATCGCTTTGAGCTGGTGACTACCCCGGAGGTGACTATGGTGGTGACTATTGCTTTGAGATGGTGATTGCCCCATTGAGGAGGCGACTACCACTTTGAGGACGTAATGACTACCGCTCCGTGAGGTGGTGACAGTCGCTTTGAGGTCAGTGATAATCACCGCTTTGATGTCAGTGGTGACTGGGATGGTAACTGCCGCTCTGAGGCCGGCAAAGTAAGTAAGTAAGTAAGTAAGTAAGTAAAAGTAAGTAAGTTGGTGTTTTACGCCCAGTCAGGCCGGTGAAGACTACCGCTTTGTGCTGGTGATTTACCGCTTTGAGGCAAGTGGTCGCCTTGGTGATGACTGCCGATTTGAGCTGGTGACTGCCGCTATGAACTTGTAATTACCGTTTTGAGGTCAGTGGTGATTACCGTTTACAGGTCAGCAGTAACTGAGGTTTTGACCGTCACTCTTATTGCTTTGAAGTCAGTGGTGATTACCGCTTTGACGTCAATGGTGACTACTGCTTTGAAGTGATGACTGCCGCTTTAAGATGGTGACAGCAGTTTTGAGGTCAGTGGCGACTGCCGATTTTGGGTGGTAACTATACCTCCTTGAGGTGGTGACTGTCACTTTGAACTAGTGATTACAGTGCTGAAGCCAGTCAGTGGTGATAACCGTTTGAGGTGATGACGACTGCATAGAGCTGGTAATTATCACTTTCAGCTCAGTGATGACTGGGTTTGTCACTGCAACTCTGAGACAGTGACTGCCGCTATAAGCGGCGACTGTCGTTTAAGGTATTGACTGCCGCTTTGAGGTCAGTCGTGACTGCCGGATTTGGGCAATGACTACCGGCTCTGAGGTGGTGACTGGCGCTTGAAACTAGTGACTGTCTCTTTGTCCGAGCTGACGATTACACGCTTTGAGGTGGTGACTGCCGCTTGGAGCTAGTGACTGCCTCCTTGTCCTGATGATTACACGCTTTGAGGTGGTGACTTTCGCTTTAACGCATTCTCGCCCTGCCTTTTGTCTCCTAACTCCCTTCAGACTGAGGCTACTACTGTCCAGTCCCGACCGTTGTCTCGCGGAGAACGCCGACCCCCCTCCCCTTACCCCCCCCCCCCCCCCCCCCTTCCCACCCCACCAACCCTTCCGCCTACCTGCCACCCGCCGCCTCACCTTTTCGAGACCCCCTTGTTTTCTGAGCGCTTTTGTACACTGCGGAACCCATTGCCTTGTTCACGCGCGGTAACTACAACAAAGCAGGTTCGCTCAGATTTCCATTACTCATATATGTATGCATGGATACAGCCCAAGTCAATGTCGTTATACGTGCGCTGACGTTGATTTTCAATAGGTGGTCCCACGCCGAGAATCTGCTTTAGTTGGATTCGGCGCTCGGACAAAGAAGTCGTCTAAACTTCGCCGTGGCCCAAAGTATATAGAGGCCCACACTGAACAATACCACCCCACCTCTCCTTTCAATGTTCAGGGTTCTTGTTTTTCTGGCTCAAGTGTCACCTGTCTTCTTTTTTTTCTCTCTTTTTTTTTTCCTTCTTCTTTCTTCTTCTTCTGGCACCTCTCCTCTCTCAATCCGGCTGTATCTCTGTCGGTCCGGTTATCTGTTTGTTGGTCGATCACTCTCTCTAGCTCCTGCCATCCCCCCCCCTTCTCCGCCCCCCCCCCCCCCCCCCCCCCCCCCCGTCTTATTACTACAGAGTTATTTGAGAAAAATGGATGACTTAAATGCTTACAACAATATAAGATATATTTTGTATAATACTGATGTTATTACTAATATTGTCAAATCGATTGTTTCCTGTGGGAAAACTAGTATAAATAATAATTATATGTTTTTGTTTTTTGTTTTTGTCTAATATCACCTCGATGTGAACAGACATAAAATAAAATATTGATTGATTTTTCTTATTTGACAAAGGTTACATACAACCAAAATGTCGCCCCCCCCCCCCCCCTCCCCCCATTTGTTTTTCCCCTTTAATTTTTTAGTAATTTTCTCTACCTGTATTAAACAAGAAAATAATGAATTCCATTCAAGTTATAATGGGCCTTTATTGAAATTCAGTCTTCATATTAAAGTAGACCTATAAACATACTCAGCAACACCACTACACATATCACAAAACCGCCAGCGGTATTTATATATATTAACCAAAACATGCTGGTATGTCATAAATACATCTTTGCGTTTTCAATTAATTTTCAATTCACCTGTTATCCTAGTTCAAGCTTACGTCACTTCATCTTATTTGATGTTAACCTGCATCGTTTACGTGGGAAAGAGAGAGAGAGAGAGAGAGAGAGAGAGAGAGAGAGAGAGAGAGAGAGAGAGAGAGAGAGAGAGAGAGAGAGAAAGAGAGAGAGGCTTTGAGGTCAGTAGTACCTACAAATATATTAGATATACATTTTTACATTGTTTTACATTTTCTTCCACTTGGATACCATATTACTTTATGTTTGTCATGTCCGTTCAAATATTTGAGTACATCTAGCCTACAGTTTCCTCGCTTTTAATTTTTGTTGTTGTTTGTTTATAATTACAGAGCAACATACATTTCGCTCGAACGTTTTGTCGTCAAGTCAACAAGCCATCAAGAGTATTTATTG
>JABMCL010002673.1:620000-700000 GCA_018857735.1 Alviniconcha marisindica | reverse complement strand
TGCCGAGAACAAAAATCTGGTTTCTAGTTTGGAGGCATGATCGTGTTGCGTATCAGCTTCAGTGCAATTATGTTAACACGAACTTGACTGGAGCAGAAATGTTTGGGCTGTTAGCCATAGTTTTTGTTTATTCAGCGTATAATTGTTAGTTCGTGCTTGTTCCTTTGTTCTTGAATAATGCTGAGGTTCACACACCTAGTCCAGTGAGATTTAGCGCCTATATGAATACATACAATATGGCAGTGGTTTCCCCCCCCCCCCCCCCCCCCCCCCCCACACACACACATCACCGTTCAGACAGCTGCAGGCTTACTTCACACACACACACGCATGTACATACACACGCATGCACTCACGCACGCAAACACACACACACGCACGCAAACACACGCACGCACGCACCGCGCACACACACGAAAGTACACACACACAGAGCAAATTAGACATGATAGGCCTAGCTTCTTTCTTCAGAAGCGGTCATAACCATTACGAAACTGATTCGTATGCTTCTCGTATGCATGAGTTTTGTTTCAAACGTGTTTGGCCACTCACGGGTCGTTAGACCTTCTGATATCGAAAGGTGGACACAGAAGACAGAACATAGAACATAGAACATAGAACGTGCTCAAACGCTCCCGGTACGCGCTGCATGCATGAATACGAGACAGGTATCGCGTAGCAATGAATCGTGAAAACTACAATTGTTTTTTTTGTTTTTTGTTTGGTTGTTTTTTAAGAGAGAGAGAGAAACACAGAGAGCAGGGAGCGGGGGTGGGGGGTGGGGAGAAGTCTCCTCCACGCTATTTGGAAAAGAGAGAGACACCATGATTAATTACTTAGAGAGAGAGAGAGAGAGAGAGAGAGAGAGAGAGAGAGAGAGAGAGAGAGAGAGAGAGAGAGAGAGAGAGAGAGAGAGAGAGAGACAGACAGACAGACAGACAGACAGCAGACGCAGAGACGAAGGACAGACAGACACACAGAGAGATGGGGAACTATGGGGGGGGGGGGGGGGGGGGGGGGTCTCTCCATCACGGCAACGAACTGTACACTCGATAGCAGTGCGGCATATCAGACCTTTAAAGGGGACTCAAGAGAAGAAGTATTATGGGTCCCATCCATTGCAGTGGAATATTTTTTTTTAAGTTCAAAAATACTCCACAGAGCAGGGTGGGTTTTTTTAAATTTATTTGTTATTTGTTATGGTTTCCTTTGTTAAAATCTGCGTTTATATGAATATACGTTTGAAAGTCGCGAAAACACGAGGCAAAGAAAGTACACCTGTTGCATCATATATATTGACAGAGCATACGAAGAACTGCAAATGCATATATAGCCATATTTCCTACATTTTCAAGTCAACTTGCTTCGGGTCCCTTTTAAACTACGACCCCAGTCATGTTTCTGTTACCTCCCCTAATCCGACAGTCATGAATTTTCAATGAGATGTTCAGTTGGACTTGAAACTCAGTGCACACAAGCACTCTTTGACCGAAGTGCAAAAAAGAAAGAAATAATTATGTTTTTTAGCCAATGGAGAGAGAAAAAGCAGCCAGCATTGTTGTGGACATCAAAGGAGCCGCATTTCAATGTCACTTCAGCGGCGGGATAAAAACCTGTTTTCAATACGGGTCTAGGTGCATGCATGCACTGATCAGTGCACATTTTGAAAAGAAAATGCGGGATAGGATCATCGAACTTTTTCAGAGCGTCAGTGTGGTTACATGCAATCAAGTTAATGGACGCACGCACAATAAGAGACAAGGGCCAAGCACCCCCCCCCCCCCCCCCGGCCAAGCACCCCCCCCCACCCCACCCCCACTACAGAGACAAGCCCCCCCCCCCCCCCCCCCCCATGTAACAGGTTTGCGGAGTCACAGTACACGCCGCTGGGTGGGTTCAGCTACAAGCTGGAAGGTCCACAGTTCGGTTTTGGCTCGACTTTCTATCAGAACTGGCATGAGTAATGAAAGCATACGCACTACAACAGCATCGCACCGAAGCCGCGGAGATTGTTGGCGTTCCTGTTGATCTTGTATTGTAGGATGTTATGTTACTGTATCGAATTTTTGAATAAATTTTCTATTTAAACCAATACTGAATCATGCACTCACGTACGCGCTCGTGCACACACACACACACACACACACACACGTAAGTTATAATTCCCGGCTTGAGAACTATAAATAACCCTGTCAGTTGGAGTTCTAAGTAGCAGAAGGGACCTTATTTTCTGTACCAGAGAAAAAGAAGGAATGGAACTGCGGTTTTCAACATAAAGCCGGATCGTAGCAAACAGACCAAAACGCCAACAGCGGTGTGAAGGTCAGTGAGGCGTCTAAAAAAAAAGTACCTATGTCGTTATGTACGTACCACCAGTCTCCAGACGTAACGTTCCCACCCACGGCCTCGCCCGACAGAGCGTGTCTGCTGTTTATTCATAAAGCGTAAACTTAAGTCACGGCTGACCGGCCCGACCGGACTGTTGAATAGACCCATCACGGAGATTACTGTGCATAGCCGATGCACCACAGCGAGGACACGCGCGATCAGGCACACCTACCCGCAATCCCATTACTTCAGCACGCGGTGGTACAGTGCTGCGGCGTAAGTAGCCGGCCGGCCTTCGGGACAGCTGTTAGGTCAATACGCGTGCGTTCTCTTATGATTCCCTGGCTCGCACTCACGCCAAAGCAGAGTTCAGGCCGAGCTGTGTGAAAGTCGAGGTGGCCGTCCTGGGCTCCCCGTCCTAATGAGCCTTTTGGTTTCTGTGGACGTAAAGCAACGTTGAACCATGCTTAGGCATTGGTCTCAGTTTGTCCCCAATAATTATGTCAACCCGACATCCGAGGACATTAAGCTCTACATCATCATCATCATCATCACCATCACGCCACCGTAGTACGTGCGTCACAGACTTGTCAGAGTGTTAATGGGGAACCGGACCAAACTGAGATGGCAGTTGGCCTGACCTGACTGGGACCCTAGTAGAAAATGTGCAAACATTTGCACCAGCACGCCTCATTTTGTTGTTTTGGGGGGACTGTTCTATCACTATTTATACACAACAGGACTGTTTTTATTTTGCTTCATATTTGCTCCTCAGGGCGCAGCTATCTTGGTTCGCTCCAAACTGTAAACATCGGTTAATAATATTCTTCCTCCATTGAAGGAGGAAGGTCTGTCCCGGAAAGCGAAACGATTTGGAGTGTGGTTTTCACTGGAGTGATACTTTTGCCACACCGTCGTAAAAGTAGCACGTAAAAGATCCCGATCATTCTGCCAAAAGTGTAGGTGTCAGGTTACAGCTAAACACGCATGCACCTTATGTATGTGGCTTTGCATGAAGTGACGTGGCGCATGGTTGTATGGTGCACACAGATCGCGCCGAGACGGGCAGCAGTTTCACGTGTATCCAGCCATGTCAGCGCTGCACCACTTCGGTGGATATTCAAAAACGCGCTATAAAAAAACTAGTCGCTCATTCGAGCGCAGAGTCTGCTCCAGAGCGGAGAATAGCGCTATATAAAAGCGATCAACAAACACTGACACGACTTTGTTGATGGCACCACTGTTACCATAGACACTACACTACCCTACACTACACGGCAGTATCTCTGCTGTTCAGACTGCTGGGCATCAAATGGCAGTAATTCTACACTGCCTGCGTTTTACACACGTGCGTCAAAACACCACATTCAAACTCCCTGCAAAACTTATGAATATTACTACCCTCCTGCAAGGGGATCCAAACATATCAAACAATGTGAACTCATTAATATTTAAAGCTGTCCTAGACAGGTCTGGTCGTGTTGCCATGGAATGACGTACTGGCATGAGAGCACTCTGTCTGTCTATCTCTATTTTTGCCTGATTTTTATTTGTTGTTTAACATAAACATACCCGTTGTTGCAAAATGAATTTAGTAAATTATGTTTGTTTAATGTTCATGCAATGATGTTGATTTTCCATATTTTCATGAATGTAAATAAACTTTGTTTAAACCAAACAGCAGTACTCACGCACGGTCATGTTTTGGGGAGCTTTAAACCGGCGTGGATTTTTAACAAACAGGACCAGAAATCAAGTGGAAAAACTGCTGCGTACGATTATATATTCATCCATCGGGGACAAACGCGAAGATGATCCCAGGTACTCGTCGAATCACTCACACACACACACACCAACCAACCAAAACAAACACTGTCTCTCTCATACACACACACACACACACTACAACAACAAAAGTCTAATTCAGGCAGTTCAAATCAATTTTTACGCAAGGAGAGAAAAAGAAAAAAACCTTTAACGAGCCGAAAGCTTACTGGGGTGCCTGCCAACTGTACTGTTTGTCTCCTCGACATGAGATCATTATTGATACAGAAGGCTTACACAACTAACGCACACGTTATACAAAAGGCTTACACAGCTGACCCCAAACTCTTACGACACAGCTAATTTGCACACACTTCCCTCCCGCTGTGACTTCACAGCCGCCGCAGGTCGATGGTTGATCAACAAGTCGTATGGCTTGTGTTGACTGACCGGCAGAGCGCTCGAGTTGGTTGGTTGAGCAGGCTTAACGCCGAGTATCTGGCAGGGGCCCAAAATCCCAGGAGTTTGGGGGAAGAGGGGGATTTACCTAACATTACACCGTCACCACACACACGTCTGCATTACGGCGATGGACAGCGGTGAAAGCAATTTTCCAATAATTGTGGAGGTGTATATATATATATATATATATATATATATATATATATATATATATGTGTGTGTGGAGGGTGGTGGGGAGTCACAAAAGCAAAGTCCATAAACCACAGATGGAGAGACAAAGGAGAGCCGAAACTGCATCGAACCGAGGTTCTTCTGCTTACCAGCTTAACTAACGCCTTGCCGCTCGGCCAAACCGGCTCACGGGAACAGAGTGCACGAATGCCACTTCTTTTTCATGGTTGTTTACGCCCACAGAGACCGTAGGGACTATTAGGGACGAGCGCATTGTCACACAGACCCCGATCAACTTCAGCTGAACTGCATCTGTCATCCGTCAGCCAGCGCGCTCGTGGTCTCAAGGACGTGAACCCAACGATTAATCGTAGCATGACCAAATCAGTCAGTGACCTCGGCAAAAAAAAAAAAAACCCGAAGAAAAAACCCGATAATAAACAGAGACAGAGAGAGTGAGAGACAAAGAGAGAGAGAGAGATACAGGGCGACATACATACACACGGAAGTCTTGGAACCAACTGAGAGAGAGAGAGAGAGAGAGAGAGAGAGAGAGAGAGAGAGAGAGAGAGAGAGAGAGAGAGAGAGATTATTTCGCAAGATTTCACAATAGTTGAGAAGATTCGGTGGTGGTGTTTTTCTTCCCTAACTTGCCAATGAAGGATGACTAATTCTACACAAGTAAATAATTATGTGTTACACTGACAAGACGTGATTAAATACATGTAGCCTGTATGGGCACAAATACTACCGAAGAGCAGAAGACAATAAATAACCATGGGCAGTGAAGGGGTGTGTGTGTGTGGGGGGGGGTGATCGAGGCCCATATTCACTGTTGGCACAAGCCAACAAGGGGGGGGGGGGGGGGGGGGGGGGTAAAGTTCAGTGACACACAGACCCAGCTAAAGAAAGACCTCGACCCAGTGAACATCAGTCAGTGTCAGCACGGGGCCATGATTAATTGACAATCGGTAATTAAGGCTGCCTCACACATAGGCGACACGCCACAGTCTACGCAACAGCAAAGTGTCAAAATGTTTTAACAGTAACAGTGGATGTGTGTGTGTGAGATCAAAGTCACGCCGCGTAACGTTGCTTGGCTGCAGGAAACGCGTTTGGAAATTAAGTAAACTTGGTGCTTAACGTCCACAGAAACCGTGAGGCTTATTAGGGACGGGGAGAAGGGGGTATGGAGGTGGGGGAAGAGGGAGACTAATATACCTATCTTTACACTGTCACCACCAGAATGACTCCTGCATTAAGATGGGCAGCGATGAGAGCCATTTTAATGTTTCGTTAATTGTGAGGGGCAAAGTCACAAGACAGTGTCCACAGACCACAATTTTGGAAGTGAAAGGAGAGCCGAAGCAGATTCGAACCGAGATCCCTCTGCTTACCAGCCTACCGCCTTACCGCTAGGCCAAACCAGCTCACTCGCGTTTAGAAAGGGTAGGTCATGTTCTAAAATCAGTAGTGTGGCGTGATGAGCTGTTGCAGCCAATCACAGCAGTCAACGCGGACTAACATAAAGGCGGATCGCGCGTACTGCTTCGACTCAAAAACGGTGAGAGCAGTTGACTTGAGAATTTTAGTCAGCCAAACATTCTAATATTTCAGAATTTATTAATATTTCAGGTCTTGTGGTCCACAACTTTTGACGAGAAAGGAAAGCCGAAGCGGATTCGAACCGGGGTCCCTTTGCCTACCAGCCTAACGCTTTACCGCTAGGCCAAACCGGCTCACAGGGAATCGCCTGTCAGCGGCGGCCTTTAGACCTACACCTGCGTGTCTGCCGCTCCAGTGCCTCTAACCTATCCGCCGCCGACCGAGGAAGCGGCGCCAATTCCAGCCTTTTGTTCTGTCACCTCTGAGCCCGGTACAAGCCCTGCCATTTATACATGTATACTCAATATATGCACAGGATTGAAACGCGAGACAGCGCGGGCAAGTTAGTACAGTGGAACACCTGACGAGGGGTCACCTCGCTTTTAAGTTTTTTTAAATGAAATATCAGTTCCTGCAGATAGTCGTGTCAGTAAATTGTTACATTTTGTTTAACGCCGACGAAGGGTCACCCCGATTTTAAGTTAAAAAAAATATATGAAATATCAGTTCCTGCAGATAGTCGTGTCAGTAAATTGTTACATATGTTTAACGCCGAGTTGTCTCCGGAGAGGTACTGGCGAGGGATGTACGTAACTCTATGCTATCACCACCACAGTGATTGATTCTGCTTTTGCTCTTCTTCTTTTTTTTTTTCTTCTTTTTTTTTTGGGGGGGGGGGGGGTAACTTGGCGTTTTACGCCCTGTCCACCATTAAGGGGGTGGTGGTGGGGGGAGATATACCTAACTCTACGCACTGCCACTACCAGAATGACTGCGTTCAGACCTCTTGTTGCTTTAGCAATGAAAATTAAAGCAACTGGCCTTCTAAAACCTGGCTTTGTCGACAATAAACAAAACAACAACAAAAAGGGGGGTGGGGGGGGCGAGAGGAGGTTATATTTTAAAGGAACTAGCCTTCTCAAACCTTGCATTGTCCAAAAAGAGACCGGCTTTTCTCCCAACAGATTAGTTGGTTATGGTCCTTAGATTTTGGTGTGGTGTGTGCGCGTGCGTCTGTGTGTGATGAAATGAGTGCATCTTTGAAAGCGCTCTGGAGTACCATAAATAATATATTATTATAATTATTTCAACCTCCCGTCAAACTACAGGGGGTCACCTCAGGACAAACAAACACTGTAATAATCAGTGGTAATAATGCGCAGTAACGAATACCGACAGACGCGAAGGCCGGTTTGACCAGTCCCCTTTCACGTCTTCCCAATTCTATTTCACGTCATTGCTTCGATCTTCCGTCTCTCACGCACACACATGAACACCTTGCGGTAAGACCACTCTTCCCAGTCCTTCTTCCCCCTGCACACACAGAGACTGACTTGGTGTAGTAATAGAACTGTTGATAGCTTTTTCTCTCTCCAGTGGTACTTCGGCTGTGAGATTTGGTTGTTTGCGGGTAAAAAGCGAGTGCGCACCCATCAGGGTGGTGTGGGGAGGAGGGGGTTGTAAACAAGGAAGGCTGGGTAGGCAGGTGTTAGCCTAAGTGTAAACACGATGGAGTGGGTTGGTCACCAGGTGGCAAGGTAGGTAGGTAGGGTAGAGATGGCACGCAACATGTCCTACCCTTTCTAGGGTAAGGCTGGTAGGGTAGGGATGGCAGGTAGGCACATATGGGCAGGTCAGGTAGCTGGGCAAAATGTAGATGATGGGTAGTTTTGGTATGTGGGCAAGGGCACATAGTATCGGTAGATAGGGTGGGGTAGTTGGAGAAATGAGGTGGGTACAGTGGGGCATGTAAATGCTACAAGGGGGCAAGGGTAAACAACACAGAGAGAAGGCAGAGGGAAGTATTTCTGACAAAATAGCTTTCCGTGAAACAATGACCCAACTTTTTTGTTTTATCCGTTTAGCATTGGGGCCATTTACACCATCAAAATTTTCTGGGCTGAGCTCAGAATGCTACATTTACACTTCATCATCCCAGAAGGAAGTGCACCCATCTGTCGTCTGGAACACAGAACTGTGTACCTTGCCACTGAGGTTTGTTGTTTGTCTTAAAGTATAGCACGACTGATGTCATGTTTGCATCCCTGCAAACAATAACATCAAACTTCTCAGTTAAGTCTGGTTCAGATCGCAGTTGCAAATACAAGCAGCCTGTGAACAGCCCAGGGCTGTAGAGTAAATTGCCCCTCTGCTTCACAACTACACACACTTTCTCCCACATAGTGTCACCAGACGTGATTACAGGAAAGCAGCATTTATTGACAAACAGCCTAGGCGATGATCTCGTAAGGGATGGGTTGGAGCCACTGAGGTTTGTTGTACTTGGAGGACACAAAGTGACCTTCTCTGGGCTGCTTGGGCTGCAATAGAGAACCAGCGATTTCTGTAGGATTCATCATGACACAGACCAACCCTGCCCAGACTAGGCCACACAAGGCTTTGCAATCCCTGCTTGTGACAGCCTGCAATCCAGCAGGCTTTGCACTGCATGTACAGTGTTTGATAAGCCACAGTGCTTGCCACCCGCTTGACGCTTAACAGGTCAAATCAAAGAGCCTTCTCTTCAACCCTACATATATAATGCTATCCTCTTGGATGGATTCAAGCTCCAGGAAATTGTTTCCTCTTGCCGCAGTCGTGCAGCGAGTACTGCCAGAGCAAGTCTCAAATTTGTTCAATAAAGATTGTTGAAAGAGCAGAGGACATTCAAATTGAAGAGTGTACTATTTTTATTGACCTCTTTCACGTCTGTACTGATTGGTCAAAAGCATCCTTTCCACCCACAGAAATGGAATGTGTTATAAACTGCAATGGGACTGTGATATTCCTGCAGTCCACACATACACATTTCCTAGGATATGTCACATGCTCTGAGCTTTTAATTGCACTATAAAACTGCATGCATTTCTGCGGTTGCAAAGCATCATGTGGCCCAGACTCTGAATGCAGTTTGTTTCATATCCTTCACAGCTCAGTGGTATTGAAAAGGACAATAGCCTAGCCTCACCAGACAGACTAACTGAAAATCACACTGAACCAAAAGCAGACTTGAGTTCTTGAGTTCACTCGTCTGCTTTTGGTTCAATGTGATTTTCAGCAACATTTTCAACAACAAACAAATAAAAAGCCTAAAATGATTTCGAAATTTTACGTAAAGGAAACAGTTCATACAGTCACAGTGCTATTCTGTCCAAAAAATAAGGTTCATGCTCACAGAGATATTGGAGTGTCTATTAGCAACTATGCATGTTTGAGCCTACTGCATCATCTCCAGGCCATATCCCACAAAGTATGTACAGAGTGACATACAGTACAGCCCAAATTGTCTTGGTGTATTAATTACATTCCTTGCACAAAAGCATTCAGTGCATGAAAGCATGCAGTATCAGGCTGCACTAATGAGGAGCTCAGTTAATGTACCCTCGTAATCAACTGTCAATCAGCAAACTGTTGGCCCTAAATTGCCTAATGGAGTGCTTGGGATCACAAAACAGTAACCACAGCAATATCCACTTTTAGCCCCGTCGGTTCACTGTCCTCAAATGGTTTAAGGATGCATGTGTGCATGTGCTTGTGTGGTTCAGGCGGGGTTGTTAACTCCCTTGACTTTTGCCCGGCATCGCTTAAGTCCCTTGGCTGCTTTTACTTCCAGTGCGTATTTTCTTCACAATGGCAGGCGATGACAGTGAATTTTACACTGCCAACTTTAAAGACATTTTTGGAGGCCCATAGTCAGAATGTGTCTGGCAACAAGCAATAACTTGTTGCTTGTGCTATAGGATGCCCCAAAACACATTTTTGCCACAAACTTGTGATATTCTGATCTGCCAAAAAATGATGCAAAGACACTTTTTCCCACCCTCCATCCCCTTTCCCTGGTAATTTTTGCAACTGTAACAGTGGTGGCATTTGTACTGCTTTGCAATTCTAGGTTCAACTTCCATTGTTATACACAGCGTGAAGCAACGCCTACTCAGAAATCGGCCCAGAAGTGACACTGCGACCTCTCATGATTTCATGCGCGAAAGATTACAAAGGGCATTCACTCAAGCAAACCAGCTTCACTGAACCGCCCAATAGCACTGGCATAGTATGGAATGAACTGATATGGGGGTATGCCAACGTAGTGCATACTTCAAGTTCATTCTGTATACACACGCACACACTCTCATACCATTTCAGGACTGCGAACAGACAGGGCTAAAAGTGGACATTGCTGTAACCACCCATGCCTGAAGGCCAAGGAGACAGAACTGACCTCCCTCTTGTACTGCCCCATCACCCCCTTCTCCTTGGCGATCCTCTTCTTCTCTTCATTGGCTTTGACCCGCTTCAAGAAGTCCAGACGGCAGTTGGAGTGCTTGACGTGCTCCACACGAATGTTGATCTTCTTGGGGATGATACGGTTGCTGCACAACACAATGCAAAAGTTGCCACCGTTTGTATCAACCTAAGGGCTGGGGTACAATTAACCCCCCATACCCCAAGTTTTAGTACAATGAGTGATTACACAGTTGTGATAGCACAAAACATGAAATAACAAAAAATACAAGCTATTCTTCACAAAACAGCGCATCATCAAAACTAGCACAGAACTCTGAGTCTAGAAAACTTAATCAAACAACAAAAAACGAACAAAAACACATCACAGAACCACACCCCTCCCTCCTTCCCTCCCAGATCTGAATCTCCCAATGACTGAATACCAACACACAAGCAATCCCTGCATGAAATGATCTCAAATCCCTACCACAAATTCTTAGTTTTTTGCCACACACAGTGGTTGTAAAATTCAGTCAGCTTTTATGCTCTCAAAAGGTTGCTGAGTGATGATTCCCACATCTGAAACAATGAGGGTGGATCTTTACCCGACTCTCTTGTTGACAACGACACCCACAGCATGACGCGTCACATTGAAAACACGGCCAGTCTTGCCATGGTAGAACTTGAATGGCATACCCTTCTGGATGGCACCATCACCCTGAGAGACAAGACATTTAAAAGATAAATCGGTGTTAGAGATCACAAAATCACTGCTGATTTTATTAAAAGAAAATAGCAATCAAATTTCATTGAAACAAAACACCAAGTCCAAGACCAACAGAATACCATGCTTGTTGCATCAATATAAAAATCACAAATGCAACAGAAGTACTTTATTGCTCCACAATGAAACTCCTCAGTGTGTAGCCATGTTGCTTTTAATGAAGGGCAAAAAAAAGTTGGCCCATGACATGATAAATGCTAGACACACAGAATGCTCCTGGTTGTTTTTGCAACTTTTAAACATTTAACAAATGCGACCATAAACAGACTAAAAAGCTGCAGTCTACTTTAAAAATAATAATTGTATCTTATCATATCGTATTAATAGGGCCTGTGATGCTTCTTTGCTTGGGGTCCCCTTTCAGAGTTTCATGAAAACAAGAGGCAGACTATCTTAACAGTGCAACTCACCTGTTTACAGCTGGATAAAACGTTTAAAATGTCAGTTTTATCTTATTAATTTAATATTATTATTTACATTTCACACTGTTCTCTTCCCCTCTCTAGACTACAGAAACAGACATTTTTACTTAACTGTTTTCCAAACTGGCTCTTGGCTGGTTTAAAAAAAATACAGGAATAAAAACACTTCTGAATATACAGCAAATGCAAAGAATGGGTAACAGGAGTAAATGCATCTCGGTTTCAACCTTTTGTTTTCACTTCTAGCAGTGCTTGTAGTTATACAAAGGCTTAGCTGAACAATGCAGTTGCACTGTTAGAGTAATAACAAACAAAAAGCACTAAGTCGACCCCCATCCCCTTCAATCTGGCAAGCAAGGAAGTGGCCCCAGATCAGCAGGCATCTGCCTTCACTCAAAATTTCCTGTAACATCATGCGTGGACAGCATCAAGCCCCATCTTCAACACATCCAATCAGCTAAAATCTTGCTTCACTTTGAACTATTATATATCAACCATACTGATAATGTGGAGGGCAAAATTTTACCTTAATGTCCACGATGTCGCCACGTTTGTACACTTTCATGTACGTTGACAAATGTGTCACTCCCTTCTTTCTAAACTGACGGGAGAACATGTACCGCGTGCCGCGGCGGATTCCCTTTGGGTTTGTCATTTTGCTGTCTGCAACACACATAAACAAAAACACATTACAGTTAAGATCGAGAGAGACCACTATCCCACATCTCTATATTTTTTCTTTCTTCCAGGTTACTTACAAGTTTTTTACAACCAGCTATTACTATTACAATTATTACTACTGTCATGGTCTTTCCCAAAATGCAAACCCCTCCTCTGTGGAGATACAACTGTTGGTCATTTAATGCAGGCAAGAACCATCCTTTCTTTGGAATTTAAAAACAATATGTTTACTGCTGACTGGGTAGTGGGCAATCATGCTGCACCATCATGACCATGTTATTCATTAATTTCCAAACCAGCAACATAAATGAGTTTATCCCTTGCGATCGTATTAATAAAGGAGTTGCACCAGCTTGGAATGCGTATTATCTTCCCTCAATACGAAGATACCAAGGGCACCAGCTATGCAAGCACTCTATGTACACCACTTTGGCAGATATTCAAAAACACGCTATAAAAAGCATGAGTCTGTTCAAGAGCAGAGAACAGTGCTATATAAAAGCAATCATCATCATAAAATGGTAAACTACTTAATAATAAAAAATCCAGACAAAGGTCCAACTCAAAGCATGTTTAAAACAAACTTAACTATGCTAAATAATCTGCTGTAACCATAAATATTATTATACTTAAAGTTAAACAGCATACATGTAGTTAAGCAACCCCCCCCCCCCCAACAACAACAACAAAAACCACAAAGAAAGGCAAGACGGACGCTGCGTGTGCGCAATTTCCACAAGTGTTAAACTAACTTGAAGTGGGAAAACTAGTGAAAAATGGTCCTTCATCCTGTGTTGATGTATCTCAAGTTAGAAGAATTAGCGAAAAATGGTCCTTCATCCTGTCTTGGTGTATTACTATTATATCTGTATTGATAAGGCAAATAATTCTGGCATGAGGCCTAAGGTTTGTCCGTCTGACACTAATTGTGGTCATAGTATGTTAGACTGCTTCAGATCCAGCTCAAAAAAAAAAAAAAACTAGGTAAAAAATAGAAGAAACAATTTGTTACTTGTCCTGGGTGTGGGACTGCAACCTGAGGTGACCGTATGGGCGTATGCGGTTAACAGGATGTTAAAATCCAAGAACAAACTCTTCTGAGATGTTTCATCAGCGAAAATAAATTATTTTCATTTTTAAAATAAATTTCCAACCTCAAAATTAAATAATCATCTAAAAACTGTATCAGAAGATGAACAGTTCCCGGAATACTCGCGGGGTTTCTTAACAATAATAAACCTCTGAATTTTCATCATAAAGTCAGCCACTGGTCTTGGAGTGGAAATTTGGGGAGATATTTTATCAAACTGATAGGGATCTGGGGGGCATATAATCTGTGGGCAATATACAGTGTTTCGAACTCAAGCATTTTCTGTAATCTGGTGTGTAGAGCCAGAAGAGCCAGAGCCATCTGCAGACACGTGGGTTTTCTGCATTCGCAGCTCGATTTATGTTTAAAATGATCAACGTAAATTGTTATAATAAAATCTACAACCCAGTTCAAGTGGAAGAATAAAAACTACAGATCATGATAATAACTTTCAAGAACAGTCAAACTTTTTCTGTGGCTCAATACTTAAGAAAACTACTCGATCAAATACGATGCCTACCTTACGAGGAAATGGCCGACAGGAAAGAGAACTCCGAGATGACAATCACGAGACTTGACGAGACGCTTTGCAATATTACAACTTGTACGTATTTCTATTTCTGTAATAGATTTTTGTTTCAAAATGTGCCATATTTCTCGAAATCTATGCGATAATAAATTACACCAGCAACATTTTTAAGACGTCCAAACATTTCCCATCATCCTTAACTTCAAAACAACATGGCTGTCAGCTAGTTGCGAACTCTTTCGAACACCAATGTTTACTATTTGAGTATCGACATATACAGCAAAAATAGCGACCATTACCCCTAGATTTGGGGCGTGTTGTGTAGCTGGAGAGATGGTTAGTACGATGCATGCGTGTCGTTTTTATCTTATTGTAATGGAGTGGAGTGGTAGAAGGACAGGACACAGGCAGCGGAGTCAGTCAAAATGGAGACCACAGCAGGCGGTAGGTAGGTAGGTAGGTAGTGTTGCTTAATGTCCTCAGATGTCAGTTGACATATTAGGGACAAGCTGAGACCAATGCCGAAGCATGGTTCAATATAGCTTTACGTCCACGGAAACCAAAAGGCTCGTTAGGACGGACAGCCCAGGACGGCCACCTCGACTCTCACACAGCTCCTGAACTATCGACACAGCAGGCGGCGACGGCAAACAGGCTTTATTCTACAGCAGCAGACAACTTTCTCAGCACACCCAAAATCCTCACGCGCACGCATAGATAAGAGAACTGCGCGGGCCGCAAAGAACACACGCTATCGCTACAATGAAATCAGCCCTCTGGACCACAAAATGGCTGACAATTGTGTTTCCTTGGCCCGCACAAATACAGTTTCCTCAACAATAACTAAACTAATTAAAACATGAAATATATCAAATAAAAGCTACAGTTACAACCTTTTAAACCATATAAACAAAATGTACACACATGACTTATTTAATTTACAACAAGAGTGGGAAGTGTGGCTTGCACCTGTCTATAAGCAGATTCGTACAACTAAATCATAACTAACACAAAGTACAAAATATAACTGTCAATAAAACTTACATCAGAATAAAGAACACGCTCCCACGGTTAAAATGGTACATAACAATTACAATACAACGCTCTATAAGAGAAGCAAGACACACTCAAAGACTAGTACTAAAACAATCGGTGTGAACTTTCGCCTGGGGCGCGTTATTTTAGTCGCAGCAGCGCTGATAGTGATACCAAGTAGTCTATGAATATAACTTAGCTTCTACAGTACACAATACTTAATAAGTTAATTTCAACCCAAAATAAACACTAAACATGAAGTCAGCTAAGCAAAATACTATACGACAAAGCATTGATCGACACAGAATTACTTTCATTGAGTCAAAACAACGATTCACTACTATTCACTAGTACTACACAGAAAATTCGCCATGCAGACGACGGCTATAAAAAGAATGGACCTAGAGAGGCATCGGCTACTGATTAAGCTCGACCCTGCGTCTAAATAAGATCTAAATAAACATTCTAAGATGCCAAATTACATTACACATGGCTTGCTGCATAAAAAGGACTAGGTGAACAAGGAGTAGGTAAACAAACAAGCGGTCAAAATATTAAGGGAGTAAACAGATTTGAAAATGGCGCGGTGCAGCGGCTATCGCCGGTCGGCTGTGTGAAGGCCATGTGGCGTTACGCAACACGCAGCGCTTCAAAACAAAAGCGTCATCTGCTCCGGTTCCCGGGTTACTAACAGTACAGTAATGAAATTGCATGGATCTGATAACCGGGGCGGGATTATTGTAAAAACGTACAAAGAGCACTTGCTCACATTATGAAAAGTCGAGAAATAAAAACTGCATCTTGTGAGCTTTAGTCGTTGAGCTCTGTTTTCAGTTCAGGAATTGGGCACATATTCAGAGTATGACTAATCTCCTTTCATTCAGGAATGTTTGTTGTTATTGGTTGTTACATCGGTATATATTTTAGATGGAATTGCGTGGGTGTTTTTTTCACTTTCTAAGAGAAAATATACCAATACATAGCTATGGTAATTGGTATGAAATTGAATACATATAATCTGAGGCCAGAGATGGAGAGATGGATGTAGACGACGTTTTTACAAAATTACAGTTCACTAAGAGTAAGAGTAAGACTGTATCTGTAAAACTTCCTGGGAATAATCTTGATGCTGTACATATATTGTAATGGGTTCATTAAGTTATATTGTATTTGCAGGGAGCAAATGCTTCCCAGTTGGAGAAGGAAATTGGATCCGAGCAGTTTCCAGCTAATGAACACTACTTCGGACTTGTCAATGTAAGTGAAAGTTCACCATTTTGTCACAGTCAGTGCAGACAGAAGCTTCACACACACACACACCACACACACACACACACACACACACACACACACACACACAAACACACACACACATTAATTTGTTTCACTGTTTCATAAAAGAAAAGAAAGAAACAAATTGAGACAAAACATCTTCAGAATCAGAGTGAAGCAGACTGAACAGTAGTTAAAGTTACATTTTGCAGATGATAGCTGTTCCCAAAGTTGTACAAATTTTACAAATAAAAATGCTTTCATTTAACAGCTGATCTACAGACTGTACGTTCATGTGTTTTGCTTTTTAAATTTATGCAAACAGTCATGGGAATTCTTGATTTGCTATGTTTTTAACTAATTTTAGAGGTTTGGCAGTGAACCATTTGACTTTCAAGGGAAACAAAATTCTGAAGAAGAAAAGGCAGTGTAGTCCTGTCTGTTATTTCTCTGCTTGCATGTGTGTGTGTGTGTGTGTGTGCATGTAAACATAGAATTAATTTCAGATGTGAACTATTTGGACATAAACCATTTTATTTTTAATACTTTTATATTAATAATAATAGTTATAGTACCCATTTTGTATTATGTATTTATATATATATATATATATATATATATATATATATATATATATATATATGTGTGTGTATTTAACTATAAGACTATAATTTTATAAAAAGTATAACTTTTTATGACACCATCTATGTACATTGTACTGTATCAAACTCTTCATAAGATAAAAACAAACTGAGGAGGGGTTGTGGGGGTCAGTTAGTTAGACAATTTTGTTTTATTTCTGGTATCAGTAAAAGTTGAATATTATTAATAAAGGGTCATTTTGGGCACAAAGATCTGGAAAAATAGATCATACCTGAATGAACCATTGCTTATAATAGATATGTAACTGTGTAAATAAGCACTTATGTTGTCCAGACCTTAATTCATCAGTAATTTGGTTTTAGCCAATCTAGGATTAGTCTTCTGTGGATTTTGGACAATTTCATTCTTAGTTTTAATTATTATTTTAGATTGTTCATGTCCCATAATGGCGAGTGTAATGCCAAAAAAATTAAAAGAGTTAACTTCACTCTTAACTAAGTAATTCTGGCTTAAATGCAAAGTTATACTTACTGCATCAGTGTCAGAAGAGCATCTTATTGTTGTGAGTTAGCTGATTTTGATACTGGTCACTGTTTTATGAACAACAAAACAAAACAACAAAAAAACACTGTTCTGATCATACTTTTGAAACTTAAAATATATGTTATTGTGCAGTAAAAGTCTCAAAACTTCTCAGCTCTCCCGTCTGAATATGCTTGATACATTGATAATGCTACCTTGTTTGTTTCTATTCGCAGTTTGGCAATACTTGCAGACTTGTTTGTTTCTGTTCCCAGTTTGGCAATACCTGCTACTGCAACTCTGTGTTGCAAGCACTTTACTTCTGCCGTGGTTTCCGCGAGAAAGTGTTGCAATACAAGCAGCAGCAGAAGAACCAGAAGAAGGAGTCACTGCTCACATGTCTTGCGGACCTGTTCTACAGCATTGCCACACAGAAGAAAAAAGTGGGCACCATTGCACCAAAGAAATTTATCACCAGATTGAGAAAGGAGAATGGTAAGTGTTTATTTGTGTGTTA
This sequence comes from Alviniconcha marisindica, assembly GCA_018857735.1. Lineage (NCBI taxonomy): Eukaryota > Metazoa > Mollusca > Gastropoda > Provannidae > Alviniconcha > Alviniconcha marisindica. Next base: position 681,991 of record JABMCL010002673.1, on the reverse strand, counting down.
CATCCTTTACCTAGACAGGGACTTACATTCAGGTGGCATTCTTGTGCTGTTATGACATATTTACAGTTTGGGTAAATCTTTATTCTGTCCTGTGTCACATTCTGATGTTTGATGCACTGCAGCTTTATTTAATTTTAAAGCAGAACGGAAGCAGAAGGTACAATATCTCTGTTACTTAGTGTTTGGCTGATGTGGTCCCAATGTAACTTGCACAGTGAGTTGAATGACACATGTATATGTGCAGATATGGACAGATGGACAAGACACGCATGCGTACATGTGTACATTACATGTGCATACAGTCAGATATTTGTGCGCACACACCCCACCACAAATACACACACACACACACAGCTGAGGCTTGTAAAATGTTTTTGTCACATTCAGATCATAATAATGTTAATAATAATCATTTCCTATTCTTCTCATCATGACAAATGATTGACACATATTTTTTATAAGATGCATGGCAAGGATTTATGGACAGGAGGGTGGGGAAAGGTGGAGGGGGCAGCAGGTGTGCAGAGAGACCCAGAAATTCCTTATTGTTTATGTTGGATAAACAACACGATTTCCTTATTTTTTAACTTTATTTTGTTTGCACTGATTTTCTTTCACGATGAAGTCTTACATGCAGACAGAATTAAATACATTTGTATGACTGAAATTGTTGATCAAGTGCAATGGAGGTTGCATGGAACCTTCTTATTTTCTTCTTTCTTTTTTATATATATACCATAAAATGCTTTAGCTTCAGTTCCCCCCCCCCACCCCCCCCCACCCCCCCATATCCCAAAAGGGGTGCTTCCCCTTGACCCTGCTTAGTTTAGGGGGGGGGGGGGGGGGGGTACTTAGGTTCTGACTTGAATCCCCAGCCTTATTTCATTGCATAAAAATGTATCAATATTATTATGTTATCATGCAATATTGAAGGGTGAAAGTTTTATTGTCTTGGTCAAAATGTTCTGGTCATTCTCATCCAGTGAAATCATTCACATAATCAGTTGACCAATGCAAGGTTTGATTTGAAAGTGAAGTTGGTTTTATGGTCAATGACATGATCTAGAATTGGATAAGAACAGTGATGAAGAGTCCAAGAGAAGAAGTGCATGCTAATTCTTGTGAGTAATTGTGAAACAGAAAAGGTTCTTTTTGAATCAGTGTAAAGGGAGGTTAACACCTACAAACCGACTTCAACCACTTGCCTACGGGTGTATCATTATGAATTATGCAGCCATTGATGTAAATGTAATCAAACAAACAAATCAGGCTTGTACGTGTTTTACAGAATATTTGTTTAGAGAAAATTATGCAAACAGGACTGACATTGTGTTAAACTTAGAACTTGGATGAAATTTGGTTTCAGAGTTGTTTGACAACTACATGCAACAGGATGCCCATGAGTTTCTCAACTATCTTCTCAACACAGTGGCTGACTTGCTACAAGGTAGGAATATGTGTGTGTGTGTGCATGCGTGTGTGTGTGTGTGTGCGCATGCAAGTGCGTTTAACTGAGAGAAAGAGAGAATGTATGTATGTCTTTCTTGTCAGTGTCTTTACACCTGTGTTTATCATGTGTATGCATAGTATTATCTGTCATTTTTCAGTCTGTGCATATTCATGTGTTTGTGTCTCTCTGGGTGTGCAGAGCTGTGTGTTTGTAAACATGCAGTATTTAACTTAAGTCTGTTTATGTTTAAATGTGTGATACTGACAGGGAAATGTTGCCACAAAATTTTTCAAGGTTTGCTTTTACGAAGAAATGGGTCTCCATGCAGTTTGGTTGCTTCAGCTGCTTGTTGATCACAGAGACAGAACTGAGCAGTCACTGCACAAGAACTGTGAATGTGACAAGACTTGGCCCTGTTGTTTTCAGCGGAGAAGAAAGGCAACAGCAAGGCAGCTGTGACCCAGGGTCAGGACAACCCCAACACTAAGCCCGACCCCACCTGGGTCCACGAGATCTTCCAGGGCACTCTCACCAACGAAACACGCTGCCTCAACTGTGAAACGGTCAGTGAAAGGAGAGACATCTGAGTCACTTTCTTCTTTTAGCTGTTTGGTTTCTCTCAGTTGATTGTTGTTATTGTTGCTGCTGTTTTGTATGTTGTTGAGGCCATGTTTTTTTTGTGGGGGGGGGGGGGGGGGGGGTGTAGTAGTGTCTGTTAAGATTTTTATTTTTTTCTCATCTGAGGTTTTTAAATGAAGCCACCGGTGCTAATAATTTGAAGGGGTGGGTGAGCAAAGAAGCCAGGCAGAAATGTGAGTAATCGGAATAAAAATGAAAGTATGAAGAACCAAGTTGGGTGTTTCGGTTGGTTTGTGGGTGGCCTACTCACTGCAAAGATGTGATACTGATGCATATTTTTAAGAACAGTCATTAGGGTTCCAGCAGTTGTGGATGATGGTGTCTGTCTGTCATGTTTTTGTCCTGCTTTGAACACTTTTTGTAGTGGAGAATTACTCAGTATCTCTGCAGTTGGTGAGAATTTTTGCAGCTTCTCTGTTTCAATGCTTATTTCTCAACAATAATTCTCTCTGGTCCCCAGGTGAGCAGTAAAGATGAAGACTTCCTGGACCTCTCGGTTGACGTTGAACAGAACACCTCCATCACCAGCTGTCTGCGGGGCTTCAGCAACACGGAGACCCTGATGGCTGAACACAAATACTACTGTGAAGTGTGCTGCTCCAAACAGGAGGCACAGAAACGGTGAGTGGTGCTGTGTGTGTTGCTCATGCCAGCATTGACTACCAAACTATGTCACTTCAAGCAGAAGGCACAGAAACAGTGAGTGGTAGAAGGCACATAAATGGTGAGTGGTGTAGTGTGTTGTTCACACCAGTGTTGACTACCAAACTGTGTTGCTCCAAACAGGAGGCACAGAAACAGTGAGTGGCATGGTGTGTGTTGTTCACGCCAGTATTGACAACCAAACCATGTTGCTTCAAGCAGAAGGCACAGAAATGGTGTGTTGTTCACGCTAGTGTTCACTACCAAACTGTGTTACTTCAAGTGTAAGGCACAGAAATGGCATAAACAGCATAAGGCACACCCTTCATAAAAAAACCATGGGTAGCTGATATTGACCATGAACAGTAACAGTAAATGAACACCCCTGCCTATTACTTCTCGTTCTTTCAGAATAGATGCCTTCCTAGTATTGCCTAATCTTGTTGTCACTTTTTGGGGTAGTATATGTGTTGATGCGAATTAACACTGATGCAGTTGATTATGGGAGATGAATAAACTAAAGAAAAGGCTGATTTTCAAGCGTGCTTTTTCAGAATGCGGGTGAAGAAGCTGCCCCAGATATTAGCGTTACATCTCAAGCGCTTCAAGTACATGGAGCATCTAAACCGCTACATCAAAGTCTCCTACAGGGTGGTCTTTCCCTTGGAACTCAGGCTGTTTAACACAGTGAGTGATGATTGTCATTTTGTTTGTTTGTGATTTGTTTTGTTTGTATAGTATGTGTGTAATAATTGTAAGAGAGAGAAGGGGAGAGAAGTTTGTGTGTGTGTGTGTGTGTGTGCATGCATGCACACTTGTGTATTTTTCAGAGTGTGTGTGAGAAAGAGACTAGAGAGAGAGAGATTGGGTATACAGTACTGTTTAGTCTGTGCAATTGGAGTAGTAGACATCTCCACATTTGAAGCCCAAACTACACACCTACACTTGCATTACACAAACTATGCAAATGACTTGTTTCGGCTACGCGAATGACCTCTTGATGTTTCACTTTCAGTCTGATGATGCTTTCAACCCAGAGCGACTCTACGACCTGGTGGCGGTTGTGGTGCACTGTGGGTCAGGCCCAAACCGAGGCCATTACATCAGCATAGTCAAGAGTCACGGCTTCTGGCTCCTCTTTGACGACGATATTGTAGATGTAAGTGACGCTCATATTTAAGATGCGAGAGAGAGAGATATATATTGCAGCTCAGGTAAATGGTTTTGTGTGGATAATATTTATTGGTCCCTGTGGACAATTTTTTACCCCCTACACTTGACTGGTTGTTCTGCACTTGACTGATTGTCCTTGCAGAAGATTTGGCATGTAGACTTGGGAAGTTCTGGCTGGCAGGCTGCATTGTAGTACTGCTGGGATTGGGGGGTGCTTTGTAGTCCTGGTGGGGGAAAATGGTTTTGGGGGGGCCACTGGAGAGGCAGAAATTAATGTCCACTCTGCTGAGAGCCCAGAATTATTACAGGTGACCCTTCTGTTTTTCCTGGAGCAGGTCAGATGTAAGATTTGATTTGCATGCTCTGCCTGCTGCCAGGAACCCAGCCTTCCTTAAGTATTTCTTTTTTTCAAGTTCATTCAACTTTATTTTTGTTCTTGTTGCTAATCTTCTCCCAACTTCAAAGGTAACATTTGTCATGAACAGTGAATCAGACATTTACTTTTGTTTTGCCCAGACATTAGCTTCATGGTTGACAGGGTGTCATGCAGTGCATCGTAGCCTGTGCAGTCTGTCGGTATCACCCTCAGGTGTGTTGTATTAGTATATGTTAATGATTACAAAACATTTAAAAGTAGGTATGTGAGAATAAAACAGGAAAAACTGAGTCAGATTTGTAGTTACTGATTTTGTTTGTTTGTTTGTCTGCTGATTTCAGAAAATTGATGCGAGCCAGATTGAAGAGTTCTACGGGATCCCCTCAGACATGCAGAAGAATTCAGAGTCCGGCTACATTCTCTTTTACCAGTCCAGGGAGTGATCAAGGCGTGTTTGTACGCGTGGACACGCCGATCACATGTTTGGATGTATGCATGTGTGTATGTCTGTGTGTATGCCTGTACAGTTTTGTCAAAGGGTTGTATAGCTCAGCATGTATGCGCTGAAGTCAAGGGTGTTTCCCCTCCCGTGTTTCCATGTACAGATTTAGTATTATACCCTGTTGAGCCACCTCTGTGATGGTGCTGTCCTAGCAGCCGTGTCCTATCCTCACTGCACCGCAGCACTAGCAAAAGTGTATATATTCTTCTTGTCGCTCTGGTCAGCAGACAATCCGGTTTGAATAGTTCTGGTAGGCTAACAAGCGGCAGCATGGTGCGCGTCAGGCTTCTCAGGGGGCTCACAGCGCATCAACAGATAAGTTTGTGGAACGGAGAGAGTGTTGTTATGGTTTAACAAAAATTGTTACACCGCACAGTTTCTCTGCACATTTTCATCGTTTATGTTGATCAGTCGTCAGTAGTTTTATTACAGACTGTTAAGAGAGAGAGAAAAGGCATGACAGAGTTGTGTGTGTGTGTGTGAATAGGCTGGCTGAATTAGTCCCAGCTGCGTGGTTAAAACACAGCTGTTAGTATAGCACCATCACGTACCTCCTTGTGTGTACAGAATTGACAGTGACTTTTGCGTGGAAACCGTATGTGTGAAGGTAGTTTGACAGAGCGAAGCAGAGTGTCTGCGTGAGAGTGAGCGTGTTGTTTGTTGCAAATTGTGCTAAGATACCTTCCTTCACATGTACCTGCTTTAAAGAGTGTGCTAAGTATTGAATCAGTTTCTTTGTGTGTGTGATTAGGCTTTGTTATTGATTTCTTCTTTTGCAGTTTTGTTTCAGTGTTGGCTCCACTGCACAGCAGTTTAGTTATTTTGGATAGAAGGTTTCATTTTAGAGGACCTGATTGATTTTTTTGGGGTGTGATTTCTTCATATATTTATTTTTTTAAACTGCTATAAACAGCCATGCAAGTCTGATGATCATGTTTTGTTTTCTGGCTGATTTGTAGGTTGAGGGAGTGCACTTTGTGTGTGCTCGCACGTACATCTCATGATTTGATGACTAAGCCAGTAGGTAAGAAATGTATATTACCTTATCTTTAGTAGTAATTTTCCATGGCAGGGGAGGAGCTGTTGCTGGTCTTCTGGCAGCTTGGCTCATGGTTCTGCCCCGATCTCTCATAGCTGGGAGATTCAGGAGCAAATGGTTTTGGACCGAAATAGGATGCCGTCCCCTACCATAAAGTGAGACCTTTGAAACTTTACTGGCTTATAATTGTAACCTCCACTGATCTTTATTTTGACCACAATGGCACCAAAAAGGTGAAACTGGAAATTGTTTCCTGGTGAAGTTCTTATTCAGTTTGGAATAAACTGTCCATGGTTTATGCACGTGATTGTGATCATGCACATGGTGCCGAGACAGTTGATCAACACATTTCGTGCGGCAACAGAAACAGCTTAATGTTGGCTTTTTTTTCTGAGACTTTCTCCAAAGCATGATCTTTGAAACTCTCCAGATTGATTTCTTCATGGAGTAACAAATGTTTCAATGACCTTGGCCCATTTTGAAGGTCATGAGTGAGCTTGAAGCAAATAGTGACAGTTGCATTTTGCCCTGTTTTGAATGTGAGTCAGTAGGTATTTGCTCTTCTTTGTGTTATTGTTTTTGGGGTGTTTTTTTGCCTTTGTTGCTGTCATATATTGACCTTATTCCCAGTTCTCGACCTGTTACGCAGTTATGAGGACTGTTCTCAGTGACATAGACTTTGGTATGAGATAATGAATTGTGCACAGAATAAACAGACAAGCCACTTTGTTTTGTGTGAGTGAATCTAAAGTTGCTGATGGACGTGGAATGCAGGTTGGATGGCAGAACATGGCACATTAATTTGTCCTTTTTTTAATGATCAGATTTTAGTGCCACATGTTTATGGTAGTTGTTTGTGGAAAATCAGTTTGCAAAATCTCAAATATGCAAAGGATCTGGAAAAAGTGTGATTTTGTACCAAACGTGCAGATGAATACTGCTGTGGTATCTATTGATACGAGTGCTTGCATTCTTCGATTGATTTAAGTAAGGTCCACCTTTTTGGTTGCTTTGAATTAGAAGCCTGTAGACCTGATCTGAAATACAACCCATTGACCCTGCCTCAACGTTGAGTTTGGACAGGTGTGTTCACGTTTTGAGCAGGATGAATGCATAGAAAATGTGTCCAGAGTCGAGAGCAAAAGAAGCTGCATGTGTAGTTTCTGTAGGCCAACAACATGGGCAAAACACAAGCTGCCCATGTCTGCCACAAAACCAACCAGGCAACAACAGCAAAGAAAACGATGATTGTTGCAAGTCAGACCAGGTTGCTCATGCATTTAAAGTTTCTGGGATGTTTTGCATTTCATCTTTTTTAAGCGCCTGCTAATCATCGTGGTTGTAACGAGGTGTGAAAGGTTACTGCAAGCAATCGACAATGCCAAGTGCTCTTTATATCATATCACAGTAAATCTCTTAACCGTGAACAGATGTGTCCTGTTCGCAGGGTCCGAGCATGTCTCACCCATGTTTGGGCATCATGGTTCACCTGCAGATGTGTTGACAGTTTCGCCAAGCTTTGGCAGTAGAGGGTTCTGGACGGCCAGTCAGCCAGCTGCAGAATCCGCTGGTGAAAATGTCACGGTTGACTCTCTGCCAACGGTGCCTCTACATGTGGCTGCTGCACACTGCTCTGTAACAGGAACTCTTTACCACAAATACTGGGCTGCTGTATATGTCCAAGGTGTAGTCGAATAGAATAATGCATATATGATTACATCATTATAACTGTAACTGTTGTAGGTCTACGCACAGCATGTGCGAGTTGACAGAACCCACCAGGGCAATGTGCAGCAGCAAAGAGTTAATGTTCTGCATGTAAACGCCATAGAAGGGCTGCCCTGCTTGCCTCACAAGCTAAATAAAGCCTAGCAATGGGAGCTGAAAGACTGATGGATTCCAAACAAAACCACAGAATTAACTTATGGAGCGTGTTCATTTATGATGAGAAATACCAGCTGCAGTTAAATGAAGTCCATTACATTCATTTGAACGCTGAAATCAGGCTCAGATCATCATGCAGTCCACCTGACAGCTGTGTACGCAGGTGGTTAGATTAAAAGTTTGTGAGGTGGGATTCAGGACTTTTAGAGCTCACCACAGAACCCACTATACTATAGTTGATGTTGGTGTGAAAATAAAGTTGTTTGAAGGAATGTTCTTGTTTTTTGGTGTGTGGAATTTGTAGCTTGTGCTTTGTTCTTGAAAACCGTTAAATAGGATTTTATTCTTGTTGTGTACAGTTTTCATGGAGCTGAGTAAATCGTGATGGAGAACTGTAAATGGAATTTGGTAAAGAGGAGATTTGTATCCATTTACTGTTCATGAACAGGAATAATCATGATTTCACAGAAATTCAAATGTGTTGAATTGTTTGCATTGTAATAGGCTCTCTAATAAGTGTGGCACTTAGAGGTTGATTTGTATTTGTTAGGATTTTTGCTGTATAAATATGGGGCATTATTACTACACTTTTTTTTTTTAAAGTGCTTCTTGGCTGGTTTGTGTCAAGTTGTTTTTGCATCATGTGTTGTCTATGAATGCTTACTTGCTTCTGTGATATTTTGAAAACAGGCCAAGTTGTGCTTGGATTAATGTTTTACATTAAGATTTTTTTTAAAGTTCTTTGATGCTTGGATTGTACAATTTAAATAGAAAAAAGATCCCTAAAGCAAACATGCTCGTGCATATTATAGCAGGTTGATAAAAAATAAAGTTGACAGGAAAATAGTCACAGAATTGGGGTGCATGTCAAGTGATTATGGCCAAGAGTCAGATTTCTGTTTCACTTCTCATTTTGGTAGAGCAGAATGTACAACTGTATGCTGAGATATTTTACACACTTTGATACCTGATCATTATAGTTTTGGGTGTCCTTTTTTTGCATGTGTGTGTGTATCTAGAGAGGTTCTTAAAGTAGGTGTTTTGCAAGAATGTGAGGAGCTTTGAATCTTTTTTCTTATGTGGCACTTGTTCTCTACAGTAATATTTATGTTTTAATATACATAATGATTATGCTGGCGCCTTACTTTAAAACAATGGTAAGAAATCAGGGAAACACCTAGGCTGTAAAATCACTTCAGTTTAGTCGGTGAACATTGTTAACCCTTTCACTGCCCTGCTTGCTACGCCATCACTTGAAGATGACCAATAAAGTGCAAAATTTGAAAATTCTGAAGTCGGTTTTTTCAACATTACTATCTGAAAGCATTTGAACTGAAATGCACAGTAGTAAAAGTAGATTGTTGTAGGACTGAAATTCTGCTGGCAGGCATGTGTGTGTGCACCTTTCAGCCTAGAAATTGTACATGCTGGGGCAGTGGTGGGGTTAAGTGAAGTAGTCTCTTATCCGTCTCTTTCACCAAAAGGATTATTGTGAATAATCTTCTGTAGACGAGTCCCCAAACCTTGGATGGGACTAGCATTTCAGTGATTCATATTCATCTGATACAAAGAATCACCAGTTTGGAAATATCAGCTCATTTCTGATTGGCTGATATCAGCAGTATTGTGGGCTCTGCAAGTCCAAAATAGAACGCAAGACTATGTGGAAATATTTTGTGGAACACCTTCTGCAGTGCTTGTTGCAAACTGTTTCCAAACCGACGAGCCATATTTCCACTCTGCAGCCGAAAACATGCACAGAACTCACAACGCATGTAAGTGGACCGAACAAGCAGTAACCCATTCACTGCCATCAGGACGTCACATGACATCACTGACAAGGTGGTTTCCATCTACTTATAGGATGTTATAGGACTTCCAATTTGGAGTTAAAGCTTTTTGCATGTTCTGACTTGAGACACAGTTTTCAAAAGCAGCAGTTTCGGTTCTTGAGACTGCTCTTGGAAGAAAACTGCATCAGAAATACAAAATTGTTGGCAGTAAAAGGGTTAAAGCAATTATCATGTGCATACTTTTAATCCAATGGGAGTATAGGTTCTGGAAGTTGTGGGCTCATGTTTAAGGCAGATTTAAATCGGCATTAAGATGGACCAGGAGTTAATGTCTTTGACTGAAGGTTGTGTTTCCAATTTTTTGTTTATTTTTCATGCATTATTTCAGGTGTGAGAATTGAGATTCTCCCGATAATCATCTGAACTGAAGACTGTTTTGAAAGCGTGAAAGCCTGAATACCCTGTTTGGATGTGTTGGAAGGGGATATCATGCCACTGTAATCTCTTATTGTCACTAATATTGTCTGTTTTGTTTTGATTTGCCTGTGTTACGTATTGTTTTTATGCGTGCATGTGAATTGCTCAGCTTCTCAGTATCATTTTGTGATGAGTGCAACAGCAACTAAAAAGAAGAAGAAAAACATGAATCTGTGTTGCCAACAATGAAAAAATAACCAGCTGTGTGTGGTTTTAAATGTGCAATCATGTGTAGCTATGAACTTATATGGGTAAAGTTTTTGTTGTTGCATCACCGCCACCCCCCTTTTTTTTCTTCCCCCCTCTCATTTTGTTGTTTTGTTGTTGTTCTTTTTGCTGATGAGCTATGTACTCACTCTCCTTGTGGTCAGTTCTGGAATGGTGCTTTTGATTTTTTTTTGTATATGGGCATTTGAAACAAGTGGAATTGGCCTCCTCCCTAAACATCCAAAGTAACCTGGCTGACCGTTAACTGATTCTGCTCCTCAGTAACACCATTTGCCAGCAGTACTGTAAATGGGGGGTGTGGAGCTTGAAGATTTCACTTTCCACTTCAGTATTTACGCTGTGGTGGCACAACGGTACTGAGAAAGATCCGCATTTTTTTCCTGGCCAAGTGCCTAAGTTTCCAGGGTAACCAGCAGTTTAAACCTTTTTTTCCCCCAGTTCAGGTAATAAAGATCAAGTTTGTTTTTGGCGGGGGGTGCGGGTGGGTGTTATGCGTCTTTTTCTTTTATCCTCCTTCCTCTTCAAGTTAAATATATGTCTTGGAGGTGAAATAATAACAAAGATCCATTGTGCCCCCCCCCCCCCCCCCCAACTGTGAGCAACACCTGTTATGATATAAACAGTTGTTGAATACCTCATCTCGAGATGAGGTTAAAATACTTCACAGTGGCAACTATATTCTCTGCTTCCAAACAGACCCACTGCACTCTAGTCATATGCGACTCTGAATGAGTGGTTTTAGCTTTACACAGCACATTTTGGAATTTCCGCTGAAGTAGTGTAGTTACAGCGCTGATTGGTTGTTACATGGCTAGTGGCACATGAAACTGTTGCCATTTTGGTGCATGTTCTGTGTACACCCTACAGCCATGCACCAGTTCACAGCCTCACTTGATTTGAAGCCACATATGTTGGGTGCATGTGTTTTTTACTCTGCCACCTGCACTTTTGGCAGAATGACAGGGATCTTTTACATGCTACTTCAGTAACACCAGGGTGGAATGGATACCTAAATAAGAGTCAGCACAGAAAGTTGACCCTGTAGAAAAAAACTTCTCCCACTGCTCTTCCCAGGACTTAACCCACACCCTTCCAATCACGAGTCCAGCAATCTTCAATGGAGCTATCCCCACTCCCCCATGTTCTAGAATGGACCAGAGACACAGACCCCTGTACCCTTCCCCCGATTCCTGAAGTTCAATACGTGAGCTCTGCACCGGAACAGTGAAAAGATCCACCCCTGTCTCTGTTTGCAACCACTTGGGCAAAAGAATGTAGTGGTGGGTGGTGAGCAATAACCCAGAATGCCCCCCCCCCCCCCCCCCCCCCCACCCATTCCTGCCCCCATCAAATTGTTTCCTCATTTCGGTTTGTAAAATATTTTGTTCTTTATCATCTGTGTTTGCTTTGTTCTTTGTTAAATGATGCAACGCCATGGTTGGCATCAAAACTGTGTGTCTTTAGCTTGTAACTGTGCTGTGGTGCTTTGTGTCAAACTGATTCTGTTCAACACAGTTGGCTGGACTGGAAGGGGAAAAAGTTGGGGGGGGGGTGAAAAATCTGGAAGCAGATGAAAGCTTATGTCACCTTTGTAAACCGGTGCTGGAAAAGACTGGAGCAGCAGACTCAAGTTGTTTCATTTCTGCAGTACCTTTTTTGTGTGTCAAGTCCGCTGCAGTTTTGTTAAACTTGTTTAACAGAGAGTTGTCATGGATTGGGGAGAGTTGGGAACTATACCTAACGCTACACTGCCACTATGATTCTGCATTTAGATGGACAACTGTGTGAGCCATGTTAATGCTATACTGCAAACTGAAGAGGAATGAACCTTGGGTGTGCCTGCGTATTGGACAAGCACCTAAGGCCTGGCCTGCTTGCTCGGCTCTGTTGAACACGTCACTTGCATTCATCATTTTGCGACTAAGTTGTGTGGGAATGCTGGCTGAAGAATGACCCACAATGCCACCAACCAGCATCCTAGTCTGCAACATAGTACAGTGGGACCCCTCTTTAAAGACCACCCTGGAAACCAGGCTAAAGTGGCGTTATGTGAGTGATTGCCCTTTGGTTACAGGGTTTGTTTTGATGGAAATATGCAGGAAAAGGTTTCACAAAAAGTGGCTGTGGTAAAGAAAACAAAAAGAAGGGTGGTCTTTTGTCAAGGATTTCACTGTAGTTCTGTTGTAGCCAGGTACACCTACTATGGAATGAAGTTGTTGCATTTTGTAGTGTTCTGTGATAGTTATAAAATATACACACAAGTTGTTGCTAAAACTTAAGCCATCAGAGGGGTTGGTGTTGGAGTCATTAACCTGTGTTGTGCTGTAAAGATCAAGGAAGGAGAAAACTGGCGTTTAATTAACTGGCTGTAGCACACAGCTCAGGAAATACAACTTGAGCTGTGAGGATGGTTTGTCAATGCTTCATACAACTGGCATCAACAGGTAAATGGTAAACAGTCTGCATCTTTTTTAAGTTGTTATTAACTGAAGGGTAAAATCTCTGATTTGATTTATAGTGGGCAGAAAGCAAGCCATACATTTTGTTTGCTGAAATGTGTGAATCTGGAAAGGGTTTATGCTAATGTTATGCTGAATTGCAAAGCATACCAGTATTTTCAGGGAGTATTTAGATCTGTTCCCCCCCTCCCTTCAGTACTGTCATCATATTTTGCAATTACTTTGTATAAAATTGTTTCTCTTGTGATTGAAAAAAAGTGATGTAAATTAATTTTGTGATTTATAAAAAGTAATGTTACTCTTACAGTTCCTCCTAAACAGAGAAGATGACTTGATTCTGAAATAGCTACTTTTTTAAAAAGAGATTTCCACTATATATTTATGAACATTTTCTCTTTCCACATGTGCACCTTTGTACTTTATATCTGCCCCAAAGTAAGAGCCATGGTGTGGACAAATTTGAGATGTCTCCATGATGCACTGATTGTGGAGACAGTATGTATTTGCCAGATTGTGATTTGACTGGGGGGAGGGGGGGGGGGGGTAAAGAATTTTGGTGAGATGCTGGATGTGAATGGAATAAACTTGAAAACCTCTGCGTGTGTGTGTGTGTGTGTGCATGGTTGTGTGTGCATGCGTGCATGCATTTAATTGTACACAGATACACAAACATTCTTGGTACATTTACAAAACATCACTCACCTGTAAAACAAATCTCTTGAAATAAAAGTTTACTTTCATAAGTCCAGTCCACTTGCACCAGCACAAACATATACAACAAGGTACACACTTTACAATGTTCCACAGCTACACAACACCTTTAAAGCAAGAACATAAAATATGATTTGAACTGAAAGAATATGAAGGATTATTTGGTTGACCAAAGAACATGAAATGTGATTTGATTCCTTCCCTCCATGCATGCTTCCATAAAACACTTCTTTTTTAGTAATGTCATCCACCCGACAGTCGATCAATACTATCACTCTCCATTCTCAAGTGTGAACAAAACAATGACATCCAACAACAAGAAAAATTTCTATTTCAAAACTGAACCAAAAATATACCCTAAGAAAGCAAAAATTAAAAAGTCACAAAGATTTTCAAAATGCACGCTAAAACCTGCTAGAATCTGCCTGCGGAGTATTCTGTTGGGAACTGTATACGATGGCGCCCATCCCCCATTATCTTTGGCAGTGTTCCGGCGTTTGGGATCACATTCCATGATAAAGACAGCGTCACATTGTTGTTTCCCCTGAAAATGGAAATGGAAACTTCTTGAATGGGTGAAAGGCCCAAAAGTTTGCAACATACAGCCAAGCGAAAAATTAGCTCGCCACGCAAGGTTCTTCCATGAGTGACTATGGTTCTACTTGCCAAGTCTTGGCTCACAGAGCCACATTTTATTTGATGGTCCTTTACTCAAGCCACATGGTCAAAAAACAGGTGCTCATTCCCACATTCTTGGGCTAATCTCTCCCTGAACACCATGAAAACATATGCATACTACTGATTAAAACTACACCAACTTCTTTTTTAACTAGATGCCAACAGAGCATTTTTCACGGCACCCAAACAACTGAATCTCTCCACTGCACTATTGTGCTAAGCCAACTCTCACTCCTGAAGCAGTTGCCCAGAGAAGTATGTCTGCTTTCAGAGCGCCTGCAATGCAAGCTGATGATGGAAAGCCAACCTGCTTGGTGAATGAGAAAAAGGATCCCATTACTCTGATACGAAGGACAATAATTGGACTGTCTACCCTTATGGCATACACCGTCCTAGTATTCCTAGACTGCAGGTGCAACAGCTTGATTTTGTACTACTTCTGCTGTCTGAAGCTTTCACTGTAAAACACGGCTTAAAGGGGAACTGAGGCAAAGAAGCATGACACACCCTATCAAAGGGAATAAAAATTTAAGACACACAACAGTTTTTCACTGGACTTCTTGTCTGTTAAATACTAACTCGAAACTGTGAGCACTGCTTTTTATTGCACCAAGTAGTCTGTATCATCAGTGATGTCATGAACACTGCCAAAATGTGTGGTTGAAAGTATCAAAATTCAAATACATCATGAACCAACCTGGCACCTCCCGCCCTTCATTGGTAAAGAGTGAACTAACATGGCTGCACCATGAGGAGCTCAAATTCAAAGTTTAAAAAAAGGAAGGTACTTCTCTTGTATAAATACTGACAGAGCCCCCAAATGAAGATTTCTGATAGAAATATTCGCACATTTTCATTTTTCAAGCCAACTTGCATTTTTGCTTCAGTTCCCCTTTAACTGGCATCCAAACTCTACCCAGTCCATTAGCTCTTACTTGAGTCCATTTCCATAGTCCCAGAAGTAGTACTTGGTGTTGGCGTTCTTCAGGTTGAGGATGGCGTTTTCCCCGCGCACTATGATCTTGTCCCACAGCACCACCTGGTTCAGTTTCTGTCACGACACAAAATGGTGACTTCATAAGTTGACGATGCAGAATATGACAACCACACAACATGATGACAAACACTCCAATCAAGGAGACTGGTAACTTTTCCACAAATGCCAATACAGACTCCTCCCCATCGGCACAAAACACCCTCCAACATCCAACACAACCCAAAGGCACACTTGACCATCTACACCCACAGATCCAACACATCGCTCCAACAGACACTTGCTGTTGACAAATACCTCTGTTATACCCAGACCACTGTAAACTGGACAGCACCCTCCCCGAGGGGGGCGGGGGGGCATGGGGGGCATTCTACTTCTAGTCTCTCCTCAGGAGAGAACGGCTGACCTACAATCCATCTGCAAACATGTCTTGCATCTTCCCTCAGGTTCAGAAACATTCCCCATCTGATCAGCAGAAGGTCTCTGTTTGCCACAGGGGCAGTTAAATTCAAGCCGGAGACAGTAATTTTGCAGTTATGCAGTAAATATTTTGCTGACAAATGTTGCTGTCTTTATTCAGTGCATGGGAGTATGATTGTGTGTGCAAAAAATACAAAAACATATTCTTCATCAAAAAAATATATTAAAACAATGGGGTGGGGGGGGGGGGGGGGGGGGGGCAAGATCTAGTGCTGGCTAGTGATTATTTCTGTGGTCTGGGGTATTTTTGTGTTCACTAGTGATACAGAATGTTCAATTTCGGCAGGTTTGCATTCACACGAACACACACACACACACACACTAGTACAGAATGGAATAAGAAAAACAGTCACAAGGCCATTCTGCCAAGTGACTGGAAACAGTTTTCTTGATGCAATACTTACATGATCAGCTGTTTGATATTCAGCAGTGAGGTACAGAAACAGCTGTTTGACATTCCAGTTGAACAAAGGAGTCAGATGTGGAGCAGTAAAGGAAAACAAAACTTGCAGAGAAGTTAACTTAAGTAGTATGTGATATACTGTACTACTACTACATAACAGTGTGACAGCCATTTCGAAAAAGGGGGGGGGGGGGGGGTTATGGGGGTAAATTATAATCTGATGCAACATAGATCAATTCCTTTCTGACAGAACTAATGTAAAGTCTGCAGTAACTAAGTCTGCAAATATTACAAGCAAAACGTACACAGCACAGGGTACATCTAAATAAAACACAATAACTTTAAACATCTAATGATAGAAAGGGACAATACAAAGTGACATTGATGCCAGCAAACTGTTAGCTAAATTAGCATTAAGTACATAAAGTACAGCAGAACCCCTCAGAAAAGACCACTGTAATACGGTCATAAGATTAAGTCATTATACCTCTTTTGTAATAACTAAAAACAAACATTTTCTTCACATTTGCGTAGTGTAAGTAAAAACTAAAATTACCCCTCACCAATGACCACCCTTCTTTTGAATTTAATAATGATAATAATGTATTATTCAGTGCTATTTCTCAAAACTGGAGCACATGGTGAATACAAGTGCAAGGCAAAGCACAAAATCAAAACACAGTCAAAATACACTAAAGCCTACTGCAAGGCAAAAAGCAAAGAATCAAAACGTATCCAAAACAAACCTATCCAAAACAAACTAACTCAAGCACACATGTGCACGAACACAGTACACACACTTATCCACATATACATGTATGCACATGATACTAGCACACATGTCACAAATGATTTACAAGAATAATATATATGAGAATGAGTTTGATGACCTCAATTTGCAGCTTTATGCCACCCTAATGAGGGACCACACCACTTTTACTAGTTTTAGCACCATCTTGTCTCCAACATTTCAATTCATAATCATATTCCTACATTAGTAGGTCAAATTCCAGATCAGGCACCATCATTCTGTTAAGACTTTTCTTAGTTTCTTAGGATGGACATAAACTTACTAATTTACTAAAGAGGGGTTCCAGTGTAATACTTTCTGATCAGCTCCATACTTTTCTGTGGGTTAAGAACTCAAAGCATCCTGAATATATATATATATGTTAAGTTGCAAACTGGCTGAAATTCTATTTAAAAAAAG
The DNA here is from genome assembly GCA_018857735.1 of Alviniconcha marisindica. Taxonomy (NCBI): domain Eukaryota; kingdom Metazoa; phylum Mollusca; class Gastropoda; family Provannidae; genus Alviniconcha; species Alviniconcha marisindica. The sequence goes on along the minus strand of JABMCL010002673.1, from coordinate 664,853 downwards.
TTACAGCAAAATCACACACACATGCACAAGAGCACACATGCACACACATGCATGCACACACACACACACACACACACACACACACACACACACACACACACACACACACACACACCACACACACACACACACACACACACACACACACACACACACACACACACAGGTGTTAATCACTTAGTTAATGCATAAGCACCAACAATGCATTTACAATAATAAATAAAGGATATCAGCAAACATGTCAAAGACGACAAATCCCAGGTCACTGCGCTCTCTGTCTGCTGAATAGTCTGGAACATTTTTCCTTAAAAAGAAAGTTTCTGATACAGCAATCTTTACAAACAAACCCAAACAAAATAATATAAATGATATTATTTGAGAATCCACATACAACAATTTTTTTTAAAATCTATCTTGTTCCTCCTGGTACACTTTTTTTAACATCATCTTTCATTGCTCCTTCACCCCTATCAACAGCTATAAAAAGTTATTAAGTATGTTTTCGAAACATCTGTTGGCCAAGAAGTGTGTGTGTATACATATATGTTTGTGTAGCTCTATATATATACAGAAATCATTACATGTGTGTGTTAACTGTTAGAGAGAGTGAGAATGAGAGACAGAGACAGGAAGACAGAGAGAGAGAGAGAGAGAGAGAGAGACTCTGTGTGTGTGTGTGTGTGTGTGTGTGTGTGTGTGTGTGTGTGTGTGTGTGTGTGCATGAAGTGTCTAGGCGCCAGAATGATCAGCCATTTGATCGCGGGCTCTCAACACGAAGAAGTGTGTGTGCGTGTATGTTACTCCGTGTGCGTGTGTGTGTGTGTGTGTGTGTGTGTTCGCGTATACATGTGAACAGAATTGCTTATTGACAGTAAAATTATCACAAAATAACAGGTACTGATGACCAGCATTAAGTTTTCCAATACTAAAATTCAGTTTGTAAATAACACGTCATCTGTTTCACATCCATGATCTACTGAACACAGGAGTACACCGGCAGATGCCATATGGCTATTCTGCTACTTACACTGTCACTTTCGCTGTATTGATGTCGATTGTGCTCTTGTTTGCATTAAATGCTGTTGTGAGAAAACAGCAAAATGTCAAAGCAGCCATCACGCTAAGCGTGAAGGCAAAAATCGTATTCAAACGCGAAAGAAACGTGTTCATTTTGACACAAGTTAGTGTGATAGTCGTCTGTTTTCAGTCTGATTTTAGTTCCTTGCACAGAAGAACTGTTTAGAAGTTACCTCCCCTGCCAAATGGCATCACATGATTTGCTTGTTCAAAATGGGGGATGTGCCGAACAAGTTTGTGCTACTTTTTCTTCTTTCTGTTTCCCATTCGTGTGATGCTTTTTTCTATCAGAGATTGCAGTCACCATATAACCCAGACATTCACAATGCCTTGCCGAGTGAATACAGCTACAAAACAATGTACATGACCCAGAATGTGAGTCCATGCAGTTTGTTAAACTTTTCTATGCGTACCGGGGGGGTGGGGGTGGGGGTGGGGGGGTGTATGTGTGTGTGTGTGTTTTGTCATGAGCGGACGTACATGTGTGTGCGTGCGTGCGTGCGTGCGTGCGTGCGTGCGTGTGTGTGTGTGTGTGTGTGTGTGTGTGTGTACGCACGCATCTACATAGATACTGTGTATGTGTGTGTGTGTGTGTGTGGGGGGGGGGGGGGGTTGTTGTGTTTTTATACTTGAACATGTATATTTTGGTTTTAACTTTTATGTTCCAGTGTTGGGGGTGGGGGTGGGGTGGGGGTAAGGAACAGTGTTGGGGAGGGGAGTGAGGGTGGCTGATTCGTAAGCAGGATATAATTATAATACTATTAATACCGGTATATATATATATTGTATGTTTTTAGTATGCATTCATACCTTCAATGTTCATAAATATTCTTCTTTTGCATCTTGGCCAGTTCCACCACAGCAGTATAATTTCTGTTGCAACTGTTTCCAGGTGGATCATTTTGGGTTTGACACTCAGCTGACATTCCAGCAGCGCTACCTAGTTGCCAACCAGTTCTGGAATGATGATGGTGGCCCCATCTTCTTCTACACAGGCAATGAAGGGGACATCACTTGGTTTTGTAACAACACTGTCAGACACATTCTTAACCATTTCTTTCTTTCTGTTCATCTTTTTTTCCTTCATCCTGTTAACTCTTTCTTGTTTTTCTTCTTTTCTTTCTTTTATTTTATTTTAATGACAAGTTTAGTTAAAGATCTTACTTAAAATCAAAACTAAGGCAGGTGATCAAGTTTAGTTTGTAATTTTGTGTTCAGTTTCAGTGGTATATTTTGCAAAATCTTAAAAAATATAATGTGTTAGTGCACAGGCATTATGCCGTGTGTGTGTGTGTGTGTGTGTGTGTGTGTGTGTGTGTGTGTGTGTGTGTGTGTGTGTGTGTGAATACATGTTTTGAATGGCTTTACATAGGACTGAGTGCACCTAACATGAAGAATTTAATTGAACCTGAAAATGGCCTTATGCTCCCAAGTAGGTTCTCTCTGAAGGGAACAGTTTTCTTCTTCTTTTCTCTTTTTCTTTTGTAGTGTGTGAACAGCTTTTAAAGGATATCATTTACCACAGGATGTACTAGACCTAGTTCATCAAAAAGAGTGCGTAACTCTTGGGTGAAGCTAGATCTAGTTATTTCCCTTCCATAGGTGTGCTTTCTCTGTGTGTGTGTGTGTGTGTGTGTGTGTGTGTGTGTGTGTGTGTGTGTGTGTGTGTGTACCTGCATGTAATTATTGCAGTGGATGCTGTAACATTCAGTCTGATTTCATTTTATAGGGTTTCATGTGGGACAATGCTCTAGAATTCAAGGCTCTTCTGGTTTTTGCTGAACACCGCTACTACGGAGAGTCTTTGCCTTTTGGAGCAGAATCTTATGCAGTATGATTGCTGGTTTTCTTCATTTTGCTTTTCTCGCTTCTTCTATGCTTATCTGTCTCTGTTTGAATTGATGTGTCTGGCTGGCTGGCTGGCTGACTGTCTGTCACTTTCTGTCCCTTTGTTTTGTTGTTTTGTTTTATGGCGTGTAGATTAGAAAGGGCTGAGGGTAAAAATCCAGGTGACTCTAATCTTAATCCTTCTGTGTCTGTGTCTTTCTGTATTTCTGTCTTTCTGCCGGCTTGTGTCTGTGACTGTCTGTCTGTCTGTCTCTGTCTCTCTCTCTCTCCATCTCTGTCTGTCTGTCTGTCACCCTCTGTGTGTGTGTGTGTGTGTGTGTGTGTGTGCGCGCACGCCTGTGTGTGTGTGCACACACCTGTGCGTGCATGTGTGCATGCATACCTCTCTCTCTCTCTCTCTCTCTCTCTCTCTCTCTCTCTCTCTCTCTCTCTCTCTCTCTCTCTCTCTCCTCCTCTCTCTCTCTCTCTCTCTCTCTCTCTCTCTCTCTCTCTCTAAGCTAAAAATAAAATAGTCAAAATAATGGCAATCATTAATTTTTAGGAAAAGATTTTAGTATTATGTTTTACATTCATGCTGTCATAACTTAAATACATGTTAGTGCACAGTCATGTCAATTCTTAAAAATCACTGAATCACAGATGTACTTTGAGAGATATGTTTTTTCTCTCTAAATTCTTCCCGAGATGGATTGTTTTAACCAAAATCATGTGGTTTATTTTTTTATTTTTTTATATAGTTTATATTTGATTCCCTCCAGCACTGTTTTAATAATAATAATAATAATTGACATTTCTATGGCGCATGATCCCTAGCAAGATCTAGGGCACAACGCGCCGTACAAAAAGCTGCAGAAAAATGTATAAACACATACAATGGACAAAATAAAAAGGTTTGGGCCATATGACCGCCAACAATGCAAGAATTTACATACAGCAATTTCAGTAAATAAACCAAAGTTGTCAGTAACCAAACATGACCAAACTCTGATTTTAGCACACATGTATGATGTAGATATACTACAAGTACAAAAATGTACAGCAGAATATTGCACACACACACACACACACACACACACACACACACACACACACACACACACACACACACACACACACACACACACACACAGAGGTGGGGTGGGGGGTATTAATTATATGCAGATTTGAAGAGATGAGTTTTTAAGGCTTGCTTGAAAGATGTTGATACTGAGTGACGAACATCACAACATTCTTTACAACATCACAACATTCTTTACTTTGCAAGTGAAACATTGCTGATAGCAGACTGTTGTGTTCTCCCTCACCCAGAATGCCTCGGTGCTCAACTACTTGTCAGCGGAGCAGGCGCTGGCCGATTTTGCTGAATTGATCAAGCATATAAAACAGACAGTGCCAGGGGCAACCAAGAGCCCGGTGATTGTGATTGGTGGCTCCTATGGCGGCATGCTGGCAACCTGGATGAGACTGAAATATCCCAACCTGGTTCTAGGGTATGAAAATAAGTTTAAAGCAAATTATGTAAAGTTAAATTAATACACAGGACTGGTTTTGGAAGGGGCATTTCATGGATTAATCCTGTTGATGGAACTTGTTAGAACATGTTTTGCCCAATAAATAGAAGAGATCAAAATAAAACCATGCAGTTAAGGATTTTTTTTGTTTTAAAATGTCTGGGTTATTTTTTTATATTAGATTTAGAACAGGAAGATTTTTGTGTGTGCACTGAATGACCGCGTACATGATGCTCATACTCAAATCACCTGAGGCCCGACTAAATGAAACTACCCACTTCAGCCATGATAATAATTAAAGTATTTCTGTAGCACTAAATCTTGCCTAGAGAGGGCAGATTTGTGTGTGTGCACGCGTGCGTGCATGCGTGTGTGTGGTGATTGGTTGGACACCGGTTGAAGTACTTAGTATTTTATTTTGTGTGTCGCCAAATTTCTGTATCTGTCATATAGACAAATAAAACTCTTATGCCTTATGTCATATGTCTTAAAATGCAAAGTTTATTTTCAGTTGACTTCAAGGTGGTCTTTACACGCTCAGGAAAGCCCGTCGGCACTCAGCCTCATCTCTCTGCAGTTTGACTGATGTTTCCTTTGAGCCAGTTCCAGTTTTGTTCTGATTGACGGTGGCCTTTTCTCACCCTTTCAAATTATGCAAAGTCTGACGAGGAAAGTTCATCACACTGATTATTCTTGTTTTCAGAGCCCTTGCTGCCTCTGCTCCCATCTGGCAGTTCCAGGGCCTTACTGCTTGTGGCAGTTTTTATGAAATTGTGGAGAGAACGTTCCAGCCAGGCTCTCCATACTGTGTGGACAATATCGCCAGATCCTGGTCCACTATTATGGATTTTTGGCGTGAGTCAGCCAGCTGCACAGCTATGGGCTTCGTTTGTGTTTGTCATCGTTGTGAAAGTGTGGTGTGGGTATGTATGTGTGTGTGTGTGTGTGTGTGTGTGTGTGTGTGTGTGTGTGTGTACACAAAGCATGTTGTTGTTGTTTTCTGGTCATTTTGCCACTCTAAGGACACTCAGATTTCTATTGTGTGTGGAAGTCATTTCTGCATGAAATGCACACAACCACAAACACTTTTGACAGGTTTTGCATGTGTGGTGCTGAAATTGAAATTGGGAACATATTACAGATTACTGTTCCATTAGTTTGATTAATGGTGTCAACAACAACAACAAAAACCAAAGTGGCAAAGTGTTTGGAAGAATTGTGGTCTCTCTTTCAGCTGCTGAACATTGCATATCAGAGCTTGTCATACATTGAAGCTGAATATTGCAGTGATCTTCCAAGTTTCACTGGAGAGTTCATGTGAACTGAATCTCTTTTTCTTTTTCTTTAAAGAAAGAAGAAAGGAACTTCCCTTTTGTTTCCTTTTTTCCCCCTTCTGAATATTTGCCTTTTTCTTTTTTCTCCATCATCAGAGCATTGGCTGCCTCAGCTCCTATTTGGCAGTTCTCAGGGTTGGCTCACTGTCAGTCTTTTTATGACACTGCATCTGACGTTTTCAACGATACGTCACAGGCTTGTCACGACAATCTTCGCCTTGGCTGGTATACATTGTCAGCCATTGGTGAAGGTGCAGGTCAGAGTTCAGCTACCCCATCCCCACCCCCACCCCACCCCCCACCCTCATCCTCCACCCCAGTGCCTTCCCTCATCCCCAATGGTGCCCTGAGTTGCTGCACTCTATGGATTGTAGGTTTTGTGCTAGTACTACTACCCTTCCATTTGATTATAATGATTTGTTTTTGTTTTTTAGTACTTCATTGTCTTTTGTGGGAAATTTGGGTCACCTTACTTGGGTAAGGTGCAGCAGCCACAAGAGCGGTGCTACCCATTCTTATCAGTGTGTGCAGTATTTTCATGTGTCCAGACAACGGCATGGGAGCCAGTGCTTGGGATTTCTAACGTACACACAGATGTTGATCCATGCGATAACACACAGGGGCTGTACAGACACTGTATCAATGGATGTATGCTGTTCATAATCTCTGCCAACCTCAACATCAAGTGATCCTCCCCCTCCCCCTCCCCCCCCACCTCCTCATCCCCCCCCCCCCCCCCACCTCCTTGCCTCCCCCCCTCCCCCCCCCCCCCACCCATTCATGAGGTGGTGGCACATTCTGCAAGCACAAAGAAGTGATATTATGAAAACAGTGGATACTTAAAATAATTTATGCCCTGCATCAAGCAGTGTCATTTTGTTTTGCTCTGCATATCCACTCCCACGTCTCCTGAGAAATCAGTTTCACCCGTTCCTGTTCACTTCATGCCTTTCATCAGTGTTGTCCTGAAATGTCTGCTCGTTCCTTTTGAGTCTTGTAGTGTTTTTGCATCATCTTTTCCCCACTGCTTCTGTTTCTCCTTCCATCTTGGCTGTTACACAGTCTTCTTTCTTCTAAAGGTCTACTATTGTGCAATATCCATGTGTTTTTCTGACCAAAGTGGATGTAGGGTCTTTAACTTGTTTAACCCCTTCATTGCCAGGATGCCTCTTGAAACTGACCATAAAAGTTCAAAATTTGAAACCTTTGTGCCTTTTTTTGGGGGGGGGGGGGGGGGGGGGGGGTTTGGTTTGCATTGGCATGTAGAAGGATTTTCATCAAAATGCATAGCATTGAAAGTAGATGTGTCATAGGACTGGAAAATACACTGTTTGTAGGTGCATCCATGCATTTTTCACCCCGAAAATTTTACAGGCTGGGACAGTGAAGGGGTTAACAATTTTAGTGCATGCTGTGCCCACAAAGGCGAAAACAAGTACCGACAGTGACAAGCTTGTGCAGGTGTTGACTTGGAGGAACTGAAAATGAAAATGACCCTCACCCTTTTTTTGACACAGAGCCAAACCCACACTAGCTACTGGATTTCACTGGATCACCCCTTAATACCAGCACAGGTTGCTTTGGACTGAAGCTATGGCCTCTTGCACTGCATTGTAAGGAAGTGAAATGTTCAGCAGCATGTAAAAGATGAGTTAAAGCCACTGCATGCTCTGATCTTTACACAGTGGAACTTCTGAAACACCACCCTTGGTCAGGGGCCACATTTTTAAATGTTTTTTGTTTGTTTGTTTGTTTGTTGTTGTTTTTTGCCCTTCACAGTTTAACACAAATGAACCCCTCAGCAAGGACCACAATTGCTGGAAAAGCACATTTTTCAAACCCTACCCTTCAAAGTTTAGTGTAGGTAAATCCTTCATTAAGGACTGTCCATCTTGTATGACCTCATTTTGTTGTTTGTATGGTGTTTTTTCCAGGGGTTCCAGTGTAGTGTAGTGTAGTGTAGTGTGTGTGTGTGTGTGTGTGTGTGTGTGTGTGTGTGTGTGTGTGTGTGTGTGTGTGTGTGTGTGTGTGTGTGTGTGTGTGTGTGTGTGTGTGCATGCATAAAATGTATGTAATGTGTGTGTGTGTGTGTGTGTGTGTGTGTGTGTGTGTGTGGTGTGTGAGTGTGTGGGTGTGTGTGCTTGCATAAAATTTATATTTGCTTACCTGTATTTTTTCTTCAAATGCCAAAATGATTGATTCATGTTCTGAGTGTGAATTTAATTAAATATTCTATGTACATCCATGTACGTACACAAACTGGTTGGATGTTTGTGTGTGATGATTTTTGTGTAACATTTGGCATCAACATTTGTGGTTTTATTGATTATATGTTGTTGGAATAGGGAATGTATTGATTAAATTTTGCTTGACCACATAATTAATGCTGGTTTGAGATACTGATGCTGACCTGCCATAGTGCAGTATTTGCCAGTGTGAATCAGTTCAGACAAGGGCGTGAAGAAATTTGAGTGAACTTTGGAATCTTCTTCTTTTTTTTCTTTTTCTTTTTTCCCCCTTCTTTTTTTTGGGGGGGTGGGGGGGGGGGGGTATGTGTTTTTGTTTTGTTTTTTTGTGTTTTGTTTGTTTTGCTTTTTGCTTTGTTTTGCTTGTTGGTTTGTTTAGTGTTTTTTGGTGTTGTTTTTCATGCCATGTTTTCATCGGACTTGTTTCAACTTGTTTGTTACTGGTACTTTCTACAGCCGGTGGTCTGGACTTCATCAGCAAGACGTTCAGCCTGTGCAAGCCTATAGAGGACAAGTACGCCCTGTCAGACATGTTGGATTGGCTGGCTGGTATTTATAGCAATCTGGCCATGGTGGACTATCCCTATGCTGCATCTTTCCTTGAACCTCTGCCAGCCTGGCCCGTCAAGGTACCTGTCATTCATTACTGAATCTGTTGGGAGCTGTGAAGCAATGCTATGCTTCTTCCTGTTTGATACCAATTTTTTATTATCTTCCATGATTCCGTGAGGGATTTGATCACATGAGAGTGTTACGCATGAAATTCTCGGTAGCATAGTGGTCTGTATCCCTGCCTGTCACACGGGAGACCAAGGTTCTTTTCCCCTGCCGGATGTGATCTCTTCCTTGCTTCATCACAGCCAACAAAATTACAGTTAGACTGCACTGAAGACTACACTGCACTGAAGGTAGGCTAGACTTAATTTTGTAATTTTACCCAAGTTTTTTTTTGTCACTTCAGAATGTGTCTTTTCACTTCACCCTGAAGTGACCCAGTGCAGTGAGAAGGATGTTAAAATCCAAACACTAACTTGTCTTCTCATGCAGTACAAGCAGTTATGTCCAACTTGACTTCTCATTCAAGACTATCAGTTCTGTCCAACCTGTCTTTTCACTCAGTATGAGCAATTCTGTCCAACCTGTCTTTTCACTCAGTACCAGCAGGTTGAAGTTGTGCGAAGTCTTGGCAATGTGGCTGAAACTGACCTGAATACATCTGTTTTTGGCTGTGGTGCTTTTTTGTTTCCTGACGATCAACATTAGGAAATTTCGGTTTGAATTGATTATGCGTTGTTAGAATGTTGATTGAACACGTTCTGTGCATGTGGAGGTTTTATGAGTGACACACTCTATACATCAGTGCTACATTACCTGAACACAACACAAGGAGCTGAAAGTTGCATGCGCGTGCTGTTTTTCAGGAATTTTGCAAGTTCCTGTCCACACCACTGAAGGACAAGGACCTAGTGGTTGCACTGTCCCAAGGCGTCAAGATGTACTTCAACTACACGGGACAAGCATCCTGCATCAACATGTCCCAGCAGGCCACAGGAAACCTGGGTGACCGAGGATGGGACTACCAGGTAGGCCGTTGTGGAACGTGCGTAATGGTTTACCAGCTTTAGTGTCTCCGAAGGAAGATAGCTTTCTCAAAATATGCGTCAGCCAACATTTTTGTTTTCCATTCATTTTGAATAATTTTGGGCTGTTGAATATATTTTTTACTTTCTTTTTTATCCAGTCTTTAATCTTGTGGACATATTTACATACACCAGGCATCCACAGGGCTGTTGAAAATTAATCATTAATTATTGATGGCAAGAAATCTTGACATTGTTTTTTTGTTTTGTTTTTATGCGAGGGGTAGTATTTTGCATGAACTAGTGAGTCTCTTTAAGTGCATGCTGCAGCAAAAGATACCTCATCATTATGTCTTTCAATTAGTCAACTGATTAACCCCTGGTCAGTCAGTCATTTCATCAATCTGTCTAGTAGCTCCACCCACATCCACCAACCAGCCAATCATGTTTCTGCTGCAGGTTAGATCATCTATCAATCTGTCTAGTAGCTCCACCCACATCCACCAACCAGCCAATCATATTTCCAGCGCTGGTCAGCTCATCCATCAATCTGTCTGGTAGCTCCACCCACACCGGCCAACCAGCCAGTCATGTTTCTGCTGCAGCCCAGCTCAGCCATCAATATGTCTAGAAGCTCCACCCACACTGGCCAACCAGCCAGTCATTCTTTTGCTGTGGGCCAGTTAATCTATCTGTCTATGTACATACTCCTCCCTTATCCACCAACCAGCCAATCATGTTTTTGCTGCAGGCTTGTACAGAAATGGTGATGCCTATGTGCTCCAACAACAGCAACATGTTCTTCAACATTGACTGGGACTTCAACTCATATTCTTATGAATGCAAACGCAAATGGGGAGTTGTCCCAAGAGAGAACTGGATCTCTCTCTACTACTGGGGCAAGAACATAAAGTCCTCCTCAAACATCATCTTCAGGTGAGTCAGTGTAATGCAGTCAGTAAAAAACACCCCCTTTTTTCATGAGTTTCAACAACAAATGGGATGAAAAAATTAAGTGAAACAATGCTGTGAACATTTTTTAAATGTTTATATCTGTTCCTGTCAGTAGGGCCCATGATGTTTCCCCTTTGAGTCAAATTTCTTTGCTAAAGGTCTCCCTTTAATAAACTAAAATTAATCAGAAATAAAAACACAGTGATTTCTGATTGTGTGTGTCTGTGTGTGTGTGTGTGTGTGTTTTATCCACTTCTATTGATAGAGCTTATGATGCTTGTTTAGTTTGGTTTTCCTTTAATGAAACAAAATGAGAAAAGGAAACACTTGCAATGACTTCTGATTTTGGGAGGGGGGTTGTGGTTGTTGGGTTTTTTAACCACTTCTGTTGATAGAGCTTATGATGCTTCTTTAGTTTGGTTCTCCTTTAATGAAACAAAATGAGAAAAGAAAACACTCACAGTGATTTCTGATTTTGTGGGATTTTATTGTTGTTGTTAATAATAATAAAAATAATAATGGAAATTTGTAAAGCACCTACCATGCGGCTCAAAGCACTGAACAAGCATAGTATAACACGCATAATGTACATCAAGATGGAAATGTTATCAGCAATAAAAAATAAACTAAAAATAATAATATATTATTTGTTTAATTGTTGTTGTTTTTTCAGTTATGATACCTCTTTAGTTTAGTTCTCCTTTCATGAAACTGAAATGAGAAATGAAAGCACTCACGCTAATCTCTGTTTGACAGTAATGGACTGCTGGACCCCTGGTCCGGTGGGGGGGTCTTGGAGTCTCTCTCTCCCTCCCTCATGGCCATACAGATCCCCAGTGGTGCCCACCACCTTGACCTTCGTGCGCAGAACCCAGGCGACACTGCTGATGTGCTGGCAGCTCGCGAGCAGGAGAAGAACATTATGAAGAACTGGCTGTATGGTGCTGGGTACTGACTCGTCTGATCTAAACGGGAACGTGTCAGTTCTCCAACAACCAGTCCGCTGCTGGTGCAGAAGTTCTCCAGCAGCAGTTTCCAAGATTATTTCATCTCCGCCAGTACATAAGAGTACTGTTTACTTTCACTCTGACAAGTTTTTCTGTTTATGTTTATCTATTCAACAGCAACAAAATGCCACCACCAACCCTGCCCCCCTCACACATGCACACACATAAAGACAGTTAATCTTTAAAGCTTTTCTGCTGCTTTTTGGAATTTTGAAGATAGTTGGTAAGGAATTTGTGTGAGTGGGCAACTTTTCTGTGTGTGTGTGTGTGTGTGTGTGTGTGGTGTGTGTGTGTGTGTGTGTGTGTGTGTGTGTGTGTGTGGTATTGTTGTTGTTGTTGTTGTTGTTATTTTGAATGGGAAAGGTGCAGATGTATGTTAGCGTGACGAAAAATATGGATGTCAGTTTCACCAGTGTTTGCCAGCCTTTCGTAGGATCTTCAAAGGAGGTAGAGTCCACACAGCTTGTGTCCTTGAAAAAAGCCCAACAACGACATAAAACAGAGGGCAAATCAACCAGGACTGTGATGTGGTTTAGTGTTCTGTCTATTCAAGCAAAAATATGAGAGTGTCTGTGATGACTGTTATGCTAGTGTTGATTGGTATGTCATGTAGTACAGTAGTTTAAACTCAGTTCCTCTGTATTCTAAGATGCAGCTTTGCTTGTTTTACATTCCAGTTATTTACGAACAGACAGTGTTTGTGTTCCAATTGTTGATTTTATTTACTAGTTAATTTGAAAATGTCTGTAAAGTACCTTAACTTTCATGGATATATATATTCCAACCAGCAATTTGAAAGGAATCTTACTTTGTTTTACATATTAGTCATGATTTTGTTTAATTGTTGAAAGTGCAACAAGTATATTATGCTTTGAACGAGAACTGTTCCTTCTGACAAGGCTGTTCTGATGAAAAACAGATAACAAAGGCAAGGAAATTACAGGCAATTTATGCCAGCAAATTTTTGTTCATTTCATGTTTTGTAAAGGGCACCTTCACACTAAGCCACTCATTCAGAATCACATACAAAAAGAGTGCATTGACTCTGAGAATAGCACTCTTATTAAAATGATCAACAACAGCAAGATCCAAACACATCAACAAACAAGGGAGTTAATCAGTGCTTAAAAGACATCACATAAACACAGCAAGGACCTGAGTCACCTCACAGATGTACCTCTGTTGGAGCTTTATGTACCTTGTACTTACTTGCACACCAGGTGAGAGAGTTACTGTAGGCAACTCAGGTCTTTGTTGTTGTGTTTGTGTGACAGCATTGAGCACTAGTTAACTCCCTTATTCGTTGATTCTGCACTAGCGCGCTGGGCCTCGATCTGTTTAAGATTATAAAGATCTAAATGCACAAAAGGTTAAAAAGAAGGCTGATTTTAACCAGACAACACAAAACGTGTGCAAACTTGCCGGCAAACACCCTTTTTCCTTGCCCTAACCGCCCTGGTTGACTGGGCGTAAAAAAAGAAAACAGAAACACCCAAGTTATTGACTTACCCCCTTTTCCAAGCAATGGACTGCCAGGTAAATGATGATGCATGAAAACTGTCGACTTATCCTGTTTCAGTTATTGATGTTGGAGAGTCTGGAACTGTCAATCTATTGCTTGGAAAAAAAGGGTTAATATGAAATGAAATGAAAATATGCGCATGTTTTGTGTGTGAGAGAGAGAGAGAGAGAGAAGAGAGAGAGAGAGAGACCTAATGGAGTAATGAACTGGGTTACATTTAATTACGTATGTGTTTATGTATACATGTATTTCTGACGCTCAGCATTATTCAGTCAGAGAGAGAGAGAAAGAGAGAGAGAGAGAGGGAGAGAGACATAATGAACTGGGTTACATTTAATTATGCATGTGATTACATATATACATGTATTTGTGACGCTCAGCATTCTTCAGTCACAGTTCACTAAGAAAGGTTTCAAGAAAACCGAAAATTCTGAACAGAATGTGGTGTTACTGTTGTTTTTATTTACACTAGATGTTTTGTGTTGTCCTGTTAAAAGTAGCATTCCTTTTTAGCTAGCGGTCAACTTTGCTTCAAAATGTTTTTGTATGCAGGTAAAGTTTCCCCAAAGATGGCAGCTGGGTAGTCTTCTGTCAGAGGTTTCACAGACCCAGTGATCTTAAAATTATAATGGATGCATTCAACTGAACATTTCTATAATTTTTAGAGGAGGTACCTCTGGTGGAGTTTATGTACCTTGCATTTACACACATGCCAGGTGAGAGTTACCATCGGTGACTGAGGTCTTTGTTGCTGTACTTGTGCTATGTATTTTCAGCGCTAATTAACTCCCTTGTGTGTTGATTCTGAACATGTCTGTGTTCATGCCTTGATTTGTGTCCCTTAAGTGAGGGGAGTGTGCCAATATCTGTGGTGCAGGAGGAATTTAATTTGCTTGATGATCTCCTCCTCTGTTTTTGTAATTATATATTTAATAGGGGTTTTGTTGTTTATGTTTTTAACAATGTTGTTACCAGCGATTTATACAAGTCAATGTTTTTATAAATCTTACAAACTGATGTAGCAGTGTGGTTTCTTTTAATCTGTGTGTGTGTGTGTGTGTGTGTGTGTGTGTGTGTGTGTCGTTGTGTGTGTGTGTTTGTGTGTGTCTGTGCCCACTTGTGTCTGTGTGTGTGTGTGTGTGTATGCATGTAAGTGTGTGTGTGCATGCACATGTGCACAGTATGTTTGTGTGTGTGTGAGGGGGGGGGGGGGGCGTTTTGGGGGAAGAAAGAAACTTGAATTTGACATGTAGAAAAAATCCCATTTGGGACAATGTGTGACCCACAAAAGCCTAAAACACATCACACTGATGAATTTTCTATATCTTATGATTGAGACTGAAAACAGAACCCATAGCATGGTGCAAGAGAAGCATAACACATCCACGCAATCCATTCAAAGCTTTCAACCACTCAAAGAGGAACGCCAGCCAACCTTGTCAATGATGGGACCACCAGCATGTTATTTATATTCCTCAAAGATGCACAGGCATCATTGCATTATAATATCACACGCAGTTCTCAAGCCACAGCATTGCGGATCATAACATAATTAAGTATCACCATATATGTTGACAAAGACTGTGAGACCTGATGTTAAAGAGAAATGACTTCCAAGACAGTCATATAACTGGTTAATGACGCCAAGTCAACCATGGCAGTTACATCAGGGCAAACAGACTTACAATACAAATAACGTTTGTGAGAACATGCACCACGATGATACCATTTAATCTGTAAAAGCATCAAGTGTCCATTTCATGCCTGTGTCTGCCAAGCAATAATAAAAATCATTTTCCACGTTGTAAGTTTTGCAAGGCAATAAGCTTAGTAACCGTACAAAGAGATATAAAACAACCAGGGGTGTTAGATACAGTGAAACCCACTTAAAACTAATTTCTTTAAGATCAAGTTCTGCCCAAGAAAATGCTGTAGAAATGCTCCAATGGTATTTTAGTTAGTTTTTTTTAATTGCTTTAATTTTTTTTAAATCCGACTGTATTCTCTGTTATTCTTGTCAGAAATCTGCTAGGAAGAAGTCATGTTTGTGGTCTTGGCGACTCTTGCGTTAAGGGGGTTTCATTGTACCAGTCTGTGGGCACAAAACTACTCACAAACACACATATAAATGCACACACACACACACATATAAATGCACACACACACACACATGTATAAATGCACACACACAATAAATACATAAATGCATGCACACACACACACACGCACCACACACACCACCCACACTTAAAAGCACACACACACACACACGCTGTGACACTACTACCCCTTTTGCTAGACAGTGTGTTGACAGCAGAGAGTACCAGTGCCTTTAAGTCCCCCTGAAACACTTTCTGGAACAATTAACATATATACCATACAGCTATGCCCAAAACAACTGGCTATTAATTCCCATGCTATAGGTTGTGCCTGTTTTTTTCCTGTTGTTGTTTAACAGTAAAAAGGTTTATCAACTTAACCATTGTATAATGCAATGTGCAAGTAATGTAAGTACAGCTACAAGTAATGGTTATTTTGCTGATGTGTAACCATTTGTGAAGAAACACCCGATATGCTGACACAAACAGCTGAGCCAAGCATGAAATGACATGGACCTTCTCACCGTTATATCGTCCCTAATATGTCAGCATGACATACGAGGACGTTAAGCTCTGCATCCTCGTCACCGTTCTGTTCCTGGTAAACCTTTTGCTGCTACATTCTATGTACATAATTATATAGAAGCACACTCACTGGCATCAACAAGACTACAACAATATTGCTACGTATCTACAGGTTCGTATGATTCATCATATGACATGCTTGCTTACATACAAATTTGTGCATTCGCCCCTCACACATGTGCACACACATACACCCACCCACCCACACCAACCCACCCACCCTCCCACCCACACACACATACTATTTGGCTTTCTCGGCTGTCTGTCAGTCACTCACAACAGACTGAAATAAGTACAGCTCATGCAAAAATGAATGTATATAGATATACACATACATATATATCCAAAAGTACAATTTCATCGATAAAAAAATGCATTGTCCCCACTTTGCTAATGACATTATGCACCAGCATTTGTCCACATTAATTCAATAAATTAAGGTCTGCAAAGGTCTAGTGAATTGACTCATCACCTGCATCTACTGAGTCTGCGCAGTGTACTCCGTCTACTCTTGTTTCTGAAGACCTAATGATCTCATGTGTACGCAGCATTGTCAACAGAAAGAAAAAGAAAAAAAGACCATTTGAGCAGAACGCAACTGACGTTGTGAAAGCATAGTACCTTTTTGCGATGATATCAATATGATCAAGTATTACTACTCTGCGGTGTTTTCATACGAAAGCACCATATGGCAAAAATCAACAGGAGCATGTTCAAGACATACCACAAGTCAACAGCATACATCAAATCATTGCCAGTAAATCACATGGTTGACTTCTTCCAAAACTTATTGCCTGAAAAAATGGTGTATCAAAATAAACACATCTCAAGCACTGTTTGAGTAAGTGTTCTGTTCATAAAATCAAACTATAACTGTCATTTTCAAATTTCTTTATGTACATGTGGCCATGGTGATGCATGCATGGAATTAAGGTGAATGAGGGCAGGGTTCTTATGGAATACAGACTTGTGTATGCCAGAGACCACATATTGCCATCAAAGACAGAATCACAACAAAGGTAAAAAACAAAAAATAAAAGCAAACTGAGTAAAGACTGAGAACAACTGCCAAGTACACACGCACAAACACACACACACACACATTCAAAACTCTGCCTGATGCTAACTTCCATAGAGCTTGACATTTTGATCAATTTTGATGACCTTTCACCATTTTCAAGGTCACAACAGAGAGAGAAAGAAGCATAGGTTGGTTGGTGAATCTTTTTTTTTTCAAACTCTCATGATCTTGAAAACGGGTAATGGTCATCAAAACTGACAAAAATGTCAAGCTCCATGGAATTTAACATCAGGTGTTTAAAAAATCAAAAATCTCTGCTACTGTCTCCAAGAAAAAGCAAGATAATAGGGCTTTTTATTTTAGTTATGGCCAGCAGCACCCTGGAAATATATCAGTTAATTCCGTTATAGTTATACACACACCACATTCACAAAAAAGCTTATTGTGCATGATCTTGCCCATGCATGTAAGAACCATGCAAAGCTCAAACCCATTTAGATAAGTATGAGAAAAAGAGAAATTCTGCTCATGTTTTCAACAACATCATGCGGCCTTCACATTTGGCTAAAGGCTAGGGAGAGGACGGGGTTGGTCGTTCATCATTACACAGACCCAAGTTTCATGCAAGGCAATGCACGATATAAAACAAAACTGATATGAACCATGACTCTGTGTTTCTGTCTATCTCTACACACACACATGATCCTGTAGAAACTGTGAACTCTTAAAAGGAACTCCCCTTCACAGGCTAAACGTCTGGTGTGCTTGGTGCAGGTTGAATGAACATGGTCCGCAGTAAACGTTTTGTGATTGAACATGTGATTGTGATTGAGTCTATATTGATTTTATAAGATGACTTTTTTTTGGACATAATAATTAACTCTTGTTTCACTAGCTGATTACAGCATTGTGTGCTCTTTTCTTGCACTTCATTTTGATGTCACCAAAGTGTCTTTGGCGTCATGGACAGAACATCAGAAGCTCTTTGTTTTGCATACAGGTCATGGAATATTTTTTTTAAATGTATGTGGTTTGAATCAATTGTTTTTAATCTTTGTGGTGTGAACCTTTGATGATGTATTGCAGCATTCTAAAAATATTTTTTTATTTTTTAATGACGAATTGTAGAATTCTAGAAACAAATGTAAGTCCATGGGAAAGGTGTGGTGTATTTGGGGTTTTAACGTATAATGATTGGTAATTTTTTGGTTAGCTTAGTCTTTGTCAGTACACATATTGCACTGTTAGTGGGTTGTTGTTGTTTTGTTTTTGTTTTTCTCAAGATTGATTATTGTGTTCTCTGCGTATTGTATAGCAAAATGCTTAACCTTAACAACACACTCCAATCCAGTAACAGTGAATAAAATCTGATTTGTTCTAAAAATAAAAACAAATCATAGGTACCGTACAATCTCCAATAATGATTGACCCATGAACTGCTTCTGGAGAAACTTCGTTGTAGATCTTTTCTAAGTGAGGAATGATATGGATCAGTGCATACGTGTGTGTGTGTGAGGCACACATATGTGTGTGTGTGTGTGTGTATGAACACATACACATATATATATAATTATGTTCACATACATGCACAAACACACATGCACACACACACACGCACAAACAAAATATGTGTGTGTATGCATGTGTCTGTCTGTGTATCTGGTTGTTTCTGTAAGCGGCCCAGGACAACAAATATTTGCCTTCTTTCTCTCTCTGTCTCTTTCTTTTTTTCACAAGAAAATACGCAGCTTTTATGCATGTACTTCTTCGGGGCTGTCGTGATAGTCTGTGACCATCACCTCTGCATGGATGGCCTCCAACTGACCATTCTCGAGCAACACCGCATGGTCGTCACACGGCGTCAAAAAATTGTTATTGTCCGACGAATCACTCGGGTCCTTTCTCAGCCCGGGCAAAGTTCTGAGTGAAATGTTGAAGTCTTTGAAAGCGTTCAACAAGAAGATGCCGACGATGATCGTCAGGAAGCCGCAGAGGTCTCCCAGAATGTCTTCAATCTTCATGGTGCCCCACTCCTTGAAGAGGATGAGCGATGCCACCATCACCAGTGACGTGAAAAACACATAGTAGATTGGAGTCACCACGGCCGTGTTGAACGTGTCCAACGCACGGTTGAGGTAATTGAGCTGGATGAGGATGCAAGCGATGACGATAAAGAGGAGCACGTAGAACATCCAGTTGGTGAACTGGTTGTGGCCGCGGAGCGTCTGCTTGAGGCCGACACCGACGCCCTTGCAGCCCATGACGGTGAAGGAGCCCAGGCTGGAGCAGATGGTGATGTAGACGAGCACGTTCTTGTTGCCGTAGCGAGGGGCCGTGTGGATGATCAGGAACACCGCCACGATCACCACCATGGTTGCGTAGACGATGAAAGCTGGACAGAAAGGAGCGGATTGTGAACGTGGGATTACTTGCACCTGCCAGCTTCACTGCCTACCCCCCTCCCTTCACCCTCTTCCCCTCCCCACCCCCCCCCCCCCGCCACCGCTCACCCTTCCTCTCCTTCATCCTCTTTTTTTCTCCTTCCTCCCCCCCCCCCCCCCCCCCAAAACCTCCCACCTCCTTTTCTACAAGACTTTATAAACAGACATAGTGCAGGCAGGATCAGGTTAGAGAGCTGGTTTGGCCTAGCCGTAAGGCGTTAGGCTGGTAAGCAGAAGGACCTCTGCTTGATTCCGCTTTGGCCCTCCTTTCTCTTCAAAAAGGTTGTGGTTTGTGGACACTGTCTCATGACTTTGTTCCTCACAACTCATGAAATATTAAAATGGCTCTCATTGCTGCCTATCTTAATGCAGGAGTCATCTGGGTGGTGACCGTGTAGCGATAAGTATATATGGTATATATATATAGTTTCCTTCTTCCCCCACCTCCTGGGATCTCGGTCCCCACCTGTACCTCTTTGCAGATAACTCGGTGTTAAACAAGTTTAATCAAACTAATCTTCTTCTTCATCATCATCCCATGATTGTCCTCAGACATCTAACTTGATGGCGCTGATGATTGACAGCTCCCTGGCAGTACCTCTTTGGAGACAACTCAGCGTCAAACAAGTTTACCAAACAACAAACAAGCAGGATCAAAATGAACATCTGATGCTCGTGAGCAACTTGGCACACACCTGGTTCAGCCACCATGGCCTTGAGCTGGTCGATGTTGGCCACTTCCTGCTCCTTGGGCGAGTGAATCACCATCACAGTGGACCCCAGCACGCACAGCATGCAGCCCACCTTGCCCAGCAAGTTCAGCCGCTCCTTCAACACCCGCGAGGCCAAGATAGCGCTGAAACAATCAGCATCAATCATGAACTGATAGGATAACACTGAAACAATGAGCATCAGTCATGAACTGATAGGATAGAAACAATCAGCAATCATCACAGACCACCAGGATTGCACTGAAACAATCAGCATCAATCATGACCTGAGAGGATAGCACTGAAACAATCAGCAACTGTCATGAACTGACAGGATAGCACTGAAACAATCAGCAATCAGCACAGATGACTGGGATTGCACTGGAACAATGAGCATCAATCACAACCCAATAGGATACCACTGAAACAATCAGCAACTATCACGGACCACCAGGATAGCACTGAAACAATCGGCAACCGTCACATACTGCAAGGATAGCATTGAAACAATCAGAAACCACCATGGACCACCATGTTAGCACTGAAACAATGAGCAACCATCAGGGACCACCAGGATAGCACTGAAACAATGAGCAAACATCAGGGACCACCAGGATAGCACTGAAACAATGAGCAAACATCAGGGACCACCAGGATAGCACTGAAACAATGAGCAACCATCAGGGACCACCAGGATAGTACTGAAACAATGAGCAACCATCAGGGACCACCAGGATAGCACTGAAACAATAAGCAACCATCAGGGACCACCAGGATAGCACTGAAACAATGAGCAACCATCAGGGACCACCAGGTTAGCACTGAAACAATGAGCAACCATCATGGACTGCCAGGATAGTACTGAAACAATGAGCAACCATCAGGGACCACCAGGATAGCACTGAAACAATCAGCAACTGTCATGAACTGCCAGGATAGTACTGAAACAATGAGCAACCATCAGGGACCACCAGGATAGTACTGAAACAATCAGCAACTGTCATGAACTGCCAGGATAGTACTGAAACAATGAGCAACCATCAGGGACCACCATGTTAGCACTGAAACAATCAGCAACTGTCATGAACTGCCAGGATAGTACTGAAACAATGAGCAACCATCAGGGACCACCAGGATAGCACTGAAACAATCAGCAACATCAGGGACCGCCAGGATAGTACTGAAACAATGAGCAACCATCAGGGACCACCAGGTTAGCACTGAAACAATCAGCAACATCAGGGACCACCAGGATAGTACTGAAACAATGAGCAACCATCAGGGACCACCATGTTAGCACTGAAACAATCAGCAACTGTCATGAACTGCCAGGATAGCACTGAAACAATGAGCAACCATCAGGGACCACCAGGATAGCACTGAAACAATGAGCAACCATCAGGGACCACCAGGATAGCACTGAAACAATAAGCAACCATCAGGGACCACCAGGATAGCACTGAAACAATCAGCAACCATCAGGGACCACCAGGATAGCACTGAAACAATCAGCAACTGTCATGGACTGCCAAGGCTGCACTGAAACAATCAGCAACCATCACAGACTGGACCATACAACTAGGCAGGACTTTCAGAGCTCTGTGAAAAATGAGGTGGACGTCCTGGGCTTCCTGTCCCTAATAGTCCTTCATGGTCTCTTTGGACGTAAAGCAACACTGAACCTGAACCTGGGCAGCACAAAAATGATTGTCACACAATGGATGCTAATCACCCACAGCATATTTCAAAACTTTTCATGCATGGACATTTTGCACTCACTCAGCCTGAGCAGTGCTAAAAATAGTTGTCATGCACTGGATCCCATCACAAACAGCATGCATCACAATTTTTTGAGAGATGGTCACTCTTTTTAAATGCAGGTGAGGCCATTGAACATCAGTCTTTCCCCTCATCTGCAGCACTTTAAAATCACTCTTTTTTAATGTGTGGATGAGGCCATGGAACCTCAGTCTTTCCTCTCATCCACAGCAATTTAAAATCATCCTTTTTTAATGCCAGTGAGGCCATGGAACCCATCTTTCCTCTCATCCACAGTATTTTAAAATCATTCTTTTTTAATGCCAGTGAGGCCACGGAATCTGTCTTTCCTCTCATCCACAGCATTTTAAAATCATTCTTTTTTAATGCCAGTGAGGCCATGGAATCTGTCTTTCCTCTCATCCACAGCATTTTAAACTCATTCTTTTTTAATGCCAGTGAGGCCATGGAACCCGTCTGTCCTCTCAACCACAGCATTTTAAAATCATTCTTTTTTAATGCCAGTGAGGCCATGGAACCCATCTTTCCTCTCATCCACAGCATTTTAAAATCATTCTTTCTTAATGCCAGTGAGGCCATGGAAAAGGTCTTTCCTCTCATCCACAGCATTTTAAAATCATTCTTTTTTAATGCCAGTGAGGCCATGGAACACGTCTTCCTCTCATCCACAGCATTTTAAAATCATTCTTTTTTAATGCCAGTGAGGCCATGGAACCCGTCTGTCCTCTCAACCACAGCATTTTAAAATCATTCTTTTTTTAATGCCAGTGAGGCCATGGAACACGTCTTTCCTCTCATTCACAGCATTTTAAAATCATTCTTTTTTAATGCCAGTGAGGCCACGGAATCTGTCTTTCCTCTCATCCACAGCATTTTAACATCATTCTTTTTTAATGCCAGAGAGGCCTGCAACACTTTTTTCCCAAGCAATGTGGACACTTACCTGACAAGGACGCTGAGAGCACCCAGTGGTGTGACCAGAGTGGCTGGAGCGAAGGCATAGGCTGCAAAGTTGGCAAACTCACCCAGAGTCACTGCAAGCATCAAATCAACATCAGAATACATCAACATCAGGATGCAATTTCAGCTGAACTGTACTGCTATCAGTGATCGACCAAGCTAGGCACCGTAAAACAAAACAAAAAGCTTTTCAAGACATGACATTTTATGGGATTTCTTTTTCTTTTTCTGTGTGTGTGTGTGTGTGTGTGTGTGTGTGTGTGTGTGTGTGTGTGTGTGTGTGTGTGTGTGTGTGTGTGTGTGTGTGTGTGTGTGTGTGGGTGTGTGTGTGTGTGTGTGTGTGTGTGTGTGTGTGTGGTGTGTGCATGCATGCGTGCGTGTGTGCGTGTGTGTCTAATATCACCTTGATGTGAACAGACATAAAATAAAAAATTGATTGATTTGATTTATGGGGGAAAAAACTGGGCCTTCTAAAAAAAAAAACCCATACATTTTACAGTTTCCTTTGTTTGTTTTTCTGATGTTTTTCATAAAGGGCTGTTTGTTCCAATGGAGAAATGGCACAGTCAAGAATCCATTACTATTCTTATTGTCTGCATGGACTTAGCAGTGTCTGGCTGACCTGAAAACTCAATGGAAGAAAAGAAGAGGTCCACTTACTAAGAATCATGCCTGCCCACCACATCCATTCCCTCAGGTAGCCATAGCCACCCTGACCTGTTTCAAACAGAAATCATCACATGGCAACTATCAGTATCACACTGACAAATGCGTCTGCACATGATAAACAAAGCAAAAATAAAGTGACTCACTTTATCTCTTGTAAATGTTGCAAAAGAACATGTGAAGATCCCCCCCCCCCCCCCCCCCCCCAACTTGGATGTTGGGACCCCATTTCATTTTGCCACCAGTATGCCCACATGCCCCCTGTAAACTTTGTGTCATTGTTATTATTATTATTATTATTATTGTTCATAGCTTTTATATAGCGCTATTCTCTGCTCTCGAGCAGACTCACTGTGCACATTGGCATGTGATTCTGAATGAGTGACTGTATCCTTTTATAGCGCGTATTATTAATATCCACAGAAGTGGTGTACTGATAGTGCTCTTTGGGTGTTGCATTGCAAATTTCATTGCAAAGAAGCAGGCACTATAGTACTGGTCAACATGTCCACATACACTCCAGTCCTGTAAAATCTGTGTCATTATAAGGAAACAGGCACCAGCTCTAGTAGTAGTGGAGTGTTGGCCAACATGCCCACATACACTCCTATAAAATCTGTGTCATTATAAGGAAACTGGCACCAGCTCTAGTAGTGGAGTGTTGGCCAACTTGACAACATACCAGCTCTAGTAGTGGAGTGTTGGCCAACTTGACAACATACACACTCCTGTAAACTCTGTGTCATTATGAGGAAACAGGTATCAGCTCTAGCAGTGGAATGTTGGCCAACTTGACAACATACACACTCCTGTAAAATCTGTGTCATTGTGAGGAAACAGGCACCAGTTCTAGTAGTGGAGTGTTGGCCAACTTGACAACATACACACTCCTGTAAACTCTGTGTCATTATGAGGAAACAGGTATCAGCTCTAGCAGTGGAGTGTTGGCCAACTTGACAACATACACACTCCTGTAAAATCTGTGTCATTGTGAGGAAACAGGCACCAGTTCTAGTAGTGGAGTGTTGGCCAACATGACCACATACACACTACTGTAAACTCTGTGCCATTGTGAGGAAACAGGTATCAGCTCTAGTACTAGTACTGTGTGTGTAGTAGTAGTGGAGTGTTGGCCAACATGACCACATACGCACTACTGTAAACTCTGCGCCATTGTGAGGAAACAGGTATCAGCTCTAGTACTAGTAGTAGTGGAGTGTTGGCCAACATGACCACAGACACCACAATAAACTCTATATGATTATGAGGAAACAGTTACCAGCTCTGGCAAAAGGAATGTTGGCAAACATGCCCTCAGACACCACTGTAAACTCTATAGGATTATGAGAAAATAGGTAACAGCTCTAGTAGTGGAGTACTGGCAAACATGCCCACAGACACCACCGTAAACTCTATAGGATTATGAGAAAATAGGTAACAGCTCTAGTAGTGGAGTGCTGGCCTACATGCCCACAGACACCTAAAAAAACTCTCTATGATTATGAAGAAACAGTTACCAGCTCTAGTAGTTGAGTGCTGGTCTACATGCCCACAGACACCACTGTAAAAACTATATGATTATGAAGAAACAGTTACCAGCTCTGGTGGTGGAGTTTTTGGCCAGTCGCAGCAGCCCCAGTTTCTTAAAGATGAAAGAGGTGCCGATGAAGAGACTGGAAAAGATGGCCAGAAGCAGGCCGACGTAGAAGTCCTGCATCTCTTGGGGTGTGGGTTCACGATCGAATGGATTCTCTGTTGTGTTGGTGTCCAGTGCAGATATGTTGGTGAAGTTGGTTACAGAGCCATTTGGGAACACCTGGAGGAATATGTGGACACAGAATGAGTCACAGAACTGCCAAGAAAGCTGCTGCTCTTTTCTTCTTTTCTACTTTACTTTGATTTTTCTTCTTCTTCTGAAATTGCAGAGACCAGGACTATTTGCAAAGAAGTATATATAACATATACTGATGTGCTCAGAATAATGACAAGGTACAGGTTCTGCTAATTACTTAGTCAGACATTTTACTGATTTTTTAAAAACTGCAGAACACACACACACTGGTGTGCTCAACTGGTGTCATAGCTGATGGGGGGGGGGGGGGGGGGGGGGACTTAATGTAGTTTACTGTAATTTTCAGTTTTATTATTGATTTGATGACTTAGTTATGCTTCAGTTTGCAAGTAAATTACCTGTGTGTGTGTGTGTGTGTGTGCGTGCATGTGTGTGTGTGTGTGTGTGTGTGTGACCTTGACCTTGAACACAACAATCCATCTTTTCACAAGACATTGCAACACACAGACTCACAGTGATGTACCATCGAACTAAGTTTGTTTGCAAAAGGATCCGCAGTTAAGATAATATTATAGAAACTACCATACTTTGATAATGTGATCCTTCACTGTGACCTAGATCTTGAAGATGACAAAAACCAATCTTTTCGCATGACAGTCTGGCTCATGATGATGATGCATCACCATAACGAGTCTGGTTACAAAAGGTTTAGCTGATATCAAGTTTGGTTATGAAAGGTTCAGCTGCTCCAAAAAATATCATCCAGATGAACAATTAAATGTTGGCAGAATCAACACACAAGGGAGTTAATTAGCAATCAAAATACGTAACACAAGTATCAAGTATAACAACAAAGACCTGAGTTGCCTACGGTAACTCTCAGGAGAATCAGGTCTTTGTTGTTGTACTTGTGTTATGTATTTCTAGCGCTAATCATGATTATCTCCCATGTGTGTTGATTCTGCATGAGCGCTCTGTGCCTCCTGTTTCAGATTTGTTATGTGTACAGACAGCTGGACACAGAGACAGACGGTCACAAAGATTCCAATTTCATATAGCCCCCACCACCAGCCCACCAGCCCTGACCCCCGCAACTTCTTTACAGGGGGTATACGAAAATCTGTCCACAAAGACTCACGCTTGTTCACTTCATTTAGCAGCTGCTGCTCCTTACATTTTACAATCAATAACATGGCTTAATAAAGTAATATAATATATATTTAATAATCAGTAAGAGGTTTCCTGTACCCAGCACATGCAGGTCAAAAGGCAGTGCAACCTGAATAAACTGATTGATACTGGATGTAGATTCAGGCTGCAAGACACAAGTGTGCAAAACAAGCCTTCAGCAATGCCTGTACACAGAAACACACTCGACTATAACTGGTGTAACTACTAGAAAACAACCTTGTAGTTATAGGTAGATGGGGCTACAGCAAGTGAGCAACACATTATACATTTTGTACATACTGCGACTGCAAAGATTCGTGCATTCTAAATCGAGCAGAGAAGGTGGAGAGAGAAAAAATGTAAATGAAGACAAGAAGAAGATGAAGAAAAAGAAATAGAGAGGAAGAAGAAGATGATGAAAAAAAGGAGAGAGAGAGAGATGGGGGGTGCATAACATAATACTTTATCCATCCTAAACGGAAATTTCAGGTGTAACTCAATCATCAATAAAACTAAAAGAAAATACAATGTGATGTGATAACAATAATAATTATACAAAAAGACCCATTTTGTGATTTACCGCTATAGTTTGGTTCAGTAATGTAAATCAATGCTTAATGGTCTCTAAAATCCTTGTTTTGTTATATACACACATACAATCACACAGACACAAACACACACACAATATGTATATATATATATATATATATATATATATATATATATATATAAATTACATCTAATGTATATTTTATACAAATAATATAAATATTGCATACATTCTCTGTTGAGAGAATGCAAATAATGAGTAATACTGGTGTAGACAAGAACGCAGATACAGCAGATGTGCTCATGCCAGTACATAATATGTGCCTGTTTATATAGAGCAAATATAGCACACTTAAACACTGCCTGAACAATAGCAACATATCTGACTCAAATAATCCAGTACACCATCTGGGTATTTGCCCTATGTGTGTGTGTGTGTGTGTGTGTGTGTGTGTGTGTGTGTGTGTGTGTGTGTGTGTGTGTGTGTGTGTGTGTGTGTGTGTGTGTGTGTGTGTGTGTGTGTGTGTGTGTGTGTGTGTGTTGAGATAGACAGACACAGGTGGTGTGATGGAAAAAGAGACAGAGATCTTCTCTTTTGTGTGTGTGTGTGTGTGTGTGTGTGTGGTGTGTGTGTGTGTGTGTGACGTGTGTGTGTTACTGTTAGTGTTAGTAAAAGTGTCAAATAATAGAATACTAGTTCAGTAGCTGATGAAATGGAACAGTAACACATCACTAATCAGATCAGAAACAAATGTGCAGAAAAATTAAAAAAACGGAAACAATGTAATGAAAGGGGACACCTCTCTTATGACCACCTTAAAAATCATGAAGCAAATATGTGTGGTAGGAATATGAGTAATGACTGTACACTTAAACAGTCTCAGAAGTAATGTTTTACGATGTTTTATTTTATTTGTATACTTTAACCCTTGTTATCTTGAACAGGCTTATTGTCTTTTTTTCATAGGAATTCAAGCAAAGCCCATCAGGCAATTTTTCATTTTATGCATTTATAATGATTAATAAAGTTCTTTTGTATTGTATTGTCTTGAAAGAAGGCAGTGTCCTGTAAAGTCCCAGATGCTGATCAGAAAGACATACCCGTGGAAAGAAGAGAAGAGATCGGTGCTCAGAGTCAAGTAGGAATGGTGAACAGTGCTTACACAGGTTGTAGGATGTAGTCACAGAGTCTGTGTTAACAAGTACAGTGGACTGTAGTCACAGAGTCTGTGTTAGAAAGTACAGTGGGTTATAGTTGCAGTATCAACAAGTAGACTGCAGTCACACTCACAGGGAGTTGCAGCCTAGTCACAGAGTCAGTGTTAACAAGTATAGTGGGCTGCACTCTGTAGTCACAGTCAGTGTTAAC
This sequence comes from Alviniconcha marisindica, assembly GCA_018857735.1. NCBI lineage: Eukaryota > Metazoa > Mollusca > Gastropoda > Provannidae > Alviniconcha > Alviniconcha marisindica. Next base: position 636,633 of record JABMCL010002673.1, on the reverse strand, counting down.
AAGTATAGTGGGCTGTACTCTGTAGTCACAGAGTCAGTGTTACTGTTAGAAAGTATAGTGGGCTATAGTCACAGGGTCAGTGCTAACAAGTTGTAGGCTACAGTCACAGTCAGTGTTAACAACTGTTGGCTATAGTCACAGGGTCAGTGTCAACAAGTTGTAGGTTGCAGCAACAGGGTCAGTGTTATTGTTAACAAGTTGTAGGCTACAGTCACAGAGTCAGTGTTAACAAGTTGTGGGCTATAGACGTCACAGGGTCAGTGTTAACAAGTTGTACTTGTAGGCTACAGTCACAGGGTCAGCATTCACGAGTTGCAGGCTACAGTCAAAGAGTCAATGTTAACATAATTAATTAACAAGTTGTAGGCCACAGAGTCAGTGTTAACAAGTTGTACAAGTTTGTAGGCTATACTATAGACACAGGGTCAGTGTTAAGTTGTTGGATATCGTCAAAGAGTCAGTGTTAACAAGTTGTACTTGTAGGCTATACTATAGTCACAGGGTCAGTGTTAAGTTGTTGGCTATCATCAAAGAGTCAGTGTTAAACTGTTATACTGTTAACAAGTTGTAGGCCACAGTCGGTGTTAACAAGTTGTACTTGTAGGCTATAGTCACAGGGTCAGTGTTAATTTGTTGGCTACCGTCAAAGAGTCAGTGTTAACAAGCTGTAGGCTACAGTCACTGGGTCAGTGTTCACGATTTATAATGCGCTATAGTCAGAGAGCCAGTGTTAATAAGTTGAACTTGTATGCTATATTCACAGGGTCAGTGTTCATGAGTTATAGTGCGCTGTAGTCAGAGAGTCAGTGTTAAGGAGTGTAGGCTATAGTCACAGAGTCAGTGTTCACAAGTTACAATGTGCTGTAGTCAGAGTCAGTGTTAAGGAGTGTAGGCTATAGTCACTGTCAGTGTTCACGAGTTATAGTGCAATGTAGTCAGAGACAGGAGTGTAGGTATAGTCACAGAGTCAGTGTTCACGAGTTATAGTGCAATGTAGTCAGAGAGTCGGTGTTCAGGAGTGTAGGCTATAGTCACAGAGTCAGTGTTCACGAGTTATAGTGCGCTGTAGTCCGACAGTCAGTGTTAAGGAGTGTAAACTATAGTCACAGAGTCAGTGCTAAGGAGTATAGAAGGCTAGTCACAGACAGTGTCACAGAGTCACTCTTTTTCAAATTTGGTCTTACCAACGGCAGCCGCGTGGTCATCAGGCCGACGGTTACGTCACTACCGTTGGACAGTCCCCCGAGCGTCGTGGAGCCGTTCCCTGGTGCTAGGGTGGTAGCCATTTTCCACTCAGGTGTTTCGACACCACCCTGCCACAATGCCACGCTCGGTAACAATGCCTATAGCCAAGGCTTCCGTATGGTGTACGCTAGTCCGCTAGCCCTCCTCGGCGCTTGAACTCTCTTGTCGCTGCGGCTGTGCTCACTGGTCCGCCCAGTTCAACTCCCGCGGGAAGGGGACAAGGACGACTACCGCGCTGACACCACACCGGCCGGTCACCAAAACACACGCTACACACATGTATACACACCACCACAGAAAAAGACTGGAAAGGTTTTATTGAATTGTTCGCCCGATGCCTCCCGCCCGGCTCCGCCTCTGTCACGTTCGGCCAGCGCCGCTGCTGAGTAAGTCCGCTGCTATTCCCGTGCTTGCGTCAAACACACCGTGACGTACGTTCTGCCGAGCACTCAGCCGAGGTTGACTAAATTTCGGTTATGCGGACACTGTGGAAGAACACGCAAGAATACAACGCAGGAATTCCAGCCTTTCACTTTCAGTAAAAGGTCAAAGGGCCTGCCAGTGGACCCAGAAAGGGTGAGGCTGGCTGAACTTTTCAACCCGCCAGTCCACACCTTCTGGGCAAGGCCGCGTTCATTAATCCACAACCCGGGAAAAGTGGAAATCCTTCCTTTTCTCTCTCGCTCCGTCTGTCAGTCTGTCTGTCTCTCTTTCCTTTAAGCCGCTGTATTGCTACGGATTCCTGACAAATGCTCGCCGACAAAACTAGCTGACTTGACAAAAGCTTACTAGGCAATAATATCTAGCTCACCCAAGACAAAAACTGAAAAGCGGTATTGCGGACAAAGCTCATGCAGTCACTTCAGTGACAAAAGCGGCTCACTTGTCCATTTGTCGAGGCTCACCGCCGGACAAAACTGAGCTCACCGTCCAAAAAGTGGTACTGCGGACAAACTCACTTGCAGGACTCGGTACTTTCCAAGACTATCATACAGTTTTGATGCTGTAACAGCCTATATTATGCTGCGTCACGGCAACCTTTCGCTCAGAGCTCAGGAGCTTTGTGAACAGCAGGGAGGTGAAGCTGAGAGTTCTCATACCCCCCTCCCCACCCTACCCCACCCCTACCCCCGCCCCCTAAGGCTAACACTGAAACCGTGTGGTTTCTGTGGACGGCAGCACTAAAAGGAAGAAGAAGGACCTTTCGACAAACTCAGCGGTGAGCTTTCGTCCTTCCGCTCAGCCACCAGTGACGTATTTTTTATATAGACTTTGCCGACACCTGGCGATGTATGACTAGTCACGTAGAAAAGTCCAGTTTTGCCACTGCAACGTGCTACCAATCAGTGCGGTACACTAACATTTACTAAAAGGAAGAAGAAGGACCTTTCGACAAACTCAGCGGTGAGCTTTTGTCCTTCCACTCAGCCACCAGTGATTTTTGTATTTATTTTTGAGAGACTCTGCCGACACCTGGCGATGTATGACTAGTCACGTAGAAAAGTCCCGTTTTTGCCACTGCTGTAACGTGCTACCACTGAGTGCGGTACACTAACATTCCCGAAGACGTGAGGCATGGTAGCAGCCTCAGTAAATCACGCAGGAACGAAGTCCGTTTTTGCCACTGCCTAGTTCAGTTCAGTTCATTTCAGTTGTTCAAGATGGTATCTATGCGCTCGGAAGAGTCCATATGCGCTCCACCCCGTCTCCGAGAGGTTTCCCCAAACGTTGCCTTTGAAACAGTTCACAGGATCTACATGAATCAAGCATGGATCTACATGATCTAGGCACTGTAGTGTGCTACATAAGACATAAGAGTTTAATTCGTCTATTTCGTCGCAGAACTGCTGCCAGTGACTGATGTTCACACCCTGTTCGGGTTAAGTCAGTCAGTGTAACGTGCGAGTCTTGCAGCAGTAAAACAAGCCAGTTTTCCTTCTTCTTTGCAAGCAAACTGACGAAACAACACAACACGCGCACTGAAACATGGCGATCTGCTCCATCGAGCATTCACAGTTCAATGCCTTTGAAGTTAAAACGTGCCTCGGGCAGAAAACCAGCGACCAACGCCAAAGCAACGACCTCATCAGTTCACCAATACAAAATGACATTCCAAAAACACTATGCCACGCCGGAAACCCGACGAAAAACGCTAAAACAACGACCTCATCAGTTCACCAATACAAAATGACATTCCAAAAACACTATGCCACGCCGGAAACCCGACGAAAAACGCTAAAACGACCTCGTCAGTTCACCAATACAAAACTGACATTCCGACTAAAAACGCTATGCCACCCCGGAAACCCCACGAGAAACGCCAAAACAACGACCTTGTCAGTTTACCAATACAAAATGACATTGCAAAAACACTATGCCACGCCGGAAAGCCAGCGGGAAACGCTAAAAGAACGACCTCGTCTGTTTACCAATACAAAATGACATTCCGAAAAGACAATGCCACGCCGGAAAACCAGCGAGAAACGCTAAAACGACCTCGTCAGTTCATCAATTGATACAAAATGACATCCCGGCCAAAAACACTATGCCACGCCGGAAAAACAGCGAGAAACGCTAAAACGACGACCTCGTCAGTTTACCACTGATACAAAATGACATTCCAAAGACACTATGCCACGCCGCTACAGATTTTTCCATGAACTCCACAATAATTAAAGCCGACCATCAGTTAACTAGACCAGTGGATGGTTTGGTTTGGTTAACCTCGTTTAACACGCCGAGTTGTCTGCATAGTGGTACTGGCGGAGGCCGAGATCCCAGATCCCAGAAGGTGGCGAAAGAGGGAGGCTATACCTAACGCTACACTGACTGTCACCACCACAATGATTTCCGCATTCAGACGGGCACAGGTGCAAGCCGTTTTAATGTTTCATTCATTGTGAGGGGCAAAGCCGTCACAAAGTCAGTGTAAAATTAAAAGTAAACATGGTGCTTAACGTCCACAGAAACCATAAGGCTTATTAGAGACGGGGAGAAGGGGGAGGGGGGTATGGAGGTGGGGGGAGAGGTAGATTATATACCTATCGCTACACTGTCACCACCAGAATGATTCCTGCATTGAGATGGGCAGCAATGGGAGCCATTTTAATGTTTCAGTAGGACGTGAGGGACAAAGTCACACGACAGTGTCCACAAACCACAACCTTTTTGAAGAGAAAGGAGAGCCGAAGCGGCGGTATCGAACCGAGGTCCTTCCATTTACCAGCCTAACGCCTTACCGCTGGGCCAAACCGGCTCACCAAGTCAGTGTCCATAAACCACAGCTTTTGAAGAGAAAAGTGAGCCGGAAGCAGACTGAAGCGGACTCAACCCGAGGTCCTTCCGCTTCCTTCCGTGACAATGCACGTTACCGCTAGGCCAAGCCGGCTCACCGAGGCAGTGAATGGCTATAATGTCGTGCTCGTTCTTTGTGAGGAGTCTGAGACACTACCTGCGGCCACAAAGCCGTGGACGTCACACCATCGATCGCGTGAAAGACAGAGGCGTAAAAAGCGGAAGCGATCGACGATCTTCACAGAAAGGACGAGTAATAAAAGGGAAACCGTCAACCATAGTTCAGGAGCTGTGTGAAAGTCGAGGTGGACGTTTTGGGGTCCCGTCCCTAATAAGCCTACGGTTTCTGTGGACGTAAAAGCAACACTCAACCAACCAACGGATCAACACAGAGTTCAGGAGCTGTGTGAGAGTCGAGGTAGCCGTCCTGGGCTTTCCGCCCTAATGAGCCTTGCGGTTTCTGTAAAGCAACATTGAACCATGCTTAGGCATTGGTCACAGTTTGTCCCTAATATGTCAACCCAACATCCGAGGACATGAAGCTCTACAACATCATCATCAACGGATCGACACGGGAACGGAAACTGTTTCAAAGGCAACACAGCAGCAATCCGCGCGATAAAGCCAACGGTCAACTGACTGCAGAGTGAACGCAAGATCACCAGGTTCCTTGGGCTAGAATCGGTACAAGCTAGACCACCAAGCGGCCTGGGATAGAATCATTCAATCCACTGCTACGAACTCCAGGCACTTTGATTTCGAAATCCTCCACATAGTAATAAAGCGAACCATCTATGCCATCTATGTAAACCATTGAGATAGCTTGTCCACCATTTGTCTTTCTATTGTCACTTCAGTTCACTGCGCGCTAGGATTCTTTTAATTACACGCTGAATCAAGCCAGCGGTCAATTGACTACAGGCCAGAGACTGACTGCGTGTACGCCATAATTATGTCTTTTGCTAAGGATGACGGCGTCCTCGGGTTTACTGCCACCGAGTCCAGCGCTAGGATTAGAACATCTCCACTGAATAACACAGCCAGCCACTGCCTGGTTGCACTGCACCGTGTGTCTTTTGTTCCACTGTCATGGCATTCCTTGACAATGAGTCCAGAGCTAGCATTAAGACATCTCCACTGAATAACACAGCCAGCCACTGCCTGGTTGCACTGCATCGTGTGTCTTTTGTTCCTCTGTCATATGGCATTCCTTGACAATGAATGAGTCCAGAGCTAGGATTAAGACATTTCCACTGAATATCACAGCCAGCAATCTCCCGGTTGCACGTACACCCTATGTCTCTTGTTCTACTGCCATATGGCATTCATTGACACTGAGTCCAGTGCTAGGATTAAGATATCTGCACTGAGTAACACAGCCAGCAATCGCCTGGTTGCGCTACACCCTATATCTCTTGTTCTACTGTCATGGCATTCACTGACACTGAGTCCAGGCGCCAGAATTAGGATGCAATGAATAACACAGCCAACAATCATCTGATCGCACGTGCATCCTATGTCTCTTGTTCTGCTGTCATGGCCGGACACGGAGTCCAGGCGCGAGGATTAGGATGCAATGAATAGTACAGCCAGCAACCAGTTGACAGCTAGACCAGTAAAAGCACGCCGCATGCGTCTTTCCTTTTAGAGTAGCGACATTCTTAGTTCACTAAACCACACGGAGAGCCTATGCCCAAGATTTGGAAAGCATCACTAAGTAATAAAGCCAACAATCAGCTCAGTAACAATACCGGTGACCCTTCAGTCTTTCCTATCTAGGGTCACGGTGTCTTCGGCTCACTGATACCGAGTCCAGGTACTGCGGATTTCAAAATCCAAACCCGGCTGAATAATAAAGCCAACACTGAATCAATTACCTACAGACTGGTGAGTGCATGTCCACCAAGTCTTTCTGTCTGTAAGGTCACGGCGTCTTTGGCTCACAGACACTGAATCCAGTAAACCCGGCTGAATAATAAAGCCAACACTGAATCAACGGCCTATACAGACTGGTGAGTGCATGTCCAACAAGTCTTTCTGTCTGTAAGTTCACGGCGTCTTTGGCTCACAGACACTGAGTCCAGTAAACCCGGCTGAATAATAAAGCCAACACTGAATCAACTGCCTATACAGACTGGTGAGTGCATGTCCACCAAGTCTCTCTGTCCGAAAGGTCACGGCGTCTTTAGCTCACTGATACTTAGTCCAGGTGCTACGGCTTTCAAAATCCAAACCCGGCTGAATCAGTAATAAAGCCAAAATCAATTACCAACAGACGGGCGAGTGCATGTCCACAAAGTTTTTCTTGTCTAGGGTCACGGCGTCTTCAGCTCCGCTGAATATTAAAGCTAACAATCAATTACCAACGGACCGGTAAGTGCATATGCACCGAGCCTTTCTGTCTAGGGTTACGACGTCCTCACTGCCACTGAGTAGGGTTTTGAAACCTGACCATGAAATGCGGCCAACGACCAAATAATGACCAGACCTGTCAGTGAGAGGAGTCCACCGAATGCAGGGTCACTCGATCCTCAACTGATTCACTGCCGCGAGACTGACCAACGACTGAGTCAGTGCAAGCCCTGGACTGATTCTCAGTGCAAACACAGACCATGTGCGGGGGGTCCACTCCTTCTCGCACATGGCTTCAGTGCTTATAGCACTTGGGTATTTGGGCAGGCCATGGGCTGGGTGGACACTATACCGCAAAGGCACATGCCGGTACTATTCCACTGCTGTTACGGCGGTGACATCACCGAGGTGTCTGAGCTAGCTCAGTGGGTAAACCGGACGCGGTATGCACCGCACTGCACTGACTGGGTACTGAGTCAACAGCCATCGTCATACTGCACTGACACTGAGCCAACAGCCATCGTCATACTTCCAACAGCCATCGTCATACTGCACCGACACTGAGCCAACAGCCATCGTCATACTGCACTGACACTGAGCCAACAGCCATCGTCATACTGCCAACAGCCATCGTCATACTGCACTGACACTGAGCCAACAGCCATCGTCATACTGCACTGACACTGAGCCAACAGCCATCGTCATACTGCACTGACACTGAGCCAACAGCCATCGTCATACTGCACTGACACTGAGCCAACAGCCATCGTCATACTGCACTGAGTCAACAGCCATCGTCATACTGCAATGACACTGAGCCAACAGCCATCGTCATACTGCACTGACACTGAGCCAACAGCCATCGTCATACTGCACTGACATTGCGCCAACAGACATCGTCAAGCAGACGAACACTGGAACCGTTTCAAAGGCGACACTGGAGAAACTTCTGAGAGACGGGGTGGAGCGCATATGGGCTTTTCCGAGCGCATAGCTACCATCTTGAACTGAACTGAACTAAACTGAACTGACACTGTAGCCGGCATAGGTCCAGTCTTGCGTCTAGCCACAGTTGGGCGCCTGTGGTTAGGCTTACAAAAATGACCACAAACAGTCAGGGGGAAATTCCTACAAAAGATGGACGTTTTCCTACACCAGCACTGGTGGGGTGCCGGGCCGGAAACAGTCTTTTAATATCTTTCCTTTCAAACGTTATTTTCATCCACGGTTTGGTACAGTAAACGCATGGTATTACTTGAGTCCACGGGAAGTGACCGAAGACTGACATTTTCCGACAGACACAGACACTTGTAAGCACAGATTTGGCCTGCAGCGCACTCTGCTTTGAAACAGCCAATCCACGAACAGTGTCTATAGTCGTGTGTAAACGCAGGATAATCCACCAGAAGTGACCAAAGATTGACATTTCCCTACACACGGGCACTGGCAAGCACAGCTTTGACACACCGTGTTGTTTTGAAACAGCCAATCCACAGACCCCAGGTAAAGTAAGTAAACATGGTGCTTAACGTCCACAGAAGCCATTGAGGCTTATTAGGGACGGGAGTTCTATAGCCGTGCTTAAATACAGGACTTACGGACCACTGAGAAGTGACCAAAGATTGACATTTTCCTACACACAGACACTGACAAGCACAGCTTTGACACACCGTGTTGTTTTGAAACAGCCAATCCACAGACCCCAGGTTCTATAGCCGTGCTTAAATACAGGACTTACGGACCACTGAGAAGTGACCAAAGATTGACATTTCCCTACACACGGGCACTGGCAAGCACAGCTTTGACACACCGTGTTGTTTTGAAACAGCCAATCCACAGACCCCAGGTTCTATAGCCGTGCTTAAATACAGGACTTACGGACCACTGAGAAGTGACCAAAGATTGACATTTTCCTACACACAGACACTGACAAGTACAGCTTTGACACACCGTGTTGCTTTGAAACAGCCAATCCACAGACCCCAGGTTCTATAACCGTGCTTAAATACAGGACTTACGGACCACTGAGAAGTGACCAAAGACTGACATTTTCCTACACACAGACACTGACAAGCACAGCTTTGACACACCGTGTTGCTTTGAAACAGCCAATCCAGAGACCCCAGGTTCTACTGGAGCAGGATTTACAATCCACCAGAAGTGACCTCGTAAATGCAGGATAATCCACCACTGAGAAGTGACCAAAGACTGACATTTTCCGACAGTCACAGACACTGACAAGCACAGCTTTTGACCCGCAGTGTACACCGTGTTGTCAATGAAACAGCCAGTCCACAGATCCCAGGTTCTATAGCCGTGCGTACATGCCGCAGGACTAATTATAATCCACCAGAAGTGACCAAAGTGACCTCGTTTTCCTACACAGGCAATATCTGCTTGGCCCGCAGTGTATTTGCACAGGTGGTCTAGCTGCTAGCGTCAGCTGTCCAGTGGCGTAATTAAACCGGGCCTATACAGGATATTATATATATATATATGTTCCACTTGGTGTGTGACCAAACACTGGCACTTTTCTACACGGAGTCACGTGCACCACGGATGAAAATACACTGTCAGTTTCAGTTCTTCCTTCAGTCGATCTACACTACCACTCGTCCACATTTTTGTTTTTAATTATTTATTATTCATTAAATTTTATGAGACTGGGAAAGAAATCGAAAGTAACCGGCCTCACTTTTTTTTACATTTATTTATAGATTTTTTCTTAAATGGGGAGGGGGAGTGAGAGATCACATAATGGCAATGGCAATTAAATTTCTAGATGAGCAAAATCTGTTACCGCTGGCATTCTTTTCAAAGAATCAGTGTAACCCAATCTCACGCTTACGTCGTTGCTGTTAGCTACCGCATGCTAGTCAGTGACGATCTTTCCAACCACACAGAACACGTCACACTTCATCACGTATTTGACACTTTGTAAACGGCACAGCACATCACCACAGCTAGACCGTCAACCGAGACGCGCACGCACAGTTTTAAAACTGGTACTGAGAGTACTGAGGGTAACCAAACTGCCCCCATCAGTGACACACACCCACACTGACACGCCGCCCACACCCTCACCCTTCTAGCGGCGAACCGGCATGGCCGTGGTAATGCACACTGATAAGTCAAGTGGAGGGGACAAGGGTTTAGTGAACCGGTTTGGCCTAGCGGTAGGTTGGTAAGCGGAAGGACCTCGGTTCGATACCGCTTCGGCTCTCCTTTCTCTTCAAAAAGGTTGTGGTTTGTGGACACTGTCTTGTGACTTTGTCCATCACATCCTACTGAAACATCAAAATGGCTCTCATCGCTGCCCATCTTAATGCAGAAGTCATTCTGGTGGTGACAGTGTAGCGATAAGTATATAATCTCCCTCTCCCCCCACCTCCATACCCCCTTGCCCCCTTCTCCCCGTCCCTAATAAGCCGTACGGTTTCTGTGGACGTTAAGCACCATGTTTACAAGGGTTTAGTGAACCGGTTTGGCCTAGCGGTAGGTTGGTAAGCGGAAGGACCTCGGTTCAATACCGCTTCGGCTCTCCTTTCTCTTGAAAAAGGTTGGGGTTTGTGGACACTGTCCTGTGACTTTGTCCATCACTTCCTACTGAAACGTTAAAATGGCTCTCATCGCTGCCCACCTTAATGCAGGAATCATTCTGGTGGTGACAGTGTAGCGATAGGTATATAATCTACCTCTCCCCCCCCCCCTCCCCCCATCCCCCCCCCCCCCCCCCCCCCATTTCTCCCCGTCCCTAATAAGCCTTATGGTTTCTGTGGACGTTAAGCACCATGTTGACTTACAAGGTTTTTTTTCACACTCCGGGCGTCGCTTTCCGGCACCTTCCTCCAAGGAAAGCAGGATGTCGTAAACTAGTGCTTGGAGTTTTTTTTATTTTTATGCCAGTGCCTTTTCAGTACCCGCACAGTCAGTTGAAGTTGACGTCACCCCACCGGCCCTTACACTGACTCTCGACATGTGCACGAGGCTTGTGTCAACACTACCTAGCCCACGTCGGCGAATACTCGTCGGGGTTTAGTCGTCGGACCGAAGACAAACCTCGCTCATCCCAATCCCCGTCAGTGTAGACGTATACTCTTTGGCTTAGTGTTCATCAGTGACCGATCTCGCTCAATCCGATCAGCGTGTAGACGTATACTCTTGCACTTAGTGTTCATCAGTGACCGATCTCGCTCAATCCGATCCGCGTGTAGATGTATACACTCTTCCACTTAAGAGTTCGTCGGTGTGTATAATCCAATATGCCACTGCTGTCGCCCACTTGTGCATAACGATAATAACAATGAACTAGTTATGAAGCGCGAACCTCCACCGAGCAGAGCTCGCCGGCGCACTGTACACAATTCCAACATAAACTACGTCCACGTTGCCTCTGATAGACACCTGAAGCGGAAAACGACTGCAACAGTGACTACAACAAGCCATCCAGATCACAAGCCGCTAAACAGGCAAGACCTACACCAAACTCTCTAAGCACTGGTTGATGACATCCTTTCTCCAAGGACGGAGTGTGGACCTGCACCGCCCACACACATACGCACACGCGCATAAATACACTCTCCGACAAAAGCCGCCGTCATATAATATATTGCTTCAATAAGTGAATACTGGAAAAGCATTGATTTATCTCTTGGTATCTAAGGCTAGTGCATTGTTCACAAAAGCTGCTTTTCTCTAAGTGCACACGACTGGAGCGGACTCAAAGCTTGTCACATAAATGATGCATATATATATAATATATATATACACTGAACCTGACTCACCTGGCTACAGCCGCGCGTACAGCTGTCGGCACGTTTCTACCTCGCCTGCATTTACCAATAATACCCTTGGAATTAAGTGCTTACTGCACTGATCACAGATTCACCTGAACTCACAAGTTGTGCTGTATGCCAAGTACTGTATTTCATCATAGACTGAACTAACCCGTACCTTAATTGTGCTGTATGCCAAGTACTGTATTTCATCATAGACTGAACTAACCCGTACCTTAATTGTGCTGTATGCCAAGTACTGTATTTCATCACAGACTGAACTAACCCGTACCTTAATTGTGCTGTATGCCAAGTATTGTATTTCATCACAGACTGAACTAACCCGTACCTTAATTGTGCTGTATGCCAAGTACTGTATTTCATCACAGACTGAACTAACCCGTACCTTAACTGTGCTGTATGCCAAGTACTGTATTTCATCACAGACTGAACTAACCCGTACCTTAATTGTGCTGTATGCCAAGTACTGTATTTCATCACAGACTGAACTAACCCGTACCTTAATTGTGCTGTATGCCAAGTACTATGTTTGATCATAGACTGAACTAACCCGTACCTTAATTGTGCTGTATGCCAAGTACTATGTTTGATCATAGACTGAACTAACCCGTACCTTAATTGTGCTGTATGCCAAGTACTTGTTTGATATAGACTGAACTAACCGTACCTTAATTGTGCTGTATGCCAAGTACTGTATTTCATCATAGACTGAACTAACCCGTACCTTAATTGTGCTGTATGCCAAGTACAGTGTTTGATCACAAACTGTGCTAATCCGTACCTTAATAGCGAGTTGTGACACGTAATGTATTGATCACAGAATGTACTAATCTGTGCTTTAATTGACCTCTGTGCGTTGTGTATAGTGCTGAGATGATCTCAGACTAAGCCAGCTAGCACCTTTGTGTACAGACTAAGCCAGCTAGCACCTTTATGTACAGTCTAAATTATGCACTGCTGATCACAGCAGAGACACTACACTACACTACACTTGCTGTAGTATCTCTGATCACAGACTGAAGCAGCCAGAACCTTAACTGCGCTCTGTAAGTCCTGCAACAAGGACTGAAGCAGCCCAAACCTCCTGCTGGTGGTGGTGGTGGTGGTGGTGGTGGTATTGGTGTTGGTGTGGTTGATGGTTGTTGGTGGTGGTGGTTGGTGTTGGTTGTGGTGGTGGTTGGTGTTGGTGTGGGTGGTGGTTGGTGGTGGTGGTGGTGGTGATGGTGGTGGTGTGTGTGTGTGTGTGTCTGTGTGTGTGCGTGCGTGCGTGCGTGAGTCGGTGCGTGCGTGCGTGCGTGCGTGCGTGTGTATGTGTATTCCGGGGAGTGTTTTTGTTTGTTGTCCAGTTTCATGGAGGACAACAAGGCAGGTTAGTTACGCTGTGCTTCACTAACTAGGGCCGCTAAACCACTGCGCCCCCCCCCCCCCCCCCCCCCCCCGTTGCTTTTATGCCAGATAACTGGATGCTGCTACGTATTCAACAGATACAGATACAAGAGAATCACTACTCTTTCCGCGCGGTAGACTGGAACGCCGATAAGCGAAGTCTTGTCATGGCCAACAAGCTGAACGGCCTCCCATTGGTCAGATGGACCTGTTATTCGTCGTATCTCCGTTTACCGCCCCCAGTTCTACACTCAGAAGAGTGGAGTAAAAACGCACAACAGTTTCCCTCAAACAAGTCCGGTTTTGCTGTTGTTCTTCTGGTTTTTGTTGTTGTATTTTCGTGGCTTTTTGGTCGTTTGTTGTTTGTTTGTTGTTGTTGTTTTAACGGGACAGGATAATGCACCATTTTACTTCGACAATTTGCCTTTTACGAATGGCGAACCTTTTGTGAGCTTTTGACCTTGCAGTGTTAACGCCCTAATATAACCGCAAAGGGGGACTGGGCGTAAAAGAGAGTTCAGGAGCTGTGTGAAAGTCAAGGTGGCCGTCCTGGGCTTTCCGTCCTAATGAGCCTTATGGTTTCTGTGGACGTAAAGCAACACTGAACCATGCTTAAGCATTGGTCACAGCTTGTCCCTAATATGTCAACCGACATCTGAGGACATGAAGCTCTACATCATCATCATGGGCGTAAAGTTACCGTTTGTCCCTAATAAGTCAGCCCGACATCCGAGGACATGAAGCTCTACATCATCATCATGGGCGTAAAGTTACCGTTTGTCCCTAATAAGTCAGCCCGACATCCGAGGACATGAAGCTCTACATCATCATCATGGGCGTAAAGTTACCGTTTGTCCCTAATAAGTCAGCCCGACATCCGAGGACATGAAGCTCTACATCATCATCATGGGCGTAAAGTTACCGTTTGTCCCTAATAAGTCAGCCCGACATCCGAGGACATGAAGCTCTACATCATCATCATGGGCGTAAAGTTACCGTTTGTCCCTAATATGTCAGCCCGACATCCGAGGACATTACGCCCCACATTATCATCGTCATGGGCGTAAAACACCAAGTTACTTACTCGCAGTGTTCCGAACACTGCTGCACGGATATGACCGATTCAGAAGATTTCCGTTCCGTAAACCTCGGGAATTATTTGACACAGCGCGTGCTCCGTGACTTCATCACTGCCAGAGTTTGAACGCCGGTGATTATTCAACGGTGACAGAAACGGACATCCTCATTCATTATCAGCAGCATCACCGTCATCATCATCATCATCATTATTATCATCATTACGGCTGCTGTCAATGAGGTATAGACTGTCGACGGCAACCCGTCGATCGACTCAGTCCGCCATTCCAGACAACAACACCGGATGTGACCAACTCCCAATGACCGTGGTGAACGAAAAAGATTACTCTCCGGCGCATAGCGCGAAACTGACAGTCCAGCATATAGCTATAAGTCCAAGGCAACAGCCTTCCTGTGAGCCGCTTTGGCCTAGAGGTAAGGCGTTAGGCTGGTAAGCAGAGGGACCTCGGTTCGAATCCGCTTCGGCTCTCCTTTCTCTTCAAAAATTGTGGTCTGTGGACACTGTCTTGCGACTTTGTCCCTCACAATTAATGAAACATTAAAGTGGCTCTCATCGCTGCCCATCTTAATGCAGGAGTCATTCTGGTGGTGACAGCGTAGCGATAGATATATCATCTCCCTCTCCCCCCCACCTCCATACCCCCTTTTCCCCGTCCCTAATAAGCCTTGTGGTTTCTGTGGACGTTAAGCACCATGTTTACTTACAACAGCCCTTCTTCAGAGCTTAGGAGCTGTGTGAAAGTCGAGGTGGACGTCCTGGACTCCCCGTCCCTACGGTCCCTGCGGTCTCTGTGGACGCAAAGCAACAATGAAACGGATCTCAGAGGTCAGGAGCTGTGTGAAAGACGAGGTGGACGTCCTGAGCTCCCCGTCCCTAACAGTCCGTACGGTCTCTGTGGACGTAAAGCAACATCGGAAGAAGAACAACAACAACAACAGCCCTCCAAAGGCTACCCAGTTTACTCGCTCGACACTTTCTGGGACATTCAGCTGTTTCAGTGCGTCTTTCATAATGTCCCGGACTACAACGGCACCGCTCGACCGAGACGGACTCAGGAGAGCCGACGGCAACCAGATCCGTTGTGGAAGCCGTCTTTTGTCTGCGCCTTCAGGTTCCAGTCACGTGCGTAATAAAAGCCGTGAGTGTCTTACTTAGGAAGCATAGTTCAGGAGTTGTGTGAGAGTCGAGGCGGCCGTTCTGGGCTGTCCGTCCTAACGAGCCTCGTGGTTTCCGTGGACGTAAAGCTATACTGAACCATGCTCACGCGTTGGTCTCAGCTTGTCCCTAATATGTCAACCGACATCACCTGAAGAAAGAACTGAGGAAGCCAAATGTCGCCGAAGAAGCAGACAACACAACCTTGAACCAATCTGAATAGCTGGGGTGGAGCACAGATGATAGCCTCATACACACAGATCTACCTATCCATCTATCTATCTGTCAGTCTATCTATCTATACACACACGCACACGTGTCTATTATGCAGGAAAGAACTGCACGCGCGGAGGAAAAAAACAAAAACACTCCAAAACAAAACAATGAAAGTCTCGTCCGCATCCAGTTCTGGGCGAATCTCTAACGTCCGTACTGGAAGAAATAAATCCTGAATGAATTCTCAACGAACAACAAAAACAACAAGACACACGTCCGCCAGCCTAAGCCCGTGTTGGTCCAGGTTATCGACCAGCAAAAAACAAAACACCCCAAAACAAAACACTGAAAGTCTCGTCCACATCCGGGTCGGGGCGAATCTCTAACGTCAGGATTCGAGGAAATCCTCAATGAACAACAACAACAAGTCACACGTCCGCCAGCCTAAGCCCGTGTTGGTCCAGGTTATCGACCAGCAACAACAAAAAACACCCCAAAACAAAACACTGAAAGTCTCGTCCGCATCCAGGTCGGAGCGAATCTCTAACGTCAGGATTCGAGGAAATCCTCAATGAACAACAACAACAAGTCACACGTCCGCCAGCCTAAGCCCGTGTTGGTCCAGGTTATCGACCAGCAACAACAAAAAAACACCCCAAAACAAAACACTGAAAGTCTCGTCCACATCCGGGTCGGGGCGAATCTCTAACGTCTGGATTCGAAGAAATCCTCAATGAATTCTCAACGAACAACAACAACAACAACAAGACACACGTCCGCCAGCCTAAGCCCGTTTTGGCCAACGTCCGGATTCGAAGAAATCAATCCCGAATGAATTCTCAACGGACAACAACAGCAAAAATCAACCACAAGACCCACATCCGCCAGCCTAAGCCCGTGTGGGTCCAGGTTATCGACCAGCAACAGGTCGAATCATAAAGCAATCAAGCGGGCTGACCATGCAGCTATCGATCGGACAGAGCGGGAGCTTGGCCCCTGGGAGGACGGAGAGAGGATTAAGCCGCGCGCAGTGGGAGACTTCATTCATTGACGCAGGTCGTGGCGTCGCACAGGAGGACGGCGCACCTCG
>JABMCL010002673.1:560000-617500 GCA_018857735.1 Alviniconcha marisindica | reverse complement strand
TACCGAAGCACTGACTGCGAAGAAAAAGTCCAGCCGCGGCCGTGAACCACCACCACCACCACAACAGCAACCCAGTCCTTTATAATTAAGCAACGTGCTGTCAGCAGCACCCTCACCCTCACCACAAACCGACTTGATCGCTTCGACACAACATGGTCTGCACCGACGACAACTGAAGTGGACACAGTTCGATCAGCACCATAGCCCTGCGTCTACGTCTATGTAGGTCCATGATCGACACGGCTTCTTTTGTATATATGTCTACGTCTATGTAGGTCCATGATCGACACGGCTTTTTTTGTATATATATATATATACAGGCCCTCTAAACCGCAGATAGCCAGACTGTCACGCGTTTGTAAGAAAGAGCCGCGCCGCGCAGTATTTCTGGCAAGCAATGAATGCCCGTTTTGACGCAACAACCACACACACACACCAATCGCCTTAGCTCCCTAACTGACCAGGTCGCAAAGCAAAGCCGTTGGTGTATTCTATATAAATCAGGGACTTTGGTCATATACGTCACGTCGATGACGAAACACCGGACTGGACTAATTATGACTCGGTTTGGACCGTGGACCTATATAAATATATAGGACCATGGTTTGACCGCGGCCTTGCGCACATCAGTATTGCGGTGTCAAAAACTGTCCCATGCAGTTTCCTGGTCGACATGCACAACAGATCATTAGGGCCTATAGCTTCACCGGCAGTAAGCACAAACCCGGAATGACCATCTCGGTAGCACATGCAGTCAGTCAGTTGCGCTTTTTGTTCAAAACGGAGGATTAAGCCAGCCTAGTACTCGTCCGTTTGCAGTCAAGCTGCATTATGCGAGTAGTCTTTGTTCCGGCATGGCACGAAGAAGTAAGGCTCCTTTCACTGTGTACGCGGGCAGGCAGCCCGCGACTCGATCGACTCACAGCAGATTCTATGCTCCCGCTACCACTCACAGGCCACCAACAACACACACTTCAAAGAAGCTGTGTTAGGTGATTGTCATCTGTAGGCATCAGTCACTTCGGCTGGTGTCTGTGTGTGGTTGTTCGTTAGTTCGTTTGTTGGTCGACTTGTTTAACGTCGAGTCGTCTCCAAAGACTGAGGCACCAGCGAGGACCGAGATTCCAAGAGGTGGGAAAAGATGGGGGTGGAGTTGAGGGGCGGGGGTGGGGGTGGTGGGTAGTGATGTTCTAGACCACACTCCGAGCATCGCTTTACGGCACCTTCCTCCTTGAAGGAAGGATGTCGTAAACCAGTGCTTGGAGTCTGGGTGATGGGTAGTGATGTTCTAGACCACACTCCGAGCATCGCTTTATGGCACCTTCCTCCTTGAAGGAAGGATGTCGTAAACCAGTGCTTGGATTTTGGGTGGTGGGTAGTGATGTTCTAGACCACACTCCGAGCATCGCTTTACGGCACCTTCATCCTTGAAGGAAGGATGTCGTAAACCAGTGCTTGGATTTTGGGTGGTGGGTAGTGATGTTCTAGACCTAACGCTACAGCGTCACCACCAGAATGATTTCTGCATTAAGATGGGCAGCCGTGAGAGGCATTTTAATGTTGCGTTACTAACCGTGTCTGAGGGGCAAAGTCACAAGACTGTGCCTACAGCGTTTGGCAATACGATCTTTGCCGCTAAGCCGAACCGACTCACGTACTGGGTAGTGAGTCGGTTTGAAAACTAGCCTTTTGAAATGTGCCCATCTATCCACCCGCACACCCCACCCCGATCCCCCTCGGGAGTTGTAGTCATTTTCCGGTGTTTGTGTGTGTGTGTGTGTGTGTGTGTGTGTGTGTGTGTGTGTGTGTGTGTGTGTGTGTGTGCATGCGTGCGTGTGTGGTGTGCGTGCGCGCGCGCGTGCGTGCGCGCGTGTGTGTGCGTACGCGCATGTGTGTGTGTACATGTGTGTTTTATGCACTGGATCTTGAAAACGTGTACATTTAAAGAATGTGTAAGCGCTTAGGGCCTGTGCAGGTCACGTTAAGCGCTCTAAGTACCCAAAGTTATCATCATCATTATGATGGTGTCCAGCGGCCAAGTTGTCCCCGAGGAGGTTCTGATGGGGACAAAATCCCAGGAGGTTTGGGACACAGAGAGAGAGAGAGAGAGGGTTTGGCACATTATAGCTCCAGCGCCACACTACACCAGAATGACTCTGCATAGTTACAGGAACGGGCAGTGACGTCATTCCTCATCGTGGAGGGCTATGCGCTGGACAGTGTCTCAGCAGTAACTTATATAACTACAACTGCAGTTTCTCTACCCACCCTTTATATAACTACAACTGCAATTTCTCTACCCACCCTTTACGTAACTACAACTGCAATTTCTCTACCCACCCTTTATATAACTACAACTGCAATTTCTCTACCCACCCTTTATATAACTACAACTGCAATTTCTCTACCCACCCTTTACGTAACTACAACTGCAATTTCTCTACCCACCCTTTACGTAACTACAACTGCAATTTCTCTACCCACCCTTTATATAACTACAACTGCAATTTCTCTACCCACCCTTTACGTAACTACAACTGCAATTTCTCTACCCACCCTTTACGTAACTACAACTGCAATTTCTCTACCCAACCTTTATATAACTACAACTGCAATTTCTCTACCCACCCTTTATATAACTACAACTGCAATTTCTCTATCCACCCCTTCCCCTTCTCCCCGTCCCTAACAAGCCTTATGGTTTCTGTGGACGTTAAGCACCATGTTTACTTACTTACTGCAATTTATCAGTGCTCAGGAGCTGTGGGATCGTGATAGTCGAAGTGGCCGTCCTGGGCTCCTCGCCCCTAATAGTCCGTACGGTCTCTGTGGACGTTAAGCAACACCATGAACTCGAACTGCTATTTCTTCGCTATCATGCAAAGCCAGGGAGTGAGGTGGGGGCGTGGGGTGTGGGGGGTGGGGGAAGCTTGAAGTGTTGCTTTACGTCCACAGAAACCGTATGTTTATTAGGGACGGGAGCCCAGGACGTCCACCTCGACTTTCACACAGCTCCTGAGCTCTGAGGGGGTGAGAGCATTCTGAGTGAGAGTAAATAAGCTCTAAAGCTCCATGTGTAGTACTAGAAAACCTTGCGAACAAAGCCCCATTTGACTGGTTACATTAGACACACTAATGTTGCGGTATGTGAAACGACGATACGGAAAAGAAACAATTGATGTCTGCCCTACGTTTGTATGAAGAGAGAGAGCAATGTTATTTTATATGTGTGTGTGTGTGCGTGTGAGCGTGCGTGCGTGTGTGTGTGTGCGCGTGTCCCCGTGTGTGTGTCTTCCCCCCCCTTTTCCCTTCTAGATTATGTGCATGCACGTGGTGTGTGTGTGTGTGTGTGCGCGCGCATGCGCGTGTGTGCACACTATGTGCATGCATGTGTGAGTGAGTGTGTGAATGTATATGTGTGAGTGAATGAATAAGTGGGTGTACGTGTTGGGGGGAGGGGGATATTTGGGTGACATATAATGTGCATTATGACATTTCTCCACTACAAATATTGTGAGACAAATGTTGAAAAATAAATCCGCAAAGCATTTCAAGACTGGTCACCTTCTGATATTTGAAACGACTA
Organism: Alviniconcha marisindica; assembly: GCA_018857735.1. Classification (NCBI taxonomy): domain Eukaryota; kingdom Metazoa; phylum Mollusca; class Gastropoda; family Provannidae; genus Alviniconcha; species Alviniconcha marisindica. The sequence goes on along the minus strand of JABMCL010002673.1, from coordinate 613,914 downwards.
CAGTCACATCTATTTTTATCCACTAGTGAAATACAGTGCAGAATACCAACCACTATTTATTTTTTTTAAACTAAGAAGAAGAAGAAAGATGACCTACACAATAATAATAACTGTCAAGCCCCTGTGACTGTTGCTGCCACATCATCTGCTCGGCCAGCACTGAAAGGAGAACTGGCAGTGTGTTTTGTTTACCTGTCTCCGGTAGCAACCACCAGGGAACAGCTAAAGCTGTCCCAAAATAGCGCTCATTTAACAGCTCCCAGCGAAACAATTGGCTGTAACACAAAACAATAGGAGAGGGAAAAATAAATCAATGCCACATCCTCATTCAGCCCGATGAATCAGTTTGGACCATGGCTGTACATGCATAATACATGTATACGCAAGTCCACGGTTTCGACAACGTGATCCTCCCTCTGTCATCCTCAGGTGATACTGCGTGGCTGACAGGACGTACAAATCCAGGAAGTAACTTATTCTTCTGTGAGCCAGCTTGGCTTAGTGGTAAGGCTGTTAGGCTGGTAAGCAGAAGGACCTCAGTTCAATTCCGCTTCAGCTCTCCTTCCTCCTCAACAAAGGTTGTGGTTTGTGGACATTGTCTTTGAGACTTTGCTCCTCACAATTAATGAAACATTAAAACGGCGCTCATCACTGCCCATCTTAATGCAGTCATTCTGGTGGTAACCAAATCCCTGATGTGAGACCAAAGGGATCAAATCCCTGATGTGAGACCAAAGGGATCAAATCCCTGATGTGAGACCAAAGGGACCAAATCCCAGATGCGAGACCAAAGGGACCACATCCCTGATGTGAGACCAAAGGGATCAAATCCCTGATGTGAGACCAAAGGGACCACATCCCTGATGTGAGACCAAAGGGATCAAATCCTTGATGTGAGACCAAAGGGACCAAATCCCTGATGTGAGACCAAAGGGACCAAATCCCTGATGAGAGACCAATCCTTATTCTAAAACTCCTTTTTCTTCTGTTTTTATTTAGTCTTTTCACATGTATGTAATATTAGACTGATCTCACAATTATCATGCTAACAAGTAACATGGATCAGCAAGCTGCATCAACAGAAATTTATGTTAAAAAAATAACTTATTTGCAATATTTATTTGAAAATATATAGTTTATTTATTAGATATAGTATTATTTATAATTATATTCTGAAACATTTATCTTCATATTTAACTCATATATATGTGAGCAAGTGCTCTTTGTACGTTTTTACAATAATCCCGCCCCGGTTATCAGATCCATGCAATTTCATTACTGTACTGTTAGTAACCCGGGAACCGGAGCAGACGACGCTTTTGTTTTGAAGCGCTGCGTGTTGCGTAACGCCACATGGCCTTCACACAGCCGACCGGCGATAGCCGCTGGTGCGCGCCATTTTCAAATCTGTTTACTCCCTTAATATTTTGACCGCTTGTTTGTTTACCTACTCTTTGTTCACCTAGTCCTTTTTATGCACTAAGCCATGTGTAATATAATTTGGCATCTTAGAATGTTTATTTAGATCTTATTTAGACGCAGGATCGAGCTTAATCAGTAGCCGATGCCTCTCTAGGTCCATTCTTTTTATAGCCGTCATCTGCATGGCGCATTTTCTGTGTAGTACTAGTGAATAGTAGTGAATCGTTGTTTTGACTCGATGAAAGTAATTCTGTGTCGATCAATGCTTTGTCGTATAGTATTTTGCTTAGCTGACTTCATGTTTAGTGTTTATTTTGGGTTGAAATTAACTTATTGAGTCTTGTGTACTGTAGAAGCTAAGTTGTATTCATAGACTACTTGGTATCACTATCAGCGCTGCTGCGACTAAAATAACGCGCCCCAGGCGAAAGATCGCACCGATTGTTTTAGTACTAGTCTTTGAGTGTGTCTTGCTTCTCTTATAGAGTGTTGTATTGTAATTGTTATGTACCATTTTAACCGTGGGAGCGTGCACTTTATTCTGATGTAAGTTTTATTGACAGTTATATTTTGTACATTGTGTTAGTTGTGATTTAGTTGTACGAATCTGCCGGCTTATAGACAGGTGCAAGCCACGCTTCCCACTCTTGTTGTAAATTAAATAAGTCATGTGTGTACATTTTGTTTATACGGTTTAAAAGGTTGTAACTGTAGCTTTTATTTGATGTATTTCATGTTTTAATTAGTTTAGTTATTGTTGAGGAAACTGTATTTGTGCGGGCCAAGGAAACACAATTGTCAGCCATGTTATGGTCCAGAGGGCTGATTTCATTGTAGTGATAGCGTGTGTTCCTTGCGGCCCGCGCAGTTCTCTTATCTATGCGTGCACGTGAGGATTTTGCGTGTGCTGAGAAAGTTGTCTGCTGCTGTAGAATAAAGCCTGTTTGCCGTCGCCGCCTGCTGTGGTCTCCATTTTGACTGACTCCGCTGCCTGTGTCCTGTCCTTCTACCACTCCACTCCATTACATATATATATATATATATATATATATATATATATATATATATATATATATATATATATATATATATATATATATAACACTGACCAAGAGAAAGCCCTCAATCAAGGGGGTTGGCCAGCTGTGTTCAAGTCCCATTGTGCCCTAGTCTCACTGTAATGTAAATGTAATGTAAAAGAGCAATTTGTAAAGCGCTTACACCTAACGTGAGCCTGAAGCACACAATACAAAACAATAAGGTCAACAAAATATATATATGTATATATATATATATATATATATATATATATATATATATATATATATATATATATATATATATATATATATATATAAGCAACCAAGAGCACAATGAACCCTATTAATTACATAAACATGCTACAACACTTAATTAAGTTATTCTTCCTGTTAGGGGACGGAAAGTAGAGGCAGACAGTGTTGATGAAGGTTGATAGACAGGTGAGCCAGTTCAAGGGAAGAATGTTGAAAAGGAAAGTCAGTGGTGGTGGTGTCACTGTGTACCAGTCCTACTGTTCCCTAGTCCCATTGTGTAAAGCACACAAACACAATAATCTGAATAAAAGGCACTAATGTGGCCAGACACCCCACTGCTTCTGTAAATGCTGTATAGTGAAAGTGACAAAAACAATCTTTGTGACTTATTTAGTCAGTTCATACTGTGACAAACACAAGCACATACATGTACAATGTCTGCATCATTTGGGGTGGGTGGTGGGGGTGGGGGCAGACATGGAAAATATAGTTTTACATCATCACATGTATTGCCTGTTTAAGAATAAGAGGGTATGTTGGGCCAGACTGGCCAATGCTAACAAATTGTCACTTGCATGCATGGTAATTGGTATGGCAGGTGCTGGTTGGCCTGGCCACCACTAACACATCATCACTTCCATGCATGCTAATTCTAGTAATTGGTATGGCAGGTGCCGGTTGGCCTGGCCACTACTTACACATCATCACACCCACACTGACAAGTGACATGCTTGATAGGGGGATGGACTGGCCTGGCCAATGCTCACACATTGCCACAAGTTTCCATGCATGTCATGGCAGGTGTGGGCTGGCCTGGCCAGTACTCACACATCATCACACCCATGGATACAAAATGTCAGTTTGGTACAGGGATGGAGTCGCCTGGCCAGTGCTCACAGTTACACATTGCCACTTCCATGCTTGTTATGGCAGGTGCCAGTTGGCCTGGCCAGTACTAACAGTAACACAACATCACTTGCATGCATGTTATGGCGGATGTGAGGTGGCCTAGACAATACACACACATCGTCTCATGCTATCAAGTATCATGTATGTTTGGGAGAGGATGGGGGATGGCCTAGACAATGTGAATATATATATCAACAAACCCATGCCAGTATTGTTATGGATAGTGGTGGGCTGGCATGACTAATAATACATTGAATATAGTGCGGACACACTCATTTAGTCATTATCAGTTGATAATATCCCACCAATGCATGATCAAAGTCTCGGAAATAGACTGTACACAGAAATAAATCAGTGTGATACTTACCTATGGCTTTACTGTTTACAAAGGAAGTTTACGTGTTGGCTGTGACGCAAAATCGATTCGCCGTCTGAGATACTATCTAATAATCAGTTTTTTTGTCCAATGTACGAACGTAAACACAAAACTTGCAACGCTGGGCCTGCTAGTGATACTTAATAGGCTACTGTGAGTGACTGATATTGGCGTGTCCACTTTGACGTGTAATAATGGAGAGATCGGATTATCGACAACTATTTGTAATAAGGTCAACACAACACTCTGACACTGGAAATAGGACTGGCAATTTCAATGACCGATTAGTCACAATCAAATGAGACTGAAGTCGATCATACGTGGAGACTAGTCACCTTTTGACAATGTGCTCGTGAAGTACGTCATCGATTGATGCACTATACAGATAATGTGACGTAAAGCGCAAAGCACAGCTGGACGTGCGGTTTACGAAGGCTCTCGTATTTGCAAGGTTGTCTTTTTATTTCCAATATCAGAATATGTCTCTCATGCAAGAAAGACTTAATTGTTTACTTCAGTGTCCTAAACACACGACTTTTAGGTCTCGTAATTTCGTCATATCAGTAATTTTATGGAAATTGTGAGGGCAGACATTGGCATTAGTCAAGTGTGTGTGTGTGTGTGTGTGTGTGTGTGTGTGTGTGTGTGCGCGCGTGCTCAGCCTGCTAGAATTGATAAGCATGTAACTAAAACTAACTTGTAGTCTTTGTAAGGTGGGTAAAACCACTGAAGGGAAAAAGAGGGGGGAATGAAAGATCCTGTTACTAGTGGAGTGACGGGGTGATTCAATTCAATTCAAAAATTTTTTTTAAATGCCCCTTGTGTGATAATAATTATCCCACGAGTGACGAGGGGCAATTTGTTTCTGTCATTTGTTCTTTCTTGCATTTTTCATTCCGTTGGGGTAGACTTGACATCTGAAAGCGTTCCTTTAAATTTAATCCTTATCCTAACCATGTGAGTCGGTTTGGCCTAGCAGTAAGACATTAGGCTGGTGAGCAGAATGACCTCAGTCTGATTACACTTCGGATCTCCTCTCTCTTAAAAAAACCTTGTGATTTTCAGACACTTTTGACTTTGCTCTTCACAATTAATGAAATAGTAAAATGGGTCACATCACAGCCAGTCTTAATGCAGGAGTCATTTTGGTGGTGACAGAGTGGTGTTACCTAACACTGTTACTTGTTATGAACAGTTTCCCTCTTCCCCCACCTCCTGGGATCTCAGTCCCCGCCAGTACCTCTTCAGAGGCAACTGCATTAAACCACTGAGTTTAACTAACCAACAAAATCATAGCCATAGTCTGTAGTTGATTCAAGAAGCATCTAAGGGTTGGTATAACTTATAAGGGGCACTTTCCTTGAAGTCAGCATTCATTGGAAACATTGGTAATATATTCAAGGAGTGAGAATGCAAACATTTCTTTGATGTTTGCCAATGTTTTCATCTGAAGACTAGTGACTACAAAGTATGTTTTCCTGTTTCATGCTGAGGGATTCCCAAATACAGGCAAATAATTGTCCACAGGCTCTTAACCAGGGACTTGACAGAATCCTGATAAGCTCAACAGGGATAATTCAGACTTGCATTCATCCAACGCCATCAGTAGTACACCAGGACAGTGACACTGACAGCTGTCACCCCATGACCAGCTCAGATAAAAAAAATGCATAGGTTGGAATAATTTTCAGTAACAACGTCATCCGCAGGAAATCTTTGAATGTTTTAGTTTGATTTACTCATTTGGGGCCTGTTTACACTTTGTGTGCTGCATGCAGAACATGAACTATGAGTTGTTAAATTTTCATTATCGCCTCGAGGCAGCTGTCAGTGACCATTCCTGGCTGTCATCCAATACGGCCTTCTGAGCCTTCATGGTTTGTGCCATCAGGCAGTTTTGGGTGCTTCGGACATGTCTTCTTTTCATCATGCAACCAGTGAAAATTTGACTTTTGACCAATAAAATCCAGTATTTTCCCAAAACAGCAATTTTGCCACGGTAGCAGGTACATGATAATGTATGCTACTTTTTGCACACTGTTATTGTTAAGTAGTTCATTTGAACAAAAAAGTACATTTTACATAATACTTTAATAGTTAACACAGCATTACTCCTTGCATACTGTTCAATCCAAAAACACACACAAAATTATGTAAGCACTTGATGATACCAAAACATTACAAATTTGATCAATTTTTTTCTCATGAAAATGTAGAACAGTGAGGTTGCAGGACATACTTGAGTCTGATTATAGGCTGATAAGTGTAGGCAGCAACCTGACATGCAGCAGGCTGTTTACATCAGGACAGTGTCGAGCAGGTGGCCACTTTGAATCGGTTGGCCTGCAAGTGTACAGAAAGTGTAAATGAGCCCTGAAGTGTAAACAGGCTGCAGCCCTGCAGTCGGCATCAGCAGGTTGCCTCAGCACTGTCCCCGTAGTAGTGCATTGTACTGCATGCAAATATGCCACCTGCCAGATCACAGGATGCCAAGCAGTACAGAGAGCAGCTAGGTTCTGTTGGGTCTGCCAATCACATGAGCAGCTCCAGCCAATCAGCATGTCACAATTAAGAGTCCACACAATGTGAAAAACACAAAGAGAGGCTGCCATGTTTGTCTCAATAGCCAAAGTATAGCAAAAGACTGATGAATTCTGAAGAGAACCTTCTAAAGAAGTAATGGCTCAGGGTTCATTGATGACGATTTCCTTGTTTCAGTTCAACTGACCAGGCTGTGGCTTGCAATGGAGGATGACACAACGAGCACAGCGACCATGACCTCAGTGACAGACGAGTTGTCTGTGGATGAGCTGGAGGTCACAGGGAATGACCTTGAGACATCCTCACAGATCACAACCTCAGATGCCATGGAGGAAGGGAACACCACCATGGTTGACACACCACTGCTGCAGCTGGATAGCAAACGTGTCGACTTGAACAATGCTGATAAGACCTCGGGGGATGACAGTGGGAAGGGAAATATCAGCACAACTACCAAAGAACAAAACTCCACTCCCAGTCCTCAGCCAGGCAAATGTCAGCTGCCGACAGCGGGATGCTCAGATGTTGGTGATCCACCAGAGAAAGGAATCCAGTTCCCTAACCTGTTGTCCATGCCAGGTAACTGGTATGAGCATCACTGCTTTGACCATTACTGGCGCCACTACCAGTTTGTGTCCATGTGGTGTCAGAAACATATGCAGGTGTACAGGACTGTTTCGCAGCAGTACAGAAAAATGATTGACCAGCTGGAAGCGGCGAGACGCATGCAAAAACCCCACAGCCAGTCTGATGCACATGTGTTCAAGAAACCCACATCCAGCAGAACCATCCGTAACAGGAAAGCCCGGCGGAGGCGCAAAGCTGCCAAAAAGCGAATGAGGATGGCGCTGAAAAATGCGGAGATGGCAGGCAGCGGCTCATCCTTTTCACAGTCGTCGGATGAGGGACAGTCAAAGGCGGAGGTGGATAAGGAAGGGGAGACAACAGAGTCTGCGGTGGAAGGGACGGAGGACGAAGAGGAGGAGATGCAGATGGAGATTAGTGAAGAAATGCTTGACTTCTTTGCTCACACCCACAAACACAGACAGGAAAGAGGTATGGTATTGATAGTTGAGCCCAGTGTTAATTGTTATATAATATGCAAACATGAGTTTCATTTGATGCACTAAGCTGGGGTCTGAGTGACACCAAACTTCCAACCTGTGTGAGTGTGCCAGCTGTCTGTGTATGATCTAACCCAGATACACTGAAAATTAGCAGTGGTACAGGTTGCAAAACTGGTCAGCATGTTGTTCACTGATTTTCCATTTCATCTTCTCATTGTGTGTCTGGGGTGCTGATATGGTCCGTAATGGTTGCAACCCTTTAAAGTTACACTGTGACCCTCTGGGCTTCCAGCAACCAGTTTGCCCACTAAACCTTAAATTTGCTTAAGGTGTGATTAACAATGGTTGAGCCAAATATAACACAATGTATGGTGCTTGGGTCGCACAGGGAGGCTTTATAATTATATTTTATATTTCAAGTTTTGTTTTGCTTGCATACATGTATACATTTATAGCGTGAATTTCATTTCAATTTGTACTCGCAGTTGGTGTTTACTAATTGTGAACACAATACTGAGGTATTTGAATGTGGTTCAGTTTGTCTTGGACGAGTTATTGTTAAAAGACAAAACAAAACCATTTTTAAGATCTAGTAGTAGTATTAATCATTATTAAATATTATTTATATTAATAATATAAACTGGAGTAAGAGTGTGATTGTTAAGTTAAAAGATGCACAATTTTAAAGTTGATGGTAATTTCTGTGACAGCCTAGGCATTGAAATTCAACTAATCTGAGTCAAATTAATATGTTATGTGTTTGTTGTACTTTCCAGATGCCCTGAAAAAGTCCAAGAAGTCTGGAAAAGAAGAGAAACATGTCAACATTGAAGAAGGTGAGGATAGAGGCTTTGGCCCAATGGTCTTATGTGCTGCACTGTAGCTAGCAGGGGTTCAAGCCCCACCCAAGATGGTGTGGGGTCCTTTTTCAGTTCTTCCCAGTCAACTTATGTGCAAACATGTCTTTTTCCTGACACTGGCATGTGTGCACAACACATGCCAAGATCAGTCTGCTGCTTCAAAAGAAAAAAAACAGAAAAAAAGACCTAATGGTTGATAGTATGCAGGACTGCAAAAACTGAAAATATTCTACCAACCCTACAGGCTAGTCGGTATGAAAATCCTCCTTCCCACAGACATTTTCACAGCCTAAGACTATAAGAGTAAGATTATTTTCTTTAAATGTTACGAAAAACATGTTACCATCTCAGTTTCACGCTTGTGTTCATATGAGGAACAAGGGTGCTTTCAGGTACCCTTGGAACCATGTTCATTATCAATGAAAAGGCCTTCTGTCAACAGGTACTTGTTGGGTGATTGGTACCCCATGGGTGGGTGTTTATACTTATAGTCAGTTTTACAATGTAATTATGTGTACATGAGTTCAGCCAAATGGATCTGGTGAAGATTGTGTGGGTCTAGGTCTTATTTTATTCATCCTTCCAGTTCAGTAGAGTGGCTGATCTCGTGATTGATACCACACCTAATTTGAGACCACATTCCTGGGAATTTGCTATTAGTCTGTGTGATTGTGAATGAACTGATCATCAGTTAACACATGTATACAGTGAGGATTATGTTTCTCCAGAGATCATTCCAGATTTAGCTGGTGATTCTGAAAGTTTGTTTTCAAAATTATGACAACTTTCGAAGATCCACAGGCAACTTTTAAGCTAATGCTCTAAGCAGGATGTTATGTGATGGAGCGTGCACACACACACTCACACTGCATCAGTACAGTCAGTTATGTTGGGTTCTACATACTCTCACAGCAGCCAGCTCCCCTTTCTACTGTGAGATTGGTGTTTTTCCAGTGAGGGGCGACCAGAAAGAGAGAACGGCAGCAGCTCCAACGGAACGTCCAGGATCCAAACGAACGTCCGAGATGCGCATCCTGTATGGCAAGGGGGCAGCCATGATCCACGGCATGGAGACGGCACTCCAGATGAACTTTGACCGTAACCTGGATGTCCTGCAGCCCAGCCTCTGGCCAAACATGCCGTTCAGGGTCATCTTTGACTGAGCAGGAAACCTTTTTGCTCAAAGACTGACAGGATAGTCGGGTTTAGACAGTGGCAGCAGGATCCCCATGGCAGAGTTTATTTGTGATAAACTAGACAGTGAACCATGAGCTGCTGTGCGATGTGTTCAACCGGTTGTGACCACTGACTCAACTTTTTTTCCCCTTTTGCCAATGCTTTTTTTTATATTATTATACCTCCCACCCGAACAAAATGGGGCAGGGGGAGGGGGGTGTATACTAGAGTCAGTTTTTGTATACATGTGGTGTGTGTTTTTTAGATCTGAGTAACCTCTCTAAATGGGACAAAATATCCCTCCAGATTGTCCACTACAAACAAAAACACTACAAAACAAAAATGCGTATGACCTCTCACACAGCATGGGGGTTGAAAGAGTCCAGCATATATATATATATATGCATGGACAGACAGAATCACAGATCCACATGTGGATACAGCATTTGATATATATAGATGTTGAGTTTTGTGTTAGAAACTGATTTATATGGTTGAATAGAATACCCCATCTGTTCTCTCTGCACTCTTCCCTTTTATGTGTCCTGCGTCCATCTAGGTTACTAAATGGATGCAGCTTTTAATCAGCATATTATGAATGTAGACTGTCACATGAAAAATTGCCATGGCAGCTACATGGTTAAATAGATGTATGCCTGTCAAGTTTACCAGTTTGGAGGGTGGGTGATAGTGTGTTGTTAACTATCAATTTTACACTGTGTGGTACAATAGAACACCTCTTTTAGGATCGCCATAAAAAAGATGCAAAAGTGGTCCTGAAAGAGGGATGGTCTTCCATCAGGGGTTCCGCCATAGCTTTAAAACGTAGTAAGTAACCTGGTGTTTATGCCCAGTCAGCCAGTACGGTTATCGGTTATATCAGGGTGAACTCTAAAACAGATCTTGCGGTCCAGGGAATGCAACATTTTGTAGAAATGACTGAAGTAGCAGGTCCATTTTCTACTATGAAACACTTGTGTTTTTATAGGTGATGAATAGCCCACATTCAGTGGCACTGTGGCACCAATTGACGATCAGGGTCAGAGATCTATACAGAATAGTACTAACAACAAACATTGTTCAGCCATGTAATAAAAGTACCTATAATTTTCTGCATACTTAGATACTATCATTTCATACCACAGTTCTATAAATCATTCTTGTGGGTAGCTTTGCTAGAACAGGCACACCTGTTTTTCTTTTTTTGAGAATTGCTTTTTGTCAAGAGTCCTTTGGGAAACTGTTGGACCAGGTTCTAGTCTGGGGTGATTGGACGTAATGCCTTTAAAATGCTTGCATGTTATTCAGTGAACTTAAAACTTGATTGATGAAGACCAGTATACAGTTGGAGAATATTGCTCGATGGAGAATAAATATTATTTTTGTGAAGAAAATCAAATTGTGGTTCCTGTTTCTGAGCAGTACTGTATAAGGAAAAGCAAAATTTAGCCTTTTTTAAACATTTTTTTCTTCTTCTTCTTCTTCTTCCTCCATAAAGCGGCCAACATCTAAGCAGGGTGACTTTCAGTTGGTGTTTACAGCAGCGAGTTGAGCCTGGACTTAAAACAGTCCAGTGACTCAGCCGTCACAACCTCCTGGGGCAGTCCATTCCAGTCTGGTATGGTCCTGGGGAAGAACGACATCTGTCTGTATTGTGGCCTGCAGGATGGGATGTCGTAGCTGCAGGTGTTGTTCTTTCTGGAGCTCAGTCTGCTGCCTGATGGTTTTAGCAGATAGCTTTGTTGTTGTTGTGTACAAATATGTACGCTTGACTGCCTTTCTTCCCATTCCTCATACCACTCCTGCCCCTTGAACAGTCTCATTCGGATGGGAACTGGTGCACTACAAGCCTTATTATTTTTATAAAAACATGCATGTAAAACCAACCACACACACCAATGTATAACAAATATATTTTTATTACAAAAAATACATGACTACACATTGTAATTGACATTGTACACAAATGGAATGAAACAGTGATATGTAAACATTTTCTCGGTTAGTAACAATGGTGAAACATCAAATCACCTCAAACAAGGATTTACATGAAAATTATTTCTAAGCAAAAATACATCCACACAAACCAAAGAAAAACTAACACAATGAAGTACACCTATCTTTTACCTTACTTATACAAGTGTACTGTAAAAGAAGCGTTCTGTTTCCCTGTCCTCATGAATTCCAATGAAACGTGAGAAGGTGACACTTGATAAGCGAATGACTGGTTACACTGGATAAAAATCTTGCTGTATCATTTTAAGAAGTTTACAAATGCATGCACAAAAGCAATGTTAAAATTTTTACATTATGGTTTTGAAAGTTAAATGCTGGAACAACTAGAAATGAACAAAACTTGCATGCACATACCTACTTAATGGATTTTGGACAACACCATGCTATTGAACTGTGAATGATTTCCTAAATTAAAAACAACACAACAACCTCTCTTTCAGACTCAAACTCTGAGCAGCACACAACTGAAAAAACTCTTTAACACACATTCATTTTCCAACTGGATCAGTCTTATTCCTTTATTTCATCCAAGTTCATTTTATTTACTCCTTCCTTGGAATATTGTTTCACATGTTGAATACGTGTTGCTTATGTTACAGTTGCATTTATGATTTTTCACACAGATTCCATTCTATATCCCTGAAGAAAGTCAGCTGCCAAAGACTTGTGCTACCTAACCTGCTACTAGACTACTAGTTGAGGCCTAACGTTGGTGGAATTCACACACTATTCACCAGGCGGCACATTTTTTTCACTGCTTCAAGGTAACTTGCTGGGGGACCAAAATGTGCAGTTAGTGAGTAAACAAGGTCATTAAATTACTACACTAGCACAACTGACAGATCATTGTTGCAGGTTGGCGACTCCCACTTTTATTATTTTTGGAAGCACCCTTCAGTTGAAGCCGCTGGAATTGATGTTTCAACTTTTCCTGGGATTGGCCTCTATTGCAAACCATCCTTCATTAATCATAAATGCTCATTATTTTAAAAATGCATTGCAACATTACCCTCCCCCCCACCCCCTTAAGAAATAAACCATTAACAGCCCTATTTAAAAAACAAGTAAACACCCCTGTTCAACACATGCACTGAAACACCCCCCTCCCCCCCCCCCCCATGTCAAAACAACAACATAAAAACCACTACAGCCCTATTTCAGAAATACATCACCCATTGACAAAAAAACTATGCATCTCTATTTCAAAAACACAATTTTTATCTGCCTGACTAATGAGCCATTGAGGTGGGGAGGGTGGGGGAAGGCAAGAGATACTTTAATTAAACTAACTTTCCAAAATATATACAAAATATTATGAACGATGAAAAGCTGAAATGTAATTCAGTAAAAATTTGGAGGATGTACACGAGGTAAAAAAGAACCTGCATAAAATATCAGGTGAAATAAAATTAAAAAAACCAAACAACTTCTCATTACTGCTGTACATATTTACAATGAGAGAAGATGGAAAAAAAAGGAGCTGCAAACACACCCGTTCTTACACACATCCATTACACATCCATTCACACTATGTGTTCCACAGATTTCTGTGCAATGGGCTGCTAGCTCTTCTCTTCATCTCTCACCATGATGGGCAGGGATGAAATTTTCCGTCACTGCGGTTTTACCTGTTACACTCTTCCATGCTTTGTTGCACCCTTCCGTGCAAATGTACTGAGCCCGGGACTCAAGAGTGGGGAAGAAAACAGCCAAACAGCCCAATGACACTTTCATCTTGGAATACAGTTCCTCTGTTGCAAACTGCTGGCGTCAATGCAGAAGCAACAGGGTTTGCACGTAGTCTGTCACAATCCGTGGGTAGGAAGATTACGGTCAGGATTATACTACACTAGAGCAGAACTCCCCCGCCCCACTCCCCATGCAATGCGCAGTGCATGAAGAAATCTTTTAGTCTCTCTCCCAAGATTATTGTCCGTCACAGTGACAGATAGCATCCAAAATTAGTCCCCATCAGAGACAGAAAATGTTCAGTTAACAGTAGCATTGTATATGGAAAACCTGCTTGTGTATGTACACCCACGTTTCTCTTGGAATGTAAAGATGGACAATTTTTGATAAAATGACATGGAATGTTGGTGGAAAAAATGGGAAATAATACAGTGTATGACAAAAAGGTTTGCACTAACATCGGCCATTTTGATATATATCAAGTTCGTTATTATGGGGATTTTAATGTCTGTCAACCACACAAAGCTGTCTCAGGATGACTGCTATACATGTATCAACATGTGTTACGGACAATCCATCTCAAAAGTTGCTCTGTCCAACAACTAGAAGAGAACAAAAGAACACGAAGAAGCTTGAATGCAAAGATTTTGTTTTAACATAGCTCACTGATTTTAGACCAAAATTAGAAAACAAGGTTCATGAATGATGATTAGCAGACTTGGGTTACAAAATGTGATGGAGTGTCACGTTCAGTAGCTTTTCTGGTATTTGGCCTTGAACAGTGCAAGCAAGTCACACACATCAATTTGGTTACAGACTGCTTTGAAACAAGACCTTTTTTCCATAAGGACATTCTAAATCAAAATGTCCCAATTTTAATCTTTTTTGTTTTTCTCTCTTCTACCTGCAAGACAAAACATGTTTTGAGATGGCTACACCTTTGAACTCATCCCTTCCCCCAGGAACAATTCTGTCTGTTGATACAGTTGTGCATCATGTTCAAGCTGCAAAACATGTCTGCATGGACAACAAAACATGAACAATGGGTCTCGCCTCCCCCTGTAATGTCATGTTTGATCTATTCAGCAGTTTTGCACACTGATATTTTTTTTCAGTTGTAAGTTGTGAAATGTTCCACAGAGGCACAACAGGAAACAAAAGGGAAAAAAAATGCATAATGCATAGATTCAGACACCCACCCCCCCCTTCCCCCCAACATCAGATGAGAAATGTGTTTCAATGGAGGACCTCTATTCGCTGGAGAAGACAAACGGACAGAAGCATGATGACAGTTCCGATGTTGACAGCCAGTATTGAAGCTCCAGCCCTGATCTGATTGGTCCGATCCTCTGTGGGTGTGGCCGACCCTGCACATACAGAAAATGGTCAAAAACCTCATGTTTTACTTGCTACAATTGTACAAAGCTACCAGAAGTTAGTTATCAAGACAAACAAGCAACTGTTTAAAGTTAATTATAGTCCTGATAATGGCTCATTGAGTGCTTATTAAAAAATTATCATTTTGTTTACAGCATAAGTACTGCCATCAATAATAATCAATTTTATCTGAAAAAAAAGAACCTTTGTTCTCAGGCTGTAAACAAACAAAACTGTTACTTGTCTTGCTTTCCAATTAGAAAAAATAGGGTTACTTGACTCTTGCCACATCTATAAAAAAAACCAAAAAAACCCACAATCTATCTATAGATAGAGAATTTATCTTTTTAAATTGTTGTTTTAGGCTAATTTAAGTAACATATTGATGTGTGTTCTATTGCATTTGCTGATCTGTACAGCGCTAAGAGCTCATAAAATTGTTGTTGAGGCGCTATATAAAATAAATTATTATTATTATTAATGTTATTTGTCTCCTGCCACCTGAATCAGCCAGAAATAATTTGGGCTCTGACTCTTGCCATGTCCGGTAAAAAGTGTTAAACTGTTACTTGTGTCTTGACAGGAGAGAATTCTATTGCTTTGGAGCACAGAAAGACGACGTTGGCCAAAGGTTTTTGCTTTAACATGGAGGATACATAACATCCATGTGTCTGCAGAAGAACAAAACTGCCCGGAAGGGGTGTACAGACAGAGAAGTTAGTGTCCATGCTTGTCACAACACAAAACAGTTGATCAGTAGGTGTTAGCATTCTTGCAAAGAAGGGACTGTGTACACAATGGAGCCCCCATTGCCCTCAGCTCCATGTTCAAGTTTCGACTGACAATATGAGTCATGTTCTCTTCAGCCCACCTGCCTTAAATATCCATAACACTATTCAAACTGACAGTACTACTTAAGCAAAACCAACCTCCTATCCCCTTCCCTGAAACGATGAGTTGTATGAAATAAACAGCAAAACTAATGCCTCCTTTCCCACCACCCCCCCCCACCCTCCCCCCCCCAAAAGGCATACACACAAAAATACACTACAAGAACTACATGTGTACACATCAGTACAAAAGCTGCAAGAAGGGTTACTCACTCTGTAACTGGAATTTTAGGGTGCCAGCACCTTTCTCGTTTTTGGCACCACAGGTGTATTCCCCAAAGTCAGAATCGCGCACACCCCAGAACACCAAGATGCTTGTGATTTTACTCGATGCACCAGGAATGTTTCTCACAAAGACACTGAAAAACAGGTATTTCAACAAGGTGAACTGTCATGAAACTGGAAAGGTCTTTCTGGAAATTTGCAAGAACTACTGCAAGAATAAACCACTACTTTCTCACATGATACATATATAAACAGGCACAATCATGCATGTAAACATGGACACGCACACATACAAGAACAACAACAAATACAGAGTACAACACAAGTGAACTTATTTTGCTTTCAAACTGATAAACTTAATGGTGTATGAGTGTCTGTTGGCGTGCCCAGGTTTTGTCCAGACAGTATCTTCAACAGCAGTGGATTTTTTTTATTTTTTATTTTTTTATTTAACAGTCAACTGCATAGGTCAGATCTGGGCGAATCACAGCGGATAAAGTATGGCCACTCATTTATGAAGCTTTCCAGGTGAACACAGCAAACTCCAATTCAAATAATGCAAAACACACACATCACATGCGCAGGTCCAAGGCAGAAAAAAAATACTAAGTGGACATGATTGATTACATCACTCATCCTCCACCTGCCTGTCATGACTGGACACTTCAACCTACCAACTGCTCTACGACTGATGTCCAGCATCAAAGTACATCCCTGCACTTTCCTCAACGAAAAGTACCAACAACATGCTCAAGGGCCACCTGCAGCGCGAATTCAAACCAGTTTTGCAGCGTGCACACACAAGGCCAAACTTACTGTGAATCAAACCCCAGGCCAGAGCCTCGCTTGGTCCAGGTTACATCTCCTTCCTTAGGGGTGGGATAGCCTCTGATGTTGCACACCAGCTCCTTGACGTAACCCACAGCCTGCTGAACAACTGTGTTGGCAGATTCCAGGATTGGAGCAACTGAAAAATCAACAGCTGCAACTTTAGGATCACAGTTTTCAACAGAACAGTACAGGCATTGGAATGTTACATGTAACACATTTACCACGTCCTAAAAGAATGGGAGATCTTGCAGCATGGAGCAGCATAACATTAAAAAGGTCAACTGACTGACATCTTTGGATATCAGTGGGCCAATTCTGAAATGAATGGGACAAGTCTTTGAGTCTTACAGTAAATATTTCAGATACAAAACACCATATGAGTAGACCCACATTATGAGCATCACTTTCCAGCACCTTTCTCCAAACTCTGCCAGAACTGATTACACCACTGAAGGGCATCTTTATCTGCACGCAGCTGTCCACCAATGCGGTCAGTGCCTTCCAAAAGGTCTGGGTACTCATAAGACTGTGGAAGCAAGCAACATAGCACCCAAGCACCCATGTAAACATGAGACACATCCGCCCTGGGGAAAAAAAAGTTATATCTCAATTCAAACGATTTTGGTTTTATTTGTGCTGGTGTAAGCAACGTGGTCAGTTATAAAAGAAATGTCAGATATAATCTGAGTTGTCTGTTACAAACTTGGAGCATCATTGAAAAACTGTTCATTAGCTTACATTTTTTTGAGACCTATGGCATAATGAACTATGGCAGTGGTTGGAGGAAGGATGTCATAAACCATTGCTTGGAGTTTGGAGTCGACCCATCTATACTAAATGGTATGACCTGTCTAGACAAAGCCCCCGCTACCACAGTTAACCCATGAATTTCTGAAGTACTGTGCTATTTTTTTTAATTTTAAATAATGCAATAAATGAACTAGTCATTACCAGAAGCCTAGGATAAAAACTAAGAAAACAAAACTGTTCACTCACAGTTGACAGTGACTCGGATATCCCTGTAGTCCATGCCAGCTGAATTGGTTGCAGAACATTTGTATATTCCAGCATGCTGAGCTTGCAGCAGTGGAATCACCAAGGTTGGTTGCTGAAAATGCCAAAAGACAACTGCTTTGAAAACATTCAAATTTCTCTCTTTGTCTTAGTGTGAGACCTTTAAAAAAACATGTTTTTTATTAGTACCATCAATTGATCAAATCTGCTATTGTTACGTTCATCTCTTTAAACCATGCATATTATATTTAGTAATTAGTATAGCTGCTATATGCTCATGCTTCTATCTCTACATAAAATTGCATTCACTCCTTCAATGAAATTCCACAATGTACCACCAGACTATGCCTGTTCCCCCCTCCCCAAGCCCAAATCGGCTGCTTCTCTTAGAAATAAAGGTGTGTGTGTGTGCGCATGTGCATTTAAATCTTTGCAGTCAAAATTTATATACACGGCATACATGTGTAAAAGACAAAAAAACTGAAAGAATTTCTCTGTGTTTAAGACTAAATATTAAGTATACAGACCAGGCACACACATTATTAATTATTCTTACAGCTGGTTATTATACTAAATTAACCCCCCCCCCCTCCCCCCACACACACACAGTGGAGTCTTCTGTTAGTCTTACTTGAAGATAAAGTCCATTAACATTCAAGTACAACATGGATATTTCCAAGAATCCATAAATATGAATATAAATTATGTAGCATACTGCTGATGACAACAAGACCAGCATACCAAATGTTCACGTCCACCAGAGGGCAGCAGTTCTCCAGCCATGCGCGTCCATTTGACTGTGGGCGTGGGTCGTCCTGTTGCATGACATTCCAATGTCAAGCTCTCCCCTTCGTTCATGGACACATCGCTGCTGGTCCGCAGGTCAGCAATCTGTGGCTTTTCTGTTAGGACAGTTTGGGATCATTTTCATCAAACAGTCATGAAAAAAGTGACTATAAATACAACATTATAATAGTTATTTAAATAAGATAAATTTAAGCACCATGTTTACTTAGTTATTTAAATAAAGCTTACGAAAAATAAAAAAAATATCACTTCACCCAAATGTTGAACATTTAATTGTTCTGAAATTGTTACTAAGTCAAAAATGGGAGGGGGGTGGGGGAGAGACAACAAGCAACAAGAAAGTGAGAGACTCAAACTGCTATCCAAAGAGCTGGAGAAAGATCTTGACTGTCACGCAAACAGACACAGCACTGGACAGTAACATTTTTCAAAAGGACCCCAATATTAACGTCCACGAAATACATTTGAACAGTCAGGAAAAAGTGGTCACTAGTATGTTTCTGTTCTGAACACAGGGGCAACTTTTTATCCTTACGATATTGGCTACAACATAATCCTCATCAGATGATCAGTCAGCGAGTGAAAGAAAGCAATGAATTAAGCACTTCTTTTTTTTGTACACCTAAGAGTTGCAAGGACTTACCGACAATCACAAGCTCCTCTGAAGCTTCTGCATAGTTTTGGTTGGACACCTGCACTTTGCAAATGTAGACACCTTCATCAGTGACCTGGGCATTCTGGATTCGCAGTCGCCATGATGTTGGAGATGGCAGATCAATGCTGTACTTGAAGGAGTCGTACGATCGTGTCGACGTGGAGATGGGTACCGTTATTCCAATCCCATTTCTCATGACCACACCATTCCACTGGACCTGAGCAGCATTCCACACAGGTGTGTAAATTCCTCATGAATGACTAAGAGCCACACTGACCTTAATCTCTTCAGCAACCACAGGCCCATCTTTCTGATTTCTTTGAACCAGAAGTCTGATTTGAACAGCTGGTCTTTGTACTCTTAGAATTTTTACGGACTTACAGCAAAACCCCTTGATGAAACCCCCCCACCATTATTGTGTTGAGACCATCCCTCTTTTTTAAAGCATTTTACTTAAATTCATATCTTCAACCAGATCAACCCACAGTTAACTAATTTTAAGGTTGATGCCCCTCGTCAAAGGTGCTAACCTCTCAAAACAATAAGGCCAGCTCTTTGCCAGTAAGTAAAAAGGATAAAAATAAAAATAAAAGATTTGTTATCAAAAGCACCATTGATTTTTTTTTTTTTTTCAATCATCTGCTCTTTTTGGCCTGATAATAACTGTCATGGCTGACTGGGTATTAAAAACCAATTTTCTTCTTTCCTTCCTTGCATCCTCCAACAGTTAGCAAGACTTACCTCTAGAAAACACAATCGACTGTCACAGCTGGCCAAATGGTTACCCGCAGCCTCTTACTTTTAGATTTGTGTTAATTTTACACCAAAGTCTGTGGTAAAATTTATGCTCTTATAAAAGAACAGAAATGAAAAAAATGAAAAAGAAGAAGTCTCTTACCTCTTTATTTCTGGGCTTGTTTTCCACCACACATGTCAGTTGAACATCTTTATTTTTTTCTGATATTATTTTCCCTTCCACAGGGTTTATGACTGGGTTGGTTTCAATAATTGTCACAATAGGATCATCACCAAACACTGAAAACAAAAGAAGTAATTTCAAGTAATGAAACATGCATTACATGTGTATGTGTGGTGTATATTAATTATGGATACATTTTTTCATGGTACACCACTGACCCACCCAACAATTTTGTCAGACAGCAGATGAGCAGTAAATGTACAGTCAAAACAATTTACTTTTCTTTTGCATAATATTGCTGTGCAGTCCCTAGTCTGTCTCTCAACAACAACCATCACCGACTAACAATGACATACAGTCATACTGATCTAGATCGAGCTATGTGTGACAGTGCATACTATGTCAGTATGTGTGTCACTAATACTACGTGTGTAAGTTGTGTATCCTGCATAACTGGAGGGGAGGGGGGGCACGCGCATGCTTCGTGGCGTCAACAATTAACTGTACCGTACCGCATAAGGCTTGTGCAGAGATCCCTTCTTTGATTGGAAACATAAAGTTTCAATCTGAATCAAAGACTTGGTTGTGGTCCGGCAAAAGAAGATGGGTCAGGTCATTTCCTGGTTGTGATCACATAAAGTCCAAAGCGTTCGACTTTGATTGACGTTTTCTGACACTAGATGAAAGTTTCACCAAGACACCAATCAATGTTTGTTGCTGAACACCTTCAGTATGTGAAATATGCGTTGTTTATGCACACCATAAGAATTAAGATATAATATGTGTTTCAGTATTTCACGTAATAAAGTCGTAAAAATATTTGCACACGAGCGTCTGTCATGCGACGCCAAACATGACAACAAGTTAAAACTAATTAACCCACCTGTAGCCACCAGGTACACCAAAACGCAGGTAAACAGCAACATAGCGGTGCGTCTTTGTCTTGTCATCTCTCCACACACCAGTTCAAATCGACATAAGTCATAAAATGCCCATGGGATTACCAAATTTCAGAGCGAGTTCATGTCAACCAAATGACACTTTTCAAGCGGATACTTCCGGGGTGGTTTCCTGCGCATGCGCTACAATCTTTGTCACCTGTCTGTCAACTCTTTGAAGTTATTTTGTAGCCTAAATGAAAACTACCGCAGGCAACAGCTGCTATTTAAACGTGTAGATTTTCATTCATATCTCATAATCTTGGGAATATCAAAACCAAGAATGCAATATTCTGTTGAAAAAAATAGAAATTTTAAATTGGTCGGTTTCCGCTCTAAATTGCACAATAGACCATAAGTCTTGATAAGATGCTGCACATAGAGTAGCTGCCCTTCGGCTTTGAGCAATGCGCCGCGCGAACTGGAAGGCTGCGGAACGATAATCCAAAGAGAAGGACTTCATCAAGTTTGATCTTCTCAGCAAAGATGAGTTTGTGGGTTGACAAATACAGGCCAACATCACTTGCCAGGCTTGATTATCACAAGGACCAGGCGGCTCATTTGAAGAAACTGGTATTGAAACCTTTTGGCAGATCTCAGACTTATATTTTTATAAGTTAATTGAATAAATACGATATAATAACATACTGTAATTACAGTTTCTGCGATGACTACTTCTCAGTTTCCTTCCGTCACTGACGTGGAAAGCAACACACCAGTGAAGGAAGCAGAATTGTAAAGCAGCAATTGTCATAAAAGCGGTACTAATATTTTACAATTGGGTCTAATACTATAAGTATAAATTATACAATTGATTATTTGGCTGCTAGTGCTAAATCGAAGCGTAGATCACTGTGGAATTGTGAGAACCATTTTGCGGCCAGGCAGTAAATGGGGAAGGAGGGGAGGGGGGGGGGTGATCTCCTTGCAGAAAATGTTTGATCTTGTTCTATGTGTTGGACAAAACATGTTTTATGAAGGCAGCTGGTTAGTTCCTAAAAACAAAACAAACCAAAAAAAACAGCACGCAATAACATAAGTACATAATTTCACCATCATCATAATTTTCTCACTCTTCCACTTCAATGTCATAACTCATATGATCAGCATCTTATTCTTAATTAAGTTCATGGTTGACTGGGCATTATCTGTCTGTAAAGTGTCAGTGACTTCTTTGCTCCTTTCACTTTCAGGTTCATGGTGGAGACTTCCCTCACCTGCTGGTCTATGGTCCGTCTGGCGCTGGTAAAAAAACGCGGGTGATGTGCATCCTGCGAGAGCTGTATGGATCTGGAGTAGAAAAGCTGCGTATTGAACACAGTAATTTCACCACACCCTCCAACAAGAAACTGGAGATTGTGTCCATTTCCAGTAATTACCACATTGAGGTCAACCCCAGGTAAGTGTACCTACCTCCAGCAGTGATTTCAATAAGGAAACTGGGGACTCTGTCCTTTTTCCAGCGATTATCAGAGTATCACTTTGATTGAGGTTGTGCTCAGGCAAGTGTACCCAGTTCCAGCCATGATTTTCGCCCCACCCTTCTATAAGAAACTGGAGATTGTGTCCATTTCCAGCAGTTATCACATTGAGGTCAACCCCAGGTAAGTATACCCACCTCCAGCATTGATTTCAATAAGGAAACTGGGGACTGTGTCCATTTCCAGCAACTATCAGAATATCACATTGATTGAGGTCCTGCCAGTGGAGGTCAACTTTAGATGGGTACTCAAACTCAAAGGGTAGGTTCTGCTAACTTGGTTACTGTTTGCAAGACTTGTTTCACATCAAGTTCATGTTGTCTCCAGAGAGGCACTGGCCAGGGTCCAAGATCCCAGGATGCGGGGGAGCTATCCCTAATGCTACACCGACACCACCAGCTTAACGTGTGTGTGTGTGTGTGTGTGTGTGTGTGTGTGCATGTACGCACTTAGAATAGACTCTACAAACAAGATGCTGCACTCTGTAAATACTTTAATTAGTATTATTTATTATCAACACTCCGCTGGGCCAAATCAGGGTAGTAGTTAATAACTAAATAAGTCAACAGCCTTTGCATTTTTCTCTGTATATATATGTATATAATAAAAAATTCTTTAGTGACTGATTTGTTTACATATATGCTTTCCAGTGACGTGGGTATCCAGGACCGGGTGGTGATTCAGGAGTTGATCAAAAATGTTGCGCAAGTTAACCAGCTAGACTCCAGTGCTCAGAAAGATTTCAAAGGTTGGTGGACAATATTGTAATTAAAAAAACGGAGGGGTGGGGGTGTGTGTGTGAGAAATACCACATGCTTAAATGGTAAAAAAGTTAAGGCCAGATAGAGAATAAACACTTTTTTCCCCCTCACTGAACATATGCCAGAAGGGGTATTGTGATTGGCTCTGTCTGTGTGTGAGTGTTCTAAAACCTTACTGGATTTTCTGCATAGTGTAATTGTGATTATAAATGTCAAGCTGTGCATAATGATTAATGGGAGTATTTGTTGCGCCTGACCCATTCATACCCCTTTCAGTGACCAGATTTAGAATTTGAGGTGATTTTGAGTTTATTACTGTCCAAACAAATTAAAAATAAAATTATATTAAAGACCAGGGTAATTGGCGGTATTAATAAAAATGAAAAGCTTTTCTGTGTTTTTTCATATTTAGACAGAAATGTACCATTGGAAATGTTGCTACTTCTGTGTGAAGTTACCCACCCTGAATATGAATAGGAGTTGTTATTATATATGTCTGCAGAATTGTTAATCTTCCCTGAAAAATAAAATTATATTAAAGACCAGGATAATTGGCTGTGTTACCCACCCTAAATATGAACAGGAGACATTATATATGTCTGTAGAATTGTTAATCTTGCCTGGTTCACTATGTGAAGATTAATTCTGTGGTGCAGTGGTGGTGCTGACAGAGATTGACCACCTGTCGCGTGACGCACAACATGCGCTGCGCCGCACCATGGAGAAATACATGGCCACGTGCCGTCTCATCCTGGTGTGCAACTCCACCAGCAAGGTCATCCCTGCCATCCGCAGTCGATGTCTGGGTGTGCGTGTGGCTGCACCATCAGCAGATGAGGTACAGGGTTCGCTCGCATTAACCAGTAATTTCTGGTATTTAACCGAATAAGATAACATATACCAGAAACGAAATCAGCAATCGGTCAAACGTACGGGCTGTTATTTTGTGTGACTCGTTCTGAAAAAAATGCTACAACAAAAAATGCAGCACAGTGGCTCACAAAAGAGGGTGGCTGTGCATGTATGCAAGCGTGTGTGTTTTATGCAGAGTGTTTGCTAGTACAGCTCTGGTAGTACTAGCAGCATGGATGGCCATGTATCTGACTGGTTACAGTGATTGTCTGACCTGTTTCCGTGCACCACTTTCACTGCCTTGGAGGTGTCACACCAGTTTGAAAAATGTCTGGTGTGATCACTGTCTGAGGTATTGCTAGGTACTTGATGGACAGGGTGAGGGGCACCTTAAAAATTGACAATGTAAAAAATCCCTAGAGTGCTAGGAATAATTTTATATTATATATATTGTGTGTGTTTTTTAGTTTCAAATTTTATTTGGTAATTTGTCATTATTGTAATTCTTTATGAGTATGTCGTTTGAATCTTTTGATTCCACTGTAGTCAGTAAACATTTTTGAGCTGTAGTCTCCTGTTGTACACATGCTGTGCACTCTTAAAGTTTAAACAAAGAGAAGTAGGGCAGTAATAAGTAAACATGCCTTATAACCTAGCTGTTACACTCACCAGTAACGTACGTTTGTTTCTCAGATAAGTGAGAATCAAAGAAAGAGAGAGAGACTGTTCTGGTGTTAGTCTTGAACAGGCTGAAGCTGCCCAGCAACCTAGCCAGAGGCATGGCTAAAAAAGACGGAACACCTCTTGTTCAGATTGTGCAGATTCTACAGACAGTGTGTAAGAAGGAAGGCCTGAACCTGCCCACTGAGCTGGCCCAGCGCATTGCCGAGAAAAGCCAGGGCAACCTGCGACGTGCCATTCTCATGTGTGAAGCCTGCAAAGTGCAACAGTAAGTGTGGACGGTGAAAAAAACCCACAAAGACGCACACAAGAAAAAAAAAGTACTCCTCCAAAAACAACAACAACACACACATACACAACGCACCCCAAAAGGAACAATAACGAAAAGATAAGTATGCACATACACGCACACAGGTGCATCACATGCACACACACACACACACACACACACACACACACACACACACACCACAAATGCAAATGCAAATGTTCTCCAAATAAAACACTGATTGGAAAGTTCTTTGTCACACATTAGAAAAAACATCTCTGGGGGAGTAGGAGCTTATTTGTTGGTTGCACTGTTTGTTTAACCTTTGCTGTACCTAAAACTCACATGCCATATATCATGGGTGTGACTACACCCATGGTTTTGATATATATCATTGGTTTTGATATATATTATATGTGTAGGAATTTCAGTAAATATACCTTCCCATACATCGTGGGTGTGCCCGCACCATACATTTTTTATAGGAGTTTGAAAATGGTGTGGGCGTAGTCACACTCACATGCATGACATACAATACACAAGAAAATGATGCTGTCTCTTGGAAAGGTGTAGGCGACTCCGCATTCACAATGTACAGCACATAATGTGTCCTCTCTAGTATGGGTGGCTCACACCCACGACATAAGACACATAAGGTGTGCTTGCACCTTTGGTGTATGGCCAGCAGTCATACAACTTCTTAGTTTAGGTAGTTTTTGATTTATTAGCCCCAACCCACCATTTTTTTTTTTTTGTCACCACGTGCAACAATTCTTGGCTGAAAGAGTCATGAAGTTTCATGTAGATATTTTGTAAATGTAGAGAGTTATGACCATGTACATGAAAATATGGGTGATTTAAAAAAAAAAGATAAGATTGTTTAATGTCCATGCTAAAATCATACATGGAAATTTGTCTCTTGTCTGCACATTATGTAACATTAAACTATAATTACACATGCACACACACACACACACACACACACACACACACACACACACCTATGTAATTTACGGACAAGCAGCAATCACATCAGGGGATCCTGCATAAAAATATTGTGACGTAAAAATCTATTTAAAAGACTCTTTAAATGCATACAGTAAACCTCACATTTCCAAGACACTGTACATATACACAGTTGCATAATAATTAACCCACCCACCCCCACACATGCACAATGTCCGCACCCCCGCCTCTTGCGATGGGCTGCAAAAAATGAAAGCTTTTGTAACTAGAATATTATTTCCATAAGACAGATTTTATAGTAATACATACAATGCTATTTCCAAAAGAGAGATTTTATAATGATACAACATGTTATATACATGAGGTACATAAAATGGTCAAATTTAGAACATTAAAATTTAAACTTGTCCAACACAGCAAAAAACAACAACATTTAAATCATGAGAAACTGCATGAAAACGATGCAAATAAAGGTAGATATTGCTGGTTTAAATTACACATTGATAGAAACAAAAACATACATAGCTATCTTATATTCAGATAAAAATAAAGATAAATGGGAGGAAGCAGGTTGGAAGCATGGATGAAGAGTCACAAGTCAGAGGTTGCTATAACATAACTTTTTATTTGCACCAACCAGAAACAGTGTGTTGGAAAAGACACAAGCAAACGAAACATTTAGAACATGAAAGCAAATGTAAAGCCTAAACAACAGCAATTATCTAATAAATACAATAACATGTAGTTTACCTGTAGGTTACTATAGTATAATACATGATGGTAACTGACAAAATGATTATTAAGCAAGCACATAAATTGTGCACATGACTTGCACTTAAAACCCGTATCTCACAGTGTCATGGGGAGTATACAAGACACGGCCAGTCAATTAACTGATGAACTCCCAGTATATAATAGTATACAACAAAGTAACAGTGAAAAATACAGATTACCAAGCTCATTCTTAACTAAACAGGAAGAGTGAGATAATTGTTACAGCAGTTCCACTTAAGCACACAACGAGACGGACAGTGACACAGGTGGCATTTGGGACCATGCCGTGAGCGGGAGGAAGTCAGTCATAAACTGACCGGCTCCAGTCTCGTTACTCAACGCGTGTACAAAAGAACTACAGCATGTCACTGTTACTGACTAGCAGAGCATATCTGTAAACAACGTCAAGGGTCTTACTGACGCAGGTAGTGCATCAATAATCTAAGCTGTTGATCTGGCTGTGCCTGTCTGCTCAGTTTGTGAACAGAGACAAAGACCTAATGGTCACCACTGATGCGCATCGCCGGCCTGTTCGGATACACACACAAAGACCTGGAAAGGGTTTACAAGCTAAGCAGAGTGAAAGTCTGCACGCCCAAGACACGGCCATACAAAAGCCGGATCAAAACAGAAATAACATGTCTCACAGTTTATACAATCACCCCTATGCACTAAACCATATTCAACTAGTAAAATGAACATTTGAGTAAAATGAACATTCAACAACTATGAAGTCAACATCTTCAGAGTGTTAGCCATAATATACCACCGATTTCATGTAGAAAAATAGATCGGTAGGAAACTAAACAAGTAAGTTATGCCGTACAGAGATCTGCACGGCCGCACAAAGGAACCATACCCTACTGAGGGATAACCGTTTACATCGGCAAAGGATCACTCCTACAGAACATCCAACAATGGCAGCATAACATACTAGCTACATATCAGCTAACCAAGGTTACATTTTGGAAACACCAGTCATCATGTGGCATAAAGGCTTAACATTTGAATGCACAAACAATGTACACTGACACCATGGCGGCTGCAACCAGACGGCAATCTGACGCTGAACCAAAATCAAGGCACGTTGTGAACATGGTAACGTTGTAAACATACATTATTTACATCAATAAAAAACAGTAGAATAACAAGCCATAGAAAAATAACTACTGACAGGCTCTCCCCTGAGATGAACACATGAACACCGGCCGCAACAGCAAACAAACAACCTGCCTCTGCAGGGACACTGGAGGAAAAGGGACGCTGCCAGCCCAGCGCACAAGTTTTAACACTTTAGATAATTGGGGCCATAAAACTCCCACCCAATCAAAAAGGGACAAGACGACAGGAAAGAAAAGATTAAAGGGTCATGGGCCGGAACACACAGAATACACTCAGTTACATAAATATTACTGATTTAAACCATGCATTAATAGAAACAAAAACATTACATACGTATATCTATCTTGTATTGGGATAAGTATACAGATAAATATTACTGATTAAAATCATGCATCGATAGAAAGAAAAAAGTATTTGTACATGTATGCAGAAGATGCATTTGAGTCATACAGCAGCCTTTCAGGAGGCTTAATTAGGTATAAATTGAAATGGATGCACACCCTTTCACTCACTCATTCACACACTCCCTCAGATGCAGAAACAAAGGTATTTTCATATGGAGAAGAAAATATACATTTATGAAATAACAGTACAGTGTACTGGCATTATGAGCTGTTAAAATTGTGTCCACTGCAATATGTGAGGTGTTTTGCAATTGTTTCAAGAAAGCAGTGAAGGAAGAAACTGACAGAGAAATATCTTCTTACAAACATGGTAAATATTTATACATAAACTATTGAAAGATTGCTTGCTTTAAAAAGCATATTTCATGTGAAGAAGTTCACCAAATTGACCCAGGGCAGTATGTACAGGCTGGGAGAATGATGCCTTGGCTTAGGCGTAAACACAGCCCCTGGAGTTGTTCTGCTCAGAGCAAGCACTCTCGCACACTCCGAGCATCACTTTCCGGCACCTTCCTCCAAACTCTGCCAGATTTAGTTACGCCACTGAAGGGGCACTCTTTATCTCTGCGCAGCTGTCCACCGATGCAATCAGCGCCCCCCGAAAGGTTTGGGTACCAATATGACTGTAGAAGCAACCTAGCGCAAAAGGTTTGGGTACCAATATGACTGTAGACGCAACCTAGCGCCCAAGCACGCCCGTAAACATGAGGTGCATCCACCCCTGGTATAAAAAGAGTTCCGTCTCGATTCAAACGATTTCGGTTTTATTTGAGCTGGCATAAGCACCATGGCCCTTACCCCCAAAAACAAAATGATTGAACCAACTGTCTAATGACTGGGAATAAAAATGTAGAGTTAAGATACAGACTGCTTTTTGATGATATGAATACTATTGCTATTAATAGAAAGAAGAAAACTGTCAACTTTCTTTCGGGGGCACTTACCCCAAGAAACAAAATGATTGGACCGACTGATTGGGAATAAAAATGTACAGTTAAGATTGTATGAGACTGCTTTTTGATGATATGAAGACTACTACTATTAATAGAAAGAAGAAAATTGTCAACTTCCTTTGGGGGGGCAAGTAAGTAAGTTGGTGTTTTACGCCCAGTCAACCACTACAGTTATGTCAGGGCGATCCTTTGGGAGGCACTTACCCCAAGAAACAAAATGATTGGACCAAACGTCTAATGACTGGGAATAAAAATGTAGACTGTGCTTGTTGATGATATGAATACGACTATTAATAGAAAGGGGAAAATTGTCAACGTTTCCTTGGGCCCAATGCAGTGTTTGCTGTCAGAAACAACAAAACAAGTGAGGCCTTCTGGCAGGCAGTCAGTGAGCCAGAAAACTGGCATGCTCCGTCTAGTTGAACCAACTGGAAATGAGGTTTGAGGTTTCTAAATAAAAGAGGTCAATCAAAGATAGCCCAACCTGTGCAGAATCGACGAACAAGGGAGTTAACTAGCGCTCAAAAGTCATCACACGAACCCAACAACAAAGACCTGAGTTGCCTATGGTAAATCTTGCCTGGCATGTGAGTAACCACAAAGGTACATAAGCTCCATCAGAGGTATATCCTCATGTACCTCCGGCAAAGATATACTTCTGGTGGAGTTCATCAAGTGACAGTGACGAGCCTTATAAACAGTGAATCGGACTTCGGCTTGTGAGTTGATCAACTGTGATTTGTCCTGCAACCCCATTGCCCTTTTATAGACGCTTTTGTATGAATTTTGGTTGACTCAGCTTTAAAGAAGATAGCCGCCTCAGATTTAGATAAAAAATAACTGCTTGTGTGCTTGGAAATGGTAAAAACAAAGCGAGCCACAGTGGAAATTACATGATGAAAAGTACCATTGATTTTATAAGTTGTCACTGCTGTTTTTTTTCATGAGCTCTTCCCCTCATTTTGCACTCTCTTTCCTATGTTTTATTTTGATGATACCAGAGTATTTTTTGTCCCATGGATAGAACACCAGAAGCTCTGTTTTGCATACAGGTCTCAGAAAATTATTTTTTTGGGGGCTGATTTTCTTTTTTATTCTAGTGTGATTATTTCAGTGGGTTGAACTTTTGATGATGTGTTGCCACATACTGGAAAGTGTGATCTATTGGGTTAGCACACAGCTATTTTAGCTCACTATAACTTGTACAGGTCATGTTTGGGTCGAATTAACCAGCAAGTAATAATTATGAGAATAACAAAAATTAATACTTTAATATTTTTCACTGGAACTTGGAAGGGCAGTGCCTTTAAATATATATATAGTAACTGATTCCTAATAAACAATATGGACTTCAAGTTCAAGTTAAAAATTCAGAAATTCTCTTACCGCTGTTAGAAATTGTTCTTTGTAGTTGTAGCAGATTCTGCTGAATTAAAATTCTATTGTTCCCCGCCCCACCCCCCAATTTGTTTTGTTTTTGTTTTTGCTTGGGACATTTCTGCAGTGGAGACAGCACTTCAGTTATAAATTAGCGTGTAGTCATAAGTTGTGACCATGTATGTGGCATAGCAAACTGATTCCATTCCTTGATGAGTTTCTTGGTTGCCATCAGGTGCTTGGGGAAGTGTCTATTCCTCTGCATTTGGATGGCTTTGCGTACCAATGGATATTCTTGTGAGCGTTTGGATTCTTTCACTATGGCTGATGGGCCTTTGATAGCAGTTCCGATGTGACGCTTTACAGAAAGAACCAACTCCTTGGGCAGCACGTCATCAGAAGTTGAGGTTGCCATAACGTTGAAGTCTGGGGCTGATTTGTTATGCAGGAAAAAAGCATCAAAATGTTTATTTCTGTTCTTTCCAAAAAAGTTTCTCAGGTGCCAATGGGTTTTGAGGGCCTCACTTTCTGACAGTTTGAAAATTTCAGACTGATGCTCACTTTCACTTTCCAGCGCTTGCATCTGACGGCGCATCCTGTCGATGCGTCTCTTCATGGTATGATCGGCTTGAGCAGCTAGTTGTTCGAGCTCCTCCATCGTCCTTGCTTTCATGTCATCCACAAGCTTAATCACTGATTTTGCTTGCTGCTCCACAAGTTCCTTCAGTGTGTGCAGCTTTTTGTCCAGATTATTTTTGTATGTTTCTTCCTGAGAGATAGACAAGTGCATTGCCCGAAGAAGCTTGCTGTCGATGTGGTTTTGCACCCGCAGTATGTTATGGCGCAGCTCGTGCACTACATCTGTCAGGTTTTGGATGCAGTGAAGGCGGTGGTCTGCACGTACACAAGTTTTGCACGTCAGCTGTTCACAGTCCAGACAGTAAAGGTCTTTAGTAATCCTAGGGTGCACTGGGCAGCGTGGCCTTGGTTCTTGCTCTTGACCACTTGGATTGATTATGTGCAGTGTACTTGCTTGTATGCTATTTCTACTACCACTGCTTTCCTCTTCTTCAGCCATGGAGGCCATTTCGTGGAGTGTATGAGGGAACGTAGACAGTCCAGTCTGTGTGACGCACAGTGGGCATTGAAACTCACCATCAGAATCAGCTGCTTCCATGCATGTCTCACACAGGGAATGACCACAAGACTCCAGAATCAAAACCTCTTCTTGTTGGATTTGATGACTGCAGTTTGGACACAGCAGTGTTTCTTTTCTATACAAAGATGCTGCAGTCTGTAGTCGTGGCAACCAGTGACTTGAACGAGACATTTTCGTGGTATTTTCCTTGAGAAAGACACTGATATAAGTTTCAGCACTGCTTGGCAAACACAGCAAAGGGATGGCAATTTTACCACAGACCAAGGTCAGTACATGGTGCTGTTCTTGAGTATACACACTAGAACATTTTCCTGCATCCTCTTCGGCACCACTGTGGTTGATTCTGATCAGTTTTCAAGTTTCATTGTCTGCTGCACTGCCTTGTGCTGGATTTCAGTATGCCTGATTTTGCCTGAATGAAAGACCAGATACTTCACTTGTGACTGTCACTAAGTAACAGGCAAGGAGTCAACATACCTGGGTGTGGGCAGTCCTTGAAAACTGTCGCTATCAGTGACTGGAGGGGATAGGCTTTGGTTATGTTTTTCTTCCTAGTTGTTCCTTGGCAAGCACTGCGTGCGTGCCATTCTCTCTGTTTAGATGTTGCTAGAGAAGTACAGGTCAACCTCTGCAAGCTAATAATCCCACCCCAGGTACCAGCTGAAAAGCAAACAAACAAAAAAACTGCCTGGTTAATTTGTCATGGGACATATTCCTTGTCAGAACACATGTGCAACACTCACCAGAGCAATCCCGGAAACACTGGCGTGTGCACCAAGGCATAAGGGGCAATAGTCTTGTTTGGACGAGATCAGTGAGTGACGTCTGAAGCTACACACAGTACACAGAATATAATCCTGGAAAAGCTAGCTTGGATCAAGTTTCATTGCTAATGCAGTCTGCCAAGTGTTTTTGAATGGGCAGTTCATGTCGGGTCGAAAAGAAGCGGAGACCTCTTGCAGAATGGGCAAGCCTTTGCTGACAAGTGTGTTGCATACTTAATCTTCCCCTTTAACAGATAACATTTAAAGAACGCTGGGACTAGGGCTTTGTTCCTATTTTGTGTGAGCTGAGTGTCATAAAGTTAGACTGAAGACTGACGTGAGTTTATCATTTGTACATTGCGCTGTAAAAACCAGAAGTGGTTAATGGTATAACGTGTTTGAAGAACTTGTAGTTGGTATTACTTGTATAAATGCTCCAGTATTTTTCTTTGAGAAGCTTTTGTGTATGGTTCTTGTTGAACAGCCAGGAGATGACAGTTGACGGGCAGTATGTGCAGCTCTCATATGGCACTGGTATTTGCCATTATGTATTTATATGTGGGTTTTTATTGTTGTTGTGATCTGTCCATTCCTTAAAAAAAAAAAAAATCTTTAATCTGGTATCAATAAATCAGATAATAGTTGATCATACCAGCATGTCCTATAGGTTTATATGCTTTAAAATATATCATATATATATATTTTTTTTAACAAGGGCATTGAAGGGACTTACTTTTGAAAATTTGTGTTTTGATGTTTGTGTATGCATGTTTGGTTTTACGTTTGCATATGGATTAATTTTGTTCATTTGACTTGAGAGGGGAAAATCTGAAATGTGCATTTGATTATGACACAGTTTGATCATCCTGAGGTAACCCTGTGTGACTGACAAGGCATTAAATAATAAAATCCAGTTACTGACTATTGCCTACCAAATTGTGAAGTGAGTTAAAAGTGGGTATTAACTTTTTTTTTAAAGCTGTGATGAGGACCCCTCTCCCCTTCTGCCATAAAATAATGGTGAGCAGTGGATAATGAAGCTCAGGATGTATGAAAGATATGACAAGACTGCTTGCCACTTTGGACTCAAAATGCCAAATAAAAATCAGGCATGTCTACTTCCTAATTACAATGATGTAAGTGTGTAATCCTTGTGCCTGTTTGCTGTGTAACAGGTACCCCTTTACCGCTGACCAGGACGTGTCAGAGCCGGACTGGGAAGTGTTTCTGCGGGAGACAGCCTCCATGATAGTTCAGGAACAGTCTCCTCGCAGGTCCGCATGTCTTGCCCTCATCCCCTTCGACTTTACTGCCACTTCAACTTTACTCTCTCTGACACTTTTCTTCCATGGCATCATTTAAATATGCCCTCAGGACCCATCATTTCTCCTCAGCACTCTGAATGCTTTGCCCATGTGCATGCAGTTGTGTGCCATTGGTTTCATGTGTGTGCGTGTGTGTGTTTGTTTGATGTGATGAGAAAGATGTTGAAAGAAGTGTTGTAGTGTGTTTATGTAATTAGGAGGGTTCATTGTGCTTAGGTTGTGTATGTATTTTGTTACTCTTATTGCTTTTGTATTGTGCACTTCGGGCTCATGTTAGTTGTAAGTACCTTACAAATACTATTACATTACCTTACACCCCCCCTCTTTCAGCTTCACTCAGCACATATCAGACAGCATGCACCTTCTGGTTCTCAAGCAAGAAGCTTTTGAAAATTCTGGAACATTCTTTGAAATACTTTGCTGAAACTAAACTGACATGCCTTTTCACAAACTTAGGTAGACCATTCCTGTGACCATAGATTATGTGTATGTCTATGTGTATGTGCATGAATGGTGTGTGCTAGCGCATTGAGTTTTTGGTTTGCAAAAAGATTTAGACTCTGTGACAGCAAAATCAGTTACTATTTACTTTCTGCAGACTTGTTTTGTCACTGGGAAATTGAACGTTTTGTTGTTGTTTTTGTTTGGATAAACAAGATGAGCTGAAGCAGGAGATAAATTTGTCTTCACAGTATGGGAGCATTTCCTTAAAAGTTTGTCTCCACAATGGCAGTGTGGAATGTTCCCACAAACTCACACGAAGTTTGTCTCCACAATGTGGAATGTTCCCACAAATTCACACAATGTTTGTCTCCACAATATGGAATGCTCCCACAAATTCACACAAAGTGTATCTCCACAATACAGTGTGTTCACACAAAGTTTGTTTCCACAACAATGACAGTTCTCACAACGGTTGGTCTGAACAATACAGAGTATTCCTGTGAAGCTTGTCTCCAAAATACAGAGTTTTAATAGCTTTCATCTGTGCTTTACGAGAAAAAAATGACTTTCATGCAAACTCAGATAAAACTTGAGGTGCAAAACACTTGAAATAGCTCTCATGAACTTTGTTGGGCTGTTTTATAACGTCTTCAATTCTGCTTTGAAAAATCAGCAAAAGTATTGAATGGTGATACTGCCAAGATGCCTTTTGCGCGAGGAGTAGAAGAAGTGTACATTGCCAAGTGTTGGCATCAGAATGCTGCTGCATTCCACAACACTTTATTGTTCATGTGTGCTGTGTTTGTGGTGCAGGTTACTGGAGACGAGAGGTCGTCTGTATGAACTGCTCAGTCATTGCATCCCTGCTGATGTCATCATGAAGGTAACAAAACAGTAACAGTAACATCTTGTCTCATCTTCCTCTCCCTCTTCATCTTCCTCCCTCCTCTGCTTCCTTCATTCAATCATTGCCTCTTTCACCAGGAGATTGCCCAGGTAATATAACCACCATGGTTGACTGGGTCAGTGAGTGATAAAAAAAGCAATTTCCAATTTACATCAGCAGATTCATCTGAGAAAACTGATAAAGCTATTTCTTGATAATGATGATGGCAGTAAGACTGGTGATGATGATGGCCATGACAGGGATGATGATTATACGCTGCAAGACCTGTTGCTGAATTATGCCAGGCAATTAGACTGAGCTGATGCATTAGTGCTCATACTGTTACGATGATGATGATGATGTAGCAGTGATGCTGTACTGATGATGGTGATGGTAGCAACTGTGACAAGGATGATGATTATATTTTGCTGTTTCCAGGGGTTGCTGCAGGAGCTGTTGGTGAACTGCGACGGAGAACTGAAGACTGAGGTGGTCCAGAGTGCAGCATATTTCGAACATCGTCTTCAGACCGGCCAGAAAGCTATATACCACATAGAGGCTTTTGTGGCTCGCTTCATGGCTATCTACAAGAGATTCCTGGAAGAGGGCATTGCTGATCTTTTCTGATCGTTTGGTACTGGATGTTATTAAAGGCCTTGGCACTATGGCAAGAACTTCATCAGTCTGATGGTTTCTTGGGTGGATCTGCCCTTGAAAACAGAACCACAAACTAATTTGATCCAAAAGTAACATCTTTTCAGAGAAATCAAATATATGTGTTCATACATGTAATAAAACAGTGTAAATATGTTTGCAATAGTGTTGTCATTCTGAATTCATGCAAGTCCAACCTTGTGTTTGGTTAAATACTGTCAGTACAGCTGCCTTTGCCTTGTCATTTATTTGTCAGCACTTGCTAAAAACAGAAACCAAACAACAATAAAAAAAGAGGTAAACTGTATGAATGGTATACACACAGAATAGTGGCCAGTGCCCTGCATGGAAGTATGAAGGGAAAGGTTTTAGAGATTGTGGTCTTTAAAGAGGTTTGGTTTCCTGTCAGGGTGGTCTGTCATCAGGGTAGCCTCTCATTGGATGCCTCTCGTCAGGGTGGTCTCTGAGTCTTGTCAGGATGTCCTCATTAGAATGGCCTCTCGTCAGGCTGGTATCTTATCAGGGTAGCCTCTCATCAGGTTCGTTTCTCATCAGGGTGGCCTCTCATCAGGGTAGCATCTTATCAGGGTGGTCTCTCATCAGGTTCGTTTCTCATCAGGGTGGCCTCTCATCAGGGTAGCATCTTATCAGGGTGGTCTCTCATCAGGTTCGTTTCTCATCAGGGTGGCCTCTCATCAGGGTAGCATCTTATCAGGGTGGTCTCTCATCAGGTTCGTTTCTCATCAGGGTGGCCTCTCATAGGGTAGCATCTTATCAGGGTGGTCTCTCATCAGGTTCGTTTCTCATCAGGGTGGCCTCTCATCAGGGTAGCATCTTATCAGGGTGGTCTCTCATCAGGTTCGTTTCTCATCAGGGTGGCCTCTCATCAGGGTAGCATCTTATCAGGGTGGCCTCTCATCAGGGTAGCATCTTATCAGGGTGGTCTCTCATCAGGTTCGTTTCTCATCAGGGTGGCCTCTCATCAGGGTAGCATCTTATCAGGGTGGCCTCTCATCAGGGTAGCATCTTATCAGGGTGGTCTCTCATCAGGTTCGTTTCTCATCAGGGTGGCCTCTCATCAGGGTGGTTGCTTGTCAGGGTGGCCTCTTATCAGGGTGGTGTCTTATCAGAGTGGCCTCTCATCAGCAGTTTCACTGTACCTGTTCATTTTGCCAAGGTAGTGTAGAACATTTCCCCTTCCCTTTTTCAGTTTTCATCTGCCTCTCAATCTTTCACTTGTTTGAGCAGCTAGAAGCATGTAGGTCTGACATAGGCCTTTCAGCCACACACGAAACGGGCTAGACCTTCAGCCTTATCTTTTCAACAGACTGAAGAAGAAAAAAAGAAAAAAAAATGTGCAGCACTAAGCCTCGGTCAAGTGGTCACAGAATCTGGGACTGCCGCTCTGTGTGACTTGAGCTGAGGACTGTCAGGATCAAAACCATACTCCATGGTACACACACACACACACACACACATACATGCACACACACAATCACACATACAGAGGGATAGATGCAAAAGATGAAAAACAAAATTCAAAGTTTACTTCAAAGGAAGCTTGAATATATGTACAACAGTCGCTGATACAACACAGAGACTGCAATTAACCCTTTCAATGCCCAGTAATCATGTATTCAGTTGTGCACAATATGTGCGCTATCAATGTGGGGGGGAGGGAGGGGGGGGACTATTCTGATATAACTTGACAGATAGTGAGTGCACTTAAAACAAAAGAGGCTTTCCTAGCTTGTATTGTCATTTTACATACCTAATTTTACCTTTGCACTCAGAATTTTGCCATTTCCTAGCACAGGCACTTGCAGAGAGTTACTCTCCCTGGCACTGAAAGGGTAGGCAACCTTCAGAACCCCGCCTGCCACCGCCCACCCCTTCCCCGTGTGATCAAAAGCGCACACCACAGTAAAAAGTAACATGGCCAAAAGATTCAAATAAAAAATGAAACAAAATGAGAAGTTCATTGGAAATGGTCTTTGAACAAGTTGGCTCATTTACCATGTTTTGATATGCTTGTTATTTGGAAGCGACCACAATGTACAAAATCGAAAGCATCAAACCGTTATATGTCGCACAGTGATGTGCGCATATATACAAATACTAGAAGCCTAGCAGAATCTCGAAGGAAATTTAAGATGTGTAGCTGATTAATAAAGTTTCCTTTTTTGTCAAACAGAAGTTGTTTTTGACAAACAAAAAAGACAACTAAAACAAAACAGAAAAGGATTTATCATATAAAATCACAAAATCACTTAACAGGTTGAATAAAATGACACATTTTGAACACATAAATGTCTGGTTAAAGTGGTAAAAAAAAGAAAAGAAAAAACCCGATAAAAATGAGGTTGACATAAAATGCTTATAACAAAGTTCTATCACACAAGTTATTCAGCTCAGTTATCATGTGATATCAGATGCTAATTATACAAAGAATTAT
The DNA here is from genome assembly GCA_018857735.1 of Alviniconcha marisindica. Classification (NCBI taxonomy): domain Eukaryota; kingdom Metazoa; phylum Mollusca; class Gastropoda; family Provannidae; genus Alviniconcha; species Alviniconcha marisindica. The sequence goes on along the minus strand of JABMCL010002673.1, from coordinate 575,581 downwards.
TAACAAAAGCTTGTCTATTTTGTTTTAGTCTAACACTCATGTCATAGATTTTGTTGCGAAATAATTTTTTTTTAATTGAACAGAACAGTTAAAAAGTCTACAAAACTGGAATTTTGAGCATGATGCATTCAGTGCAGTAAATCAACTACAAAATATTTTGGAAATTGATACCCCCCGACCCCCATTTCAAGAGTACTACATATTTTCAATCTACCACATGATCAATAGCAGGTTTTTGGTATCCAAGACCATCACACACAAAGACACGCATGCACCCACCCACACACACACACATACATGCTGGTCTGCATCAAGTTCAAAGGGCTTCCTTCAATGTCACCATAAAATGCCAAACACTGCACAGCATTGGTAATAAGGCACAAACTACACATCTAGATTATATTTTTTTTTTAAAGAAATCAAAAGTTCAAAATGCAAACAAACATGTCACTTCTACGAAGTACCTGCTCGCACATCAAGTTCATTTGTGCCTTCCCATGTCGCTAGCTGCCAACAGAGAGACAAAGTCGGAATCACACCATTTCCCATGAAACATGGTCCCACATCTTTCATCCCCAGCCACACGCACAATTTTTTTTCTTTCCCAAACCATGGGGATGTGCTGAATACTGACTGAAACTTTTTGGAAGCTGATATGAGAGGTCTGATCATTTTTATGCTCTAGGTCAATAGTTTTTATACTTTTTTTCTTTTCTTCTGATATGTTTTATTCCTTTCCCCTCAAAAAAGTCACAAACTCTGAACTTGGGTTATCCACAAGCAGTTGTAAGAGAATGTAAGAAGCCCCCCACATTCACTCTTCTAAGAATCCTGTGTTTACAGAATTGTTCATCTTCTTCACCACTACAAGCCTGAGTCAATCTTGAAAAAGATGCCGACATTGGGACCTTGAAATGTTTTCTCTCCTGGTAGAGACATACCCTCAATTCACCCAAAGCTGAAGAAATCCTCTCCCCCTCTTCCCCCCCCCCCCCCCCCCACCCCCCTCCATCTGCAATTGTTGATGATAATCTCATCAACTGAGCATTGCTGTGTGATATCGATTTTGTCCCTCTTTACCAAGTTCATCACCAGCCTAAGGCATCATCTTCTGGACCATACAGATAGATGTACAAACAAGTTCACTACAATGCACAGGTGCAAAAAAAAAAAGGGGGCCAACGCACACGATTGTCGAGTCCAGCGAACTAGTGCTATGCCATTGTCACAAAAGTGGTGGTGGTGGTTGGGTGAGTGCCCGAAAGAAAAACAACCAACAGAGCCTCCCCATCACATGCCTGAACGTAAACCCATAAGTCAGTCCCAGGTTTTGTACGGTGGGTTCAGGCACAAGCTGAAGGTGTTGCGTGTGCGAATGCAACGGCATGAAACAGTCCCCTCATGAGTACAGCATGATGGTTGGAATTTTGCAGGCTTTCACATTGGAAAGTGCAGTCAGTCTCTAGCTACTGGCTGAACATCCCCATAACATAACAATCCCATGCCTGGGGCGACAATTCCCATGCCCAGGGTGATAATTCCCATGCCTGGGGTGACAATTCCCATGCCTGGGGCCACAGCGCCCATGCCTAGGATGATAACCCCACTCCTGGGGTGATGATTCCTATGCCTGGAGTGATGTTTCTTTGCGTGAGGTGATGATCCCGTGCCTAGTGTGATGATTCCCAAGCTTGGGTGACTATCCTATGCCTGGGGTGACAATTCCATGCCTGGGGTGACTATTACCACGCCTGGGGCAGGATGAAGATTCCCACACCCAGGGCAGGATGAGGATTCCCACGCCTGGGGATGTGGGCCCCTGCCAGATCCACACCCTGCGCTGCCCTCCATCACCACATGGGCATCGATCACTGACACTCGCAAGGAAGCGTCCTCAGCTCTGGCATGGTGGACGTGCGGTGCAAGCCTGCCACACAGCTCTGAGGCACCCGCTGCTGCATGTCCACGAAAGTAAAGTTCACATTCTCCGCCGCCACCGGTGCCCGCTCACCGGCCACACGACAGTCCTGAGAGATGGGCTCATCCCCCACAGTGAAGGTCGCTCTGCTCGGACCTTCCGTTGCTGTGGGCGATGCTTCAACTGTCTGTGACAAAGATGACCAGGAGGTCCATTTTTCCACCCAGAAGGTGATGCTCTCACGCACGTAGTCGGACAAAGTCGGGGAGGAGCCGTGGGGGCTTCGGCGCAGACAAAGGGGTGGCATTGGGTCAGCGTCAATGTCTGCAGAGCCATTTTGGTCTGAAATGGAAAACGGACAGCCAGTCAGACCACTGCAGAGGCATTTTGCTCTGAAAAGGAAAATGGACAGCCAATCAGACCTGAATTCAATTTTGAATCAGTAGCATCAAATAAAGAAAAAAAGTCTAATACCTAAACACCCATCCCCACCTGTTCTTTGTTGCTGCCTTGCATCCTGGACTTTATTTCCATGCTTCCCTTCTCTCTAATAAGTGTCTTCTATGAAGGGTGCTACCCACAATATTCTCTTTTTTGTGTTTTTTGTAGGTCTTCGTTTTCCTCGCCCCTCTAAAGTGTCTTCATAGGATTTCTAAAGCAGCAAAACTGTCCTGAATTACAAAAAAAGAAAAAGAAAAACTGCTATGACCCTGTAGGCTCATAACAAGTTTACAGCAGCTGACCGAGCCACATAATGACCTGATGAAATGTCAGCTTAGTCACAATAATGACCATGTGGGACTGAATGCTTTTGCTGGCTTTGCAGCTGACCTACCTGACCATTGGCTGATCGCCAGCCGCGCCTCCACCTCCTGAAGTCTGAACTTGGCGCTTTCATTGCCCAGCTCTGCTGAACGTTTGTACAGGGCCATGGCTTCCTCCATGTCACGTTTCACACCTGCAACATTGCAAAGGGCGTTTTGTTCAAGTCAGTGTCAAAGCAAACTAGCAAAAGAGCTAGGAAAAGTCATCCAAGGCAAAAAGCAAAAACATAAGCCCAGTCCTAGCTAATGTGTGATGCTAACAACGAGACAGCACAGTCCTAGCTAATGTGTGATGCTAACAACGAGACAGAGAGCACAGTCCTAGCTAATGTGTGATGCTAACAACGAGACAGAGAGCACAGTCCTAGCTAATGTGTGATGCTAACAACGAGACAGAGAGCACAGTCCTAGCTAATGTGTGATGCTAACAACGAGACAGAGAGCACAGTTCTAAGACTAAAAGCACTGGGACATACTTTGGGACAATTCAAACAAAGTCTCAACAGTACATTTACAATCCCTAATAATACATTACGAAGTTCTAAGAGCACAGTCATACTCCCTGATAATACGTTACGAGGCCAAAGTTCTGTAAGCTAAATTAGGAAGATCTAAGAGCACAGTCATACTCCCTGATAATACGTTACGAGGCCAAAGTTCTGTAAGCTAAATTAGGAAGATCTAAGAGCACAGTCATACTCCCTGATATGTTACAAAGCCAAGGTTCTGTAAGCTACATTAGGAAGTTCTAAGAGCACAGTCATACTCCCTGATAATAGGTTATGATGCTAAAGTCCTGTAAACAAAGTCATGCTCCCTACATTGTGAAGCCAAAGTCCCATGAACAGTCATACTCCCTGATGATATGAGGCCAGAGGCCATTCCCAGATGCTATGGGGCTAAAGTCCCATGAGCACAGTTCCAGTCTCAGTTAGGGATATTTCTAATGAGTATCCCTAATGGTATGCGGCCAAAGTACCATAAGCACATTCATACTCCCCAATGATGTATAAAGAGGCCAAAGTCCCACAAGTACAGTCATACACCCTGACAATAGTCATACACCATCACAGTACGAGGCCAAAGTTCCATGAGCACAGTCATGCCCCCTGGTGATACATTATGAGGCCAACGACCCATGGGTACAGTCATACACCCTGATAACAGTCATACACCTTCATGATATGAGGCCAAAGTTCCATGAGCACAGTCATATTCCTTGATGACATATTATGAGGCCAAAGCCCGATATGCACAGTCATACTCCCTGATGACAGTACAAGGCCAAAGCCCCATGAGCACAGTCATGCTCCCTGATGACATATTATGAGGCCAAAGCCCCATGAGCACAGTCATACTCCCTGATGACAGTATGAGGCCACAGTCATACTCCCTAATGACATATTATGAGGCCAAAGCCCCATGCGCACAGTCATGCTCCCTGATGACACTACGAGGACAATGCCCCATGAGCACATTCATATTCCCTGATGACATATTATCACCCTGACTTGACATCCACCAAAACACATACAAGCAATTCAAAGTCCATACAACAGGGATGACGGACATCAAGCAGAAGAAACTGATGCATTACCTCCGAGTCCATACTCATGGAAGGCCGCCAGGTTGTACATGGCTCCGTCATGTCCTGTGTCTGCTGCTGCAGCGTAAAGCCTCGCTGCCTCCTCATCGCTGCTCTCCACCCCCCAACCATTCTCGTAACAGATGCCCAGGAAATACTGACCTTCTGCATCCTAAAACACCACGCAACATTTAGCCTGTGTCATGCAACCCCCATTACACCACAAGACAGTGGAACCCCTTCTGAGCCGGCCATATAAATCCAGCAAAAGTGGTCTTAAAATAATAAATAAAAATAAAGGACATTTATGATGTGCCTGACCTAGTGAGGAACACGACAGCACTAGGCGCTTACAACAGCAAATCACTACAAAGTATAATCAACAGAATACATCAGTACACCCACACTGACAACCCCCCCCCCCCTACACACACACAACACATATTATATCCACAGAGATGAACAACTGCCAGAGGGGTGTCCTAGGTCAAGGGGATCATGGAAATATGAACAGAAGGTATCTGACAAAGTGGTTGTAACCAAGGTAGGCTGATCTTTCAAGGGGGTAATATTTCATCAGGGGCACCACTAATGTCACAGTAATGTTACACACTACCATACACAATAGCTCTGTTAAAGCTCTACACCACACACAGTATCGCTGTTACAGTCTGACACCACGCACAATATGTTTAACTTGCCGTCACTGTAGCATTAAACTTTGTCCTGAGGTGACCCTTGCACGGCTGACAGGTGAGTAAGTAAGTTGGTGTTTTACGTCCAGTCAACCGGTACGGTTATATCAGGGCGATGGCTGACAGGACCTTTCAATTAAATCGCTAGCTATAACATGACACAGAGTCGCACTTCAGATGCTGTTGCGTCATAAACAACATTCCTCATTTAGCATGACTCTCATACACTTTAGACATTTCAGAGTTGCACCACACACAACTATTACAATTTGCTAAGCCTTCGATGAACACACTTTTTTTGTATGTTCCTTTTATACGTTTCTTGTCTGTTCCTGCTGTATGCTTTTTGTATGTTCCTTTTTAATTTAACTGTACATGTATGTTTGAAAAAAAGAGAAAAGATTCTGGCATCACCCCCTTAAAACAGACTACAAGCAAAGATGCACATTACCCTGAAAAGAGAGAAAATAATATGATATTTTTGCACACGCACGCTGCCTATCATTGTTCTATCAGTTTGCATGCCACAGAAGTACCTTTTCGGCTTCAAATTTACGTTCCTCACGGCAGAGCCATGTTGGTCTACTCTTTAGCAATGAAAAACAAGAAAAAGTTGGCTCATGATGTGCAATACACTTGTGCCACACATGCTGGTCTTGTCCATGTCACGCACGCAGGATGCAGGACAACAAATTGTGGTTCTCACAGCCATGTTTCCACGACTCAAACATTGAACTTTAACAAACTAGACCATAAACTGAAAAGCTGCTTTGAATTTATTTTTCTCATTCAATTCCATTAAACTTGAAGGAACTACGCCATAAACTGACAGAAAAACTGCTGTGAGTTTATTTCTCATTCCATTCCTATCAACATAATACTTCTTTGCTTGCAGCCCCCTTTAATCCAGAATCGGATGACCTCATACAGGATTCTCATGTTCTCACTTCTTACTACAGCAATACTTGAAGCGTACAGCAAATGCTAAGCACAAGGGCAAACTCACGTTCTGACTAGCGGCAGCCCTGAAGAAGGATGCAGCCTGTTGAAAGTCCATCTGGTTGTCATCATCCTCTGTGTAGTAAACACCCAAATATGTCTGGGCCTGCAGAGCAACAACAAATGCTTGTATATCAGTACCTCACATTAATTTCATGGTCAACTGGCACAGTATTCCCAACTTTCCACACACACACACAGTCTTTATTCTTGAACAGCTTGATTTCAAAACAGTTTACAGATGATCATGCCACAGCATGTGCTTTACAATGCCACAGTATGTGCCTTACAAAGCCATAGTTTGTACCTTACATATGTTTTGCTGTTCTGCTGCTATGTTATGTGTTAAATCTTTCATTGGTGTATGACATTTTTGACATGGTTTGTGATGGCACTACATGAGAGATGCTGGACACATGAAACAGAGGTGTTCAGGCATATTATTTTTGTCTCTTGGCTTTTCATTGCAGAAATGAAACAAACGTATACAAGCCAGTTTTTTGGTGAATGATAACAGTCTTTCCAAACCAGAATTTTGTGATCAAAGAATGTTGTTTTTGTTTTCTTGGACTGAAACTACAGCTGTAGACTGCACACCTTGCCCCATGACTCCTCTGAAATCTAGATCTATGCTGCATACCTTTTGCCATTTTTATTTTCAAACTGATTTTTTTTTTATAGTAACAGTTCTGGTCATCCTCCTGATATTGGTCAAAAGAGTTTCTAGGAAAGTTGTGATTAGTAACAAGACAATGCCAAACTGTTCAAAAATATCACAATATATCAATCACCAAAATTTGTACATCATGTATCAAGTACACAACAGGTTTGTGCAAATATATACAGCTCTGTACTCTGTCTTCCAACATTTCTAGTCTGGCTGGACAGAGTACCTAGTCCTTCAGGTGAAAACAGACAGAATCTTGGACCAATGATTCCAGCAGCACACAGACACCCTGAAAGCAGCTGAAAATTGAACAAGAGAAGCATTATTCAGTTGGGGTTTTTAGTTATCAGAATTTAATCTCTAGTCAATCACAGAGGGAATCACCTCATCACAGCAGCTATTACTGTGTGGACTATGTTCTGGGTTATTACTGTGTGGACTATGTTCTGGGTTATTACTGTGTGGACTATGTTCTGGGTTATTACCATGTGGACTATGTTCTGGGCTGTTATTGTGTGGACTATGTTCTGGGCTGTTACCATGTGGACTATGTTCTGGGTTATTACTATGTGGATTCTGTTCTGGGTTATTACTGTGTGGACTATGTTCTGGGTTATTACTGTGTGGACTATGTTCTGGGTTATTACCATGTGGATTCTGTTCGGGATTATTACTGTGTGGACTATGTTCTGGGTTATTACTGTGTGGACTATGTTCTGGGTTATTACCATGTGGACTATGTTCTGGGCTGTTACTGTGTGGACTATGTTGTGGGCCAGCAAGCAGACTCCATGGCTATCAGTGTTTTAAGAGAGCAGGTCATGTATGTATGTATGATGAACCACCCTACCTGTGCCAGCCCCCGCTGCGCAGCTCTGGTTAGCAGTTCAATGGCCTTTTCACTGTCCTTGACCAAGCCACCTTCACCTCTCAAGGTCATCAAGCCCAGGTTAAAAATAGCCTGTGCATGACCTACATCTGCTGCCATGCGGTAATACGATGCAGCCTGCAACCAAGACAGTTAGCATGTGAATCAGCAATTTCCCTGAGTTTGAAAAATAGGTGATGTTCTTCTGATGCAAAAAGAACAGTCTCCAGGTATTTAAGTATGTCATCTTTACCAGACTTTTACTCTTAGTATAAGCACAGATGAAAGGCAGCAACAAAGAACAGGTGGGGATGGGCATTTCAGGTGTCAGACCTTTTTTTCTTCTTTTTATTTTCAGGCTACTGATCCAAAACTGAACTCTGGTCTGACTGGCTGTCATTTTCCACCTGTTCAATAACTCAGCTGTATGTCATTTTTACAACTGCATCTATTCCCCATATCTGTAAGGACCACCCCTCTTTTGGGAACACATTTAAATAATAATAATAATGAATATTTATCTGCACCTCTCTTCAATGAGTGCATGGTGCTTACATTCCAAATACAGGTACATTAGATCGAAACTACTTCTGTTCTTTCTCTCTCCCTCTCAGCACACACACAAACACACATGTATACACACACACACACAACACACACACACACACACACACACACACACACACACACACACACACACACACACAGAGTAATGGAGAAGGATGTTACTGCTTAAAGAAGTGAGACTTGAGAAGAGATCTTGAAAGTGGACACAATAGAAGAATGTCTGATGTTGTAAGGGAGTTTGTACCATGTACCAGGACCTTGAAATGAAAAAGATATTTGTCCATTGTGTTTGTTTTCAAACATTGGGAGTCTGAAAAGCTTTTATCATCCAAACAGCGCAACTGACAAGAACAGACAGACATGCAAGAGGTCAGCATGACATTGTGGATTTACCTGACTCTTTTAACCCCTTCACTGCCCCAGATTGTAAAATTTCTGGGCTGAAAGATGCAGGGCTGTGCCTGCAAACAGTACATTTTCCTTCCTATAACATCTACTTTCAATGCTATAGGTTTTGATGACAATCCTTTCACATGACAGTGCGAAAAATAAAAAAATGGCTTAAGGGTTTCAAATTCTGCACTTTTATTGGTTGTTTTGAAGTGACATCATGGCAGTAAAGGGGTTAAGGGTGGCATTAAGGGTGGCCTTAAAAGAGCAGTTCCACTCTGTCACAGTCCTATCAGCAGTGAATGTCTATGAATGTCTATCTATTTATCAGCAGTGAATGTTGGTGGGAGAATTTTCTTCTCCCAGGTCAACTTTCTGTGCTGACTCTTATTTCGGTATCCGTTCCACCCCTGTGTTACCGCAGTAGCGTGTAAAAGATCCCAGTCATTCTGCCAAATGTACAGGTGGCAGGTTACAGCTAAACACACATACACCCTACCTATGTGGCTTTGAATGAAGTGACACTGTAACCTGGTGCATAGTTGAATGATGTACACAGAACTTGCGCCGAAATGGCAGCTTTTCACGTGGCACCAGCCATGCAACATCCACAGAGCGCTACCAGTACACCACTTCCGTGGATATTAATAATATGCGCTATAAAAGGATACAGTCACTCATTCAGAATCACATGTCAATGTGCGCAGTGAGTCTGCTTGGGAGCAGAGAATAGCGCTAGATAAAAGCTATGAATAATAATAATCATGTCTATCTATTAACATTTACCAGAGTCTTGTCTTTTTCCACACCCAAGCCCATCTCATAGCACACAGCCAGGTTGAAATACGCTGGAGCATGCCCAAGTTGACATGCCAGCTGAAGATGTTCCACTGCTGTGGTCATGTGACCTTTCTCTGCAGCCCACACACCAGCCACGGAATTCCCTACAGCTGCATACTGCCGGCATGACGTCACGAAATCCTGCATGACCTCGCTCAAAGTTTTCTTCTCCTAAATGGAAGAAAATAACAACATTTATAACAATAAAAGAAGAAACTTTTTAAGAAATTAAAAAGAGGAAGAAAAAATCCACCTTCCTTTACAAATGAAAGCAACTACTGCATAATTAATTACATGACGCTTATATTATTAGCAAGAAAATAAATATCATTGTCTGAGCAATTATCGTATGTTCAGGTGCTTTTTAACTAAACAAAATACACATATTTGAATGCTGAAATTTATGCACAGGTCTGGCTATTTGTACTTTGTGCACCCTTGCAACATACTTCTGGAGAAATGCACTGGTTATTGTAACTTGCTATCCAGTAGTACCCACCCCCCACCCAGCAAAATGATGCTTAAAGTGAAACATACAATCGCATCAGACATATTCTATTGACCCTTTGACTACCTCTGACCATTATTTCAATTTCTGTCCAACTTTTCTTCAGAATTTATTGACCCTACCATATGTCCATCTCTTCCATACCCCACACCCCCCTCACCCTATTCCCAGAGAGCTGTCCAAAACCAACTATCTTTGACATGATGTGATTACCTCTGATGCTTGGGTGGACTTTCTGTCTGGAGCCTTGATCTTGCTCTTTGCTGGCACTTGGTCGGCATCTTCCTGCTGCATTATCGACCTGCTGACAAGCAGTCGATCTGGTGGCATGGCAAACGCCACACGGAACAGCAGCTCCCGCCATGTCTGCCTCTTCTCTGGATCCCTCAGTAGCTCAAGGCAGCTCAGAAGGTTGGGCTGTCGTGATAGATGCAGGCCCAGCACCACTGCTGCCCCCTGGTGAGAAATACAAAAGGAGGTCACTATCCTGATGCTGTGGATGTTGAGAATCCACTTTGATTGGGTAATTGCTTGCACTCACATATAACAGCACTAGATGTATTCACCCAGCTGCAAAACAGCAATATGCAAAGCAAACCAAATACAAATGTATATATACGATGGGTGAAAAAGTCTCACTAATTTAAAACAAAAAACAAAAAAATGAGTGTGGAAAATACAAACCTTTGGACTAAAGTTACATGTTTGTCAAACACTGTCTGTTTCTTTTTTCTTGTTTTTCAAGCATGATCCTTAATTTGTTTTGTGTTTTTAAATAAAATATTTTTAAAGGTTACCAAAATGTGAAAGAGCGAGAAAAGTATAATTAGAGGCTTACCCAGGTGACGGCATCCAGTGTGCGATGTGGGCCAGGAAAACGGGCCCACGATTCCTCATGGCAATGACATTTCCACCAGTCCCCATGCTCGTGATGTGGTCCCCCATTCTGACTCTCCTCCTCTGGACCCTGTTCCCGGTACTGCAAACTGGGGAGAACAAACCAGCTTATGAACAAAGGTAACAGATGATGGACATTAAGAGTAAATAAATAGACAATGGACACTAAGAGTAAGAATAAATACTGTCATAATACATGGTCAGTGGACACTAAGAATAAATAAACAGACAATGGACACTAAGATACATGGTCAGTGGACACTAAGAATAAATAAACAGACAATGGACACTAAGAGTAAGAATATAAATACATGGACAAAGGACACTAAGAGTAAATAAATAAACGAATGGATGATGGACACTAAGCGTAAATAAATAAATGGACAATGGACACTGAGTCAATAAAAAAAATGCAGTTGCAATAATAAACTCCTATAGTCCTAACGCTTTTGCCCCTTGTTTAAATTATGAGTATAATAAAAAGTTTGGGCCTTGTTTCACTTAGTTTCAGCTACAGAAAAGGTGGAAGGGCTGACTCTGGCCAAACAATGTCATTTTCCCTAATAATGCTGTGAACCATTTTCACACGTATACTTTTCGTGAGTGTTGCATGTCAACAGAAGTGAGGTGTCCAATTGAGAAACCAATCACACTCTCCCTAAGTTACTAGAGTACAAGAGCAGTCTGACTCTGAGTCTACAGAGCTTCTGTCAACCCCGCCTTGCAAAATGATGACACTGGCTGCCTAGTTTTGCTTCCATGTGGCTGGGACTTGAGAACAGGGACGGTTTTGCATAGCTGTCAACCCCTGTTGGGAGTAAACCTTAGTCCAGAGTTTGTGAACCTATATTTCCCTTATGCAGGCTGGGGTCTTTTGTTTTTTCGCTGGTACCAGCAGCATTTTGAATTCCAATCTACACGTGTGGCAGTGGAAGGAAGAAGCAATGTTGTGCTAAATATGCATGCACAACTTCAAATCTCACTTCTGATGAGATTTCTTAGCATATTGCACTAGGCCAGCCAGTGTGCATTTGGTGATGGCATTCATCGGCTGCTCGTTTGACAGTTCTTCAATCTTTTTGCTCAGTTTAAAACAACAACAAAATCTCACGAAAATGATGTTTTCCTGTATCCATTTTCCAGTATGGCCATATCCCCCCAAAATAATGATTTTAAAATTTTTTATACTGGCAAACTATATGGGTTGACAGGTATGGTTTTGTCCCATATTAATATTATAGTTTTTAATATCTTCTGCTTTCTTCGCCACCTCCCTTCCCCACCCCTGATTTTTTCCCCTTCTATTTCATGTTGTCAGTAACTCAATGCCTCTTTCAAACTGTTCAGAAAACCATACTAGACTCCTTTTCTTTGTTCAGCTTCTACATTATAATCAGTAACTGAGTAAGCTAAAACACTGGCAATGTAGAGTTGGAAAGAGTAGCTTCATACCATATTGCAGGTGTGCCCTCCTTGTTGTCATGGTACACATATTTCTCAATGTCACGTTCCGCTTTCTCCTCCTCCACACAGACTCCTGCTGATGCTCGTGGCCCATGGAACTGCTGACGTACAGCTGAAATAACAGGAGTTTCATTTGTTTAACAACTGACACTGGCTATTTCAGTATTTGTAATGTAATTCTCTCTCAGCTGCAGATTCATGCAACAGCTCTGTAATTTTTTGCTTTGGTACTTACCCTCACTCAAAAACCATAAACTGAACAAATGAACAACAGCAACAACAAAAATTTAGTGGAACAGAGGTATGATAATAACTAATATTATATTTCATACCAGATGTAACATCAGCAACAAAGTGCCACAGATTATGCAGATCAATAAACTAACAGACTTTTACACATTATGTATTACATGTAACCAATTTTGACAAAGAATAATTACCTTGGATGGCCAGGCCATATGAAAAGACTCTACTTCAAACAAAGAAAAGCTACGTGACAATGACCAGGAACTGTCAATCCCATTCACCCTTTAAGTGTTTTGTCCTTGAATTTTCACCAGTTTAACAGTGCAGAAAATAACCAGCATTCTTGCTGACAAAGCAGAAATACAACTTACAATCTAAAAATATCCTTAAGGCAAGAAAATGCTGACAGCCTAAATAATATTCATATGGGTAAATGGGGATCTGCACGTGCATGACATACCTCATGTGCATGATGTACCTCACTGACAGTGATACTGTCAATGTCATGCATACAATTTTAAATTTACAGTTTGTTTCTTTATAAGCCAGGTACTCCCGACACTGACTTTTGCTTATTCTGGGTTTTCTGACAGTGATACTTACGTTGAGATTTTATGGCTAGATTTTTTGTTGTTGTTAACCTTTACATTTATTTTTTCAATTAAATCAACACACATATTTGTAAGTTGTTTCAGGCCCCCGGGGTTTATGTCTGTCTAAAAGAAATCAGTATTTCCCCACCCACCTCCCCCCTCTCTCCCTAACCTGGCTCTACCACTATCCCCGGTTGTGTGTGTGTGTGTGTGTGTGTGTGTGGGTGGGTGTGTGTGGGTGTGTGCGCGCGCGCGCGGGCGTGCGGGCTCAAAATACAGCAGCAAAATAATAATAAAAAATAATGAGCACAAGTAACGCTTGGGTAATTCCCTTTGTGCTAAAAATAGCAAATGAGTAACTGTGTGGACAAGTGCCCGTCTAAGCAGCACACTGATAACACTGACAATTAAACTGTCAAACAATTTCCTTTGAATGTGAACGAACAATAAGAACAGAACCTATGAAATCAAATTACAGCACACTAGATCTTCTGATTAACTCGGAATAAAAACAACAATAACAATAACAAAGTGTCCTTGGAAGGGAGGTCAAGACCACGCAATGTTTATTCGACGTTTTCAGAGAATCAAAGATAAAAATGACCATCACACTCACCGCGAGGGATATAGCTCAAATATCTCCACATTTTTAATCAGAACTGGAGACGTTTCGATGCCGTTAAGCGTAATTTCCAGGCCAGTCTAACCCGGAGCCAGAAGCTGTGAGCAGCAGCGGATGGCCGCCATCTTGCTCCTGAAATTAGGTCAAACGTGCAACTGCAGATCACGTGACGCACCTTTGCTAAACAATTCTTCCTGGTGTGTCGTGACCTTTCAGTACTGCTACAGGAATGGTCCGCAGCCTTCATAACAGTATAACATTGCCCAGCGGTTTTACTATTACTATTGACTTGGCCTTGTTATGATGCTTGATTTATAATGATTGAAACTATATTTGTGTTGTAAAACATGCAGTTATCATTATGCATGCTCCGCCACCCCCCGCCCCCCCCCCCCCCCCTCCCCCGGCCCCCCCTGCAGACAAATGCGCACAACGGTATATCTACGCTCAGCTTGCGCGCGCTACTGACGCGCGTACACGCGCACACATACTGTAAACCTGCACGTTAGCAAACTAGCAAACACAAGAACAAAAAATGGCCAATTAATAACAAATTCTTATAAGATGAAAAATAAAATAAAATCTTTTGTTGAAAATACAGATAGGATATAACAATAACAAACAAACCATGTTCTAATTAACTATAAAAGAACAGAAAATGCAGAAAAAGCAAGCCATTCTCTACCTCACTCACCAGTTTCTTCTTACAGTGACTGATTTGGTTAATATTTCTGCTCCGGGCGCCAAATGTAGTGGAGCTGCCATCAGGAACCAAACACTGAAGAAAAAAAGAGAGAGGAAGATTTCATTAACCTGGCAATGAGTGGACAAGATTCACACACAAATCATTCTTCTTCATCCTTGCCTGCTCAGTCTTCTTCTTTCTTTTCCAGGTCATATCATTTATTTACGTTTGTTTGTGTTACTAGTAAAAGTATAGTATTGGAAACACCATAGCTGTTTGTCATTAAGAGACAGGCTTTTATGCATGAGTCTATGACTGAGCAGCTAGGCTGGAGAAGATTGATTCTTCTTCTTCTTCTTTCCTTAGATGCCCACAATCATGTTGATGATTATTCCGGCACGTTAGGTGGTGTTTGCAAAGTCCACATTTCGGCTCTGGTCACAAGTCTTTAAAATTAAATTATCACAGTCTCAAGTTCTCTCTCTCTCTCTCTCTCTCAAAACAAACACAGAAACAACAACTAAAAACTAGTTGACTGGTCAGTGGGAGGCACATGACACAAAAGTGTCAACAGTCGTCACCTCTACTGCATCCTTGGAGAGTGAGTTCCAGTCCCTGATGGTGCGGGGTAAAAAGGAACCGCCTCGGTACTGCGTTCTGGTGGTGATGAGGCTAAGCTGTTGACAGTGGGTGCGGCGCTGGAGGGGGGGTGGCGGGACTAGTTTGGTCTTGATGATGGGGCACTGGACTAGTCCGTTGTAGATCTTATACATCACCCCTAGGCGTGAGGTCTTCCGGCGCTGTTCCAGAGACGGCCATCCGAGCAAGTCCAGCATGTGATGTACACTAGAAGTGTTGTGATATTGGTTAATTCAATGTTGTTAACATCCACAGAAACCATCAGGCTTATTAGGGATGGGAAGCCCAGGACAGCCACCTTCACTTTCACAAGGCCCCTGAACTCTGCCAGAGAAAATAGTCACTAGGTAGGTTGTAGTGCAGCTTGCTGCAATATGGCACAGGTATTTGCCATTGATTATGCATTTCTTTTTTCTTTTTTAATTTTGTTTGTTTGTTTCTGTCCATTCTGTTTAATCTGGTATCAATAAACTAGAATGGTCGACGACACAAGGATGAGGGCCCAGGTCCATCCCTCTTTCCCATGGCTCCTGAGGTCTGAGTATTCCCAAAGACTAATTCTTCTTCAATGTTG
>JABMCL010002673.1:522500-555000 GCA_018857735.1 Alviniconcha marisindica | reverse complement strand
ATCAAGACAGAATTCATTTTTTTATCTGGGGTGGACGCACCTCACGTTTACATGTGTGTTTTGACATGATGTTGCTTTCACAGTTAAAGTTAGTACCCAAACTTTCTGGAGATCACTGACAGCGTCTCTGGACATATGGTTGAACTTAAGAGTGCCCCTACAGTGGTATAACCAATTCTGGCAGAGTCTGAAGGAAGGTGGTGGAAAGCAAGGCTTGGAGTGTGTCTCCAAAGATGACCTCCAGCAAGACAAGGTGATGGTCAGCACCACAAACAGTTCTGCTAAACAGACCACAGGCAGTGCCACTTCTTTCGCAGTCACGCTCACCCTTGCTTAAAAACGAAATACACTGCATGACACAGTTAGTGAAAAATTCACACAAATATCATTTTCTAAATTCAAGAAGAAAAATCAACTGATCCCCCAGAAACAGGAAAAAAGCTTATATCACCGACAAACTGACCATTACCCCAAACCAGCACACAATGAAGATGGTCTTTCAAAAAGGAGTGAGAAAGGAACACAGCAGTGTTGTTGTTGTAGGCACTCAGCGTTTTGGGTCACGGCACATTTTTCTCAGCCAATGAGAAAAGAGCAGCAGAATTGTCATTGCAGAATTGTGTGAAGTGTGGGAATGGTCTCTTAACAGTGATGACAAATGAATGTAGCATAGTCACTATTGCTCAAGATCAACCTTCAGGATTGGTCAACCTCTTTACAGTGATTAAAGGAACTAGCATTCTCAGATTTGGTTGATAAACAATTTTTTATATGAATTTTTATTTTAGTCATGATTTGTCTGCTGCATTATTTTTGGACCAAAAAATTACCAGCCATTATATATTTATAAAATTTATGGCACATTTAATTGCAAAACTTTTCCTGCAGATCACATTCTTTTAACCTGCTCTGAGCAAACAAGGAGCTTAGCTTGGGAAAGACAGTTCCTTTAAGACAGGAATGTAATATTGCCACTGCTGCAGGAGATCAGCCTTCACTTCAGGAAAGTGAACATTTTACGGCAAATGAGAAAGGGACATGTAATGCTTGAACTCAGCCACCATGATTTTAGACAGCCTTCGGGATGGAGGTGGGTCTTCATCAGAGGCTGTCCTTCAAGAGGGACATGGACCTTCACCAGCCAATAAAAAGGTGATGGCATCTACCATCACTGTTGCTGGACACTGTCCTTCAGGATGGGGGCAGGACTTCACCGGAGGCTGTCCTTCAAGAGGGAGATGGACCAATGAAAACATGATGCATCTACTGTCACTGTTGCTGGAAGCTGTCCTTCAGGATGGAGGCGGGGCTTCATCAGAGGCTGTCCTTCAAGAGGGAGATGGACCAATGAAAACATCTACCATCACAGTTGCTGGATGCTGTCCTTCAGGATGGAGGCGGGGCTTCATCAGAGGCTGTCCTTCAAGAGGGAGATGGACCAATGAAAACATCTACCATCACAGTTGCTGGATGCTGTCCTTCAGGATGGAGGTGGGGCTTCATCAGAGGCTGTGCTTCAAGATGGAGATGGACCAATGAAAACATCTACCATCACAGTTGCTGGATGCTGTCCTTCAGGATGGAGGTGGGGCTTCATCAGAGGCTGTGCTTCAAGACGGAGATGGACCAATGAAAACATCTACCAGCACAGTTGCTGGATGCTGTCCTTCAGGATGGAGGTGGGGCTTCATCAGAGGCTGTGCTTCAAGATGGAGATGGACCAATGAAAACATGGTGCATTTACTGTCACTGTTGCTGGAAGCTGTTCTTCAGGATGGAGGCGGGTCTTCATCAGAGACTGTCCTTCAAGAGGGAGATGGACCAATGAAAACATGGTGCATCTACTGTCACTGCTGCTGGAAGCTGTTCTTCAGGATGGAGGTGGTGGGCCTTCACTGGAGAATGACAAAGTGGCATGTCACTGTCACTGTTCTTGAAAGTCAGCAATCAGCACTGTGGTGGGGTCTTTGAGGAGGCTGACAATGTGTCGCTGGAACTTGTCGCGGATGCGACTGAACTCCATGATGTCCTTGGGCTTCTCCTTGAACCAGAACTTGGTGAACTCTGACATCAAGTAACCTGCACACATGCCAAGGTATATTCCGAAGTACTGAACATAAACAATGCAAGGCTGGCAATAAAGTTATCACAGATGTGATCAGAGTTGTGGACAGTTGTTGCACACCTCTACACACACACATACAGACCATTTATAAATGATAAACTTACTGCAGACATGATGGTAAGTTCCTGAAGAGCTAAGCATTACGCTGATATGTGAATGCATTTGTAGTCAGTATCTGTGCTGGGTAGTACACTGATATGTGAATACATTTGTAGTCAGTATCTGCTGGATAGTACATGGATATGTGAATACATTTGTAGTCAGTATCTGTGCTGGATAGTAAACTCACCACAGACTTCCTGGTTGGAATGCATGGAAGCTACTGCAGTTAGTGTAATGCTTACTACCATAAACTTTCAGTCTGTGTGATTTTTTTGCTCTGAATCTCTTGAGGAAACTTACAGTAGACTTCATGGTAAGTGTCCATTGATGGCTGAGGGGAGTGCAGGTTGTAAAAATGAGTGCGTAGTTTTCGCTTCATCATCAAGCGGTACTGCAGTTCTGTGATGTTGATTCCCACAATGGCAAAAGAAAATCTGGAAGCAGGTAAGGAAGACAGTAATAGCAGAGCAGAACCAGGCATCTGATGCTTACTTATCAAAAAAGCAGCAACAACAAGAAGAAACAAACAAAAGAAGAAAAAGAAACAAAAATCATGTAGAGTACATGCAGTACATAAGTTACAATGATGAAAATGAAGTGTTTTATTGATACATTCCCACAATGGCAAAAGAAAATCTGGAAGCAGGTAAGGAACAGTAATAGCAGAGCAGAACCAGGCATCTGATGCTTACTTATCAAAAAAGCAGCAACAACAAGAAGAAACAAACAAAAGAAGAAAAAGAAACAAAAATCATGTAGAGTACATGCAGTACATAAGCTACAATGATGAAAATGAAGTGTTTTATTGATATATTTACATCCATACCCCCCCCCCTCCCACACACACAAAGCAGTTATGAATGATAACATTCTTTGAAGCTAAGAGCAATTCAAAACAGAAAGAAATCATTAAAAAACCCAATAACATCAAGGGTAATATTACTGTAGCTGTGTCTTGGCTGATTAAAGCAAGAAAAAGACATGTACTGTGCAAATTAGTAGACCACAGAAAGCAGCTGTTACCCATGTTTTGGATGACTAGACTTGGACAGAGTATTGCGAGCTTCACTGTTGTAGTTTTCAGCAAAGTACCTGCAACAATCGCACCCACAAAAACGTCTGGATCCAGAAGAGTGGCTAAGTGTTCAAATTCAGGTTCACACAGTCGAGTCTGAGGGTGGTGTGCAAAGTCCTCTCTTATATGAGCCGATGATGTGGAAAAAACATTCTGTCATGTATGAGGGTGATATACATGCAGGGCTCCTAAATGAACATCTGCAAAGCCCCCTTTTATAATTATCTGAGGATGCTGTGCAAACATTCTGTCATGTATGAGGGTGATATGTGAGGCTCTCAGATGAAGGTGTGCAAAGCCCTCTTACAGCTAAGGGTGGTGTGCATGTGCAAATCATTCTTGTCAAGTATGAGGGTGACATGCAAACCCCCCTTTCATGTCTGAGGGTGATGTGCAAACCCCCCTTTCATGTCTGACAGTGATGTGCAAAACTCTCATGTCTGCGGGTGATGTGAAATGCCCACTTTCATATCTGAGGGTGATGTGCAAAATCCCCTTTCATATATTAGGGTGATGGGCAAAGCCCTCTTTATATCTGGGAGTGATGTGCAAAACAATCCATCAAGTATGAGAGAGACATAACAGTGCAAAGCCCCCTCTCATACCTGAGGGTGAAGTGTGAAATATTCTGTCAAGTATAACCGTCACTATAAGGCAGGTGTGAAAAGCCCCCTTCATACCCGAGGGTGATGTGCAATGCCCTCCTTTAAACCTGAGAGTGATATGCAAAACATTCCATCAAGTATGAGGGTGTGTATAAACCACACATGCAGGCCCATAAAACTTGACAAAATGCAAATTAAGGTAAATCATTTTCCCAATCTCTTTGTCTCTGTGCCTCTCTCTCTCACACAGACAGACAGGTAAACAGGCACACACACAACAAAGCATCACTAAAATATGAACAGATATATTACCACAGAGTAACTCACAATCTCTCTCTCTCTCTCTCTCTCACTCTCTCACACACACACACACAAATAACAACAACTCACAAGAGTTGGTCAAGACCCAGCACTCCCATGCCTCGGAAGTCTGTGGCAGGGTCTTGTCCTTGGAAACCCAGCTCTCCCCATTGGGAACACTGCCTTGACTCCAGCTGGCTCTCTGGTTTGTACAGCTGCCATAACTGTGCAGGAGAACAAACAGAATTCTTGTGAAATGCCATCAAAATAAAGCCCCCTGGCTACCCATGACAAGGCAGTTCTGCCTCCCACACCCCCAATTCCCCTTTCTCTATTACTGTAGTTTCTAAAAAAAAGCCTGAAAAGAGATCAAATCACACAAAGGGTTTATTTTTATGGGACAATAAAAAACATGCAAATTATCCTAGTAGATGCTCTATTTTTCAAGCAATGAACAAATAGTTATTTTACATAAAAACGTTGAAAGAAATTAAATCATTGGATTTTTTTTCACCCGAGGGTCATTTTCACATACAAGTTAGCCTCACGCTCACATTCGTTCTGGGCTGCAAGATTTGAACCAACTGAGAGCTAAGTGATTTTATTAATATAATTTGTTTGTAAAAAAAAAAGACTTCCTTAAAAAAAATTCACATTTAGGTATCGTCCCATGAAAATCTTTTTCAAAAAAACATTCTTTTTAGCGTTTGTATGCTTTGCTCTTTAGTTTTCAGATGAAAATGGTTGGGTGGGAAGGATGGAATAACAGTACAGCACAATCCCTCTGTTAAGGCTGTGCTAACTGTATCAATAAAAAGTGGTCTTACAAAGGAGTGGTCCTCGATCTGGGGTTCATTTAAAAAAAATAAGAGCATGAATGTGAAAGGTGTAAGCAAACATGGCCTTAATCATCAGGGTAGTGGTCAATCATCAGGGTATCTTTCATCAGAAGTTGATTTTTTTATGACAGTATGAAGGGAAAAGGAGTAAGAAAATGTGGTCTTATAACAGGTTGGTCTTTCATCAGGGTAACCTTTCATCAGAAGTTGATATTTTTTATGACATTATGAAGGGAAAAGGTTTAAGAAAAAGTGGTCTTATAAGAGGTTGGTCTTTCATCAGGGTAACCTTTCATCAGAAGTTGATTTTTTTGACGATGCTACGAAGGGGAAAGATCTAAGAAAATGCGAGGTTGGTCTTTCATCAGGGTTTAGTCTTTTATCAATTTTTTTTCTTTTCTTTTCTTCCCCAATAGTATAAAGGGGATAGATTTAAGCAAACATGGCTTTAAAAGAGGGAGGCCTTTCCTTGGGAGTTCCATTGTGTAAGACTAACTGAAGAATTTAAATGTATGGTTTCACTAAACATGCTGAAAATCATTGTGAACAGCACGAGAATGATCAAACACTGAAGAGAAACTAAGAGTAAAAAAATAATGAGAGGTGCACAAATATTGCCAATATCTTCACAATGCTTGCAGCAGCTGTGAGGGAGTGGGCTGTTAGCTGAATACAGCCTTTTTCATACTTTTAGACCACAGGGGTGTTAGCTGGATACAACCTTTTCCATACTTTGAAACCACAGACTAAAATCACATAGCTGTTAGCTGATTACAACCTTTTCCATACTTTGAAACTACAGACTGCTATGTTGCAAACCCTGTTTTGCTTTGTGCACACCTTTTCAAAAAAAGAAAACAACAAAATACAGATCCTTAAACCTTTGGTCCAGCTTGTTCTAAAATTATTTGGGTAAAGAAAAATGCAGTTCAAGTAGATACCCTTAATAGTTTGGCTTCATGCTCTGCATTTTCTGATGAGTACTTGACTTTTCGCTGACATTCAACTTGGGCCATCAGGTGGTTGAAACCGCAAATGTATACCAGGCATCGGCAAAGAGTCTCTTCAAACCTGGAGCACATTAAACTACAGTCAAACATGGGTGTGCACACCGTCATTAAGGAGGATTCATACACATCTACTGACAGATTTGATGAAAGATATTTAAGAAAATCAACAACATATATATATATATATATATATATATATATATATATATATATATATATATATATATCCATCTGAATTAACTGAATGGAAGACAAACAGTAAGATTGTCACAGCAGTCACTGGTTCACATAATTAAAAAAAGAAGAGAAGTTCAAATTACCAAACTAATCAGGATAGTCTCACACTGCACTCACACCCTTTGACTGTGTTGCATGATATAAAGTAATGATGCATTCTTGGGTATGACAATACATGATATTTTTTGTTTTGATTGACTGATAATGCAATAAAATCCAATGGGGTACAGAATCAAATTTGTGACAGACTGAATGTGCCAATAACGGTGTATGTGCACTTGCATGTATGAGTTTGAGGAGGCATGTTTGTGTGTGTGTGTGTGCATGCATGCATGCGTGTGTATGCATGCCTGTATACATGCGTGCATTCGCATGTTTTTTTGTGTGCATGCGTGTGTGTGTGAGTGTGCATGTGTGCTTATGCATGCATGCATGTATGGGTGTGTGCATGTGTCTGGGTGGTAATGTGTGTGTATACATGTGCATGTATGTGTGTGTGCATGCATGCGTGCGTGCGTGTGTGCATGCAAGTGTGTGCATATACAATGAACTGTTCAAACGCTGTATGTGTGGGTACTCACGTGACATGTATATCACTGACAATGCCTTTCAGTTCAATAATATCTTTCACTGCTTCCTGAACATCCACTTTCTCAGCACGGGATAGGTCCTTCAGTCTAGGAGATCTAGATTGTCGTAGTGATTTTTCTGGAATCAAAAATGAAAATCTACAAAGCCATCCTCAACACCACTAAGAGTTTCAATCCTGCAGCCAGTGTGTATGGCTTTAATAGCACTGCCAGTTCAAGTCTAAGAACACTTAAACAGTACTACTGTATGATTATGAATTTTACTGCACATCTTCGAGTAGTGTACTGTAATCATAAATATAAAAAAGAAGAAAAAGAAGAAGTGCTTTTTAGTAATAATAATAATGGACAGTTCTATGGCACATTATACTTAGCCAAATATAAGACACAACTCACTGTACAAAAAATGCCTAAAATATATACACATAATAGACAAAATCAGAAGATTAAGATTTAAAATATTTTTGAAAAAAGGGGTGGCAGTGAGGGATGAGGGAAGTTCCAGCCCCAAATCTTATTCGTATCTGTCAGTGTGGTAAGATGAAAATTGTCTGCTGTGGAACGTTTTTATCATCACTCTGTCTTAGTCTTCCATGCAAAAACACTGAGCCCCAGAGCAGGATAAAAATAGCCAATCAATGAAGCAGTCCACAGGTTGGTGTTCAGGGCTGCAAGTGTAAAATCTTGCTGCTTTGCAGTGTTGAAATATATGAGAAAAAATACATATATTTATATATATAGATATATATCCCTTAGTCTTGTCCATCATGGTGAAGGAGCTTTCAAAATTTGTGAAATCCTTTTTGTCCACATCAGTGGTCAGAAAATTATGGAAAATATTTTGGTAACAGAACAACTGAACTGACCTAAGAGTTCAGAAATATGAAGAGTACAAGTCAACTGACCATTGTAAGAACAAACTAGAGTATCAAAGCCACATACCTAGGATACATTAGTGTTTAGCTGTAATCTGCCGCCTATGCTTTTTGCAGAATGACCAAGATCTTGTATGTGCTACTGCAGTGCCTACACTATTTATTATTTATGTTTGTTTTGCTCGTAACTGTAATTCAAATTTCCTGTGTTTACAGAGGATGAATAAATATTCTTGATTCTTTGAATGGACACCAAGAGTCAGGACAGCAAACTGACCACAGAGAAGAAAATTCTCCTGCCTGAGCTGGAATCCACCTCATTACCTTCTGATCATGAGTCTGGTGCTCTACCACTGAACTGTCCCCTTTCCCAAAATGTTCCAGTACAAACTACAAGCCCTTGTGGTCGACCTACGATTATGATTTGGGAGATTAATGATAATGGCTTGATACAAATCAAATTTTGCCTGAAAAGTTTGGCATCAATATGATTACAACTACTGAAAAGACAAGTTCTACTGCAAACTGACCAATCCTCTTGGTCTGTTTGGCGCCAGGCTGCTCCTCGTAAGTGATGCGCAGCAGCTCGCATTTGCCGGAGACCTTGTGCAGCAGCCACTTGAACATGGGTCTCAGCCACACAAACAGCTGTGCCCATAGAGTTGTGAACAGTTCCGTAAACACTGCACACACACACACACACACACACACACACACACACACACACACACAAGCACACAGGTTTATTGCTCAAGTCAAATAAGACTGGGCCATAGTGAGCGAAAACGTAAAAAGTTAATTAGTCAGAAATGTAAGCCAACGCACTTGTTGCAGAAAACAAAATGAGAACGAAATAATCAAAGAATATCCATTAAACAAAAAAACTCCGCCGTAACATTCTGATAAAACAAACATGAGCGGTGCAGTCTCATTCACACAACGTATGATACGTGTATACCCATTAATAGAAAGTTGCGTGTTCCAGTCTACGTGAATGTTGACAACTTGCTGGCGGAGGAATGGCCGTCAACCGGAAGTGAATTGTAAAGTTAGTTTTACGTCTATAGACTTTTAAAAGTCCCCGTACGCAGCGCCGGGCCGCCAATCATCCGAGCAGAGGCCAGTCAGAACGCAACATATAATATTCCGCGCGACCGAACAAAATCGGGCATTTCCTCACTACTCCGCCGAGTAATATCGATGTGGCAAACTTTGACAAGAAATACCGGAGCGAATGAAATTATTAGCAAATTATATTAAGCTCAACGCCATTGGGCTGGAACTTCATAACATAATCATAAACTGACTCAGTTATAATATTTATGATTATGTTCTGAAATGGGAAGCCAATGCAGTTTCAGGAGAGGTGTGGAGGTGTGGTGACAGCCGGGTGCCAAGAAAACGAGTCTTATAGAAAGTTTTGAACTTTTCCCACTGGATAGGTTGGTAGACAACGAGACGGTCAGTTGTGTCAACCGTTATGCAAGCTCACCTCTTCTTCCATCCTACAGGCCACTGATATGTGTTTGACCAAATTCCGCTTTACTAAGAAAGAAACAAACAATAAACAACACCCCCAAACAACAACAACAACTTGACAACAACAACACTGAAACAACAACAACAGCAAAAAAAGATCACTAATCCCATCTGGCCTTCCGTCTGGCCTGTTTAAACTCGTGTTGACTGACTAGTCTTTTGGGCCGCTGGCAGGTCGGCCCGCTAGGTTAGTTCAGTACATGTGCATTTTGGGTATCACCTCCCGGCCTCCTCATCCCCCTCGCTGGATCTCTCATCCCTTTTTACACAGTTTCCTCTCCTCATTCCCTACACCCTCCGGCCTTTCTCCATCTTCGCCAAGCCCAACGACATACTGAGCAGCTTTCTACACTGATGGACTGAGTTTTGCAAGTGGACATTGACACTGGTGGTGGCAGGAACAAGTAAGAAGACAGGAAAGCTTGAAATCAAAATTAGGCAGTAAGACACGAAAAACAAAGTGTGGAACTAACAACACTACAGTATTGTATGTATTGTCCTTTTTATGCAATTAAAGTGGGGAACATTTTTCCGCGTGCATTGTTTTGTCCCGGTTTGATTTGAGCGGCTACCAGTCCTTGCCAGGGTGATGAACCTTAACCTCTCTACCACTTACACATACTTTAGGAAGAGGAACTGTCTCAGATGAGTTACCAAGAGAACGACCAACCACAGGGCGAATCATGGCGAAGTGAACAGAGCTAGTTGTAATTATACAGAAAGTTTCGTATTAGTTGAGCATTACATTGTCCTTGTTTTTTCTTTGTGTAAATTATTTACATTCAGTTCTAGTATGTCCTTTTTTATGCAATTAATTAAAATACTGTTTAGAGGTCAGTTCAGGCTTTTTGCATAAAGCAATCCGCTGGATGATATTACAGGCTTGACCTTAGCAGCATGGGAAAGATGGCGCGATCGGACTTACACACGACAGACGGAGTCCTTGATATTTTACGTTTAGTCCTTGTTGTACAGACACTGCAGTATTGTCTGTCATGTATGTGTGTAGCAGAAAGTCACAACCAAG
Organism: Alviniconcha marisindica; assembly: GCA_018857735.1. NCBI lineage: Eukaryota > Metazoa > Mollusca > Gastropoda > Provannidae > Alviniconcha > Alviniconcha marisindica. The sequence continues at coordinate 544,676 of JABMCL010002673.1, read as the reverse complement.
GTATGTATTGTTTTTTATGAGCACTAATAGAGTTGTTTAGATACATTGTCCTTTTGGTAGTGATCGTGGAACGTTGTGTTTACAAACGTCCAAGCTCGGCCATGGTTTCAGGTCCCAACACGGATGCTTTTTGGTTCTTGCAGAAATTATTTTGATAGAGTATAGAAGATCTGAATTCAGTTATCGTTAATTCATTACCTGTGAACGAAACGGTGTTGTAAGTGTAGTAATTGTAAATGTGCTGCATTTGGTTTGATATGGTCAAGCGAACGTTTGTGTCAAATTCGCAAACGCTTCCGTTTTTGGTCAAAACCGTTGTTATGTTCATGATACTGTAGTATGAGTTTGACTGTTCAGTTTCTTTTCTTTGTATTTCCGTGTAACTTTGTCAGTTATGTAGGCATGTGCTGTATACCCAGGTGGTAGTTATTACCAATATCACTTTATCAGTACCTAAGTCCTGCCACATCAACAAAGCTCCCTCTGATCCCGAACCATGTTCTGTATTGAAAGAAGGATTGACTTGGTTTACAGTTTTAGCAATATATATATTATATCCATTGGATTTATTGCTTCAGCAACAGTAAAGACTGCACTTTGTGTGAGGATATTATGCAGTAAAGCTCAGCATGACATTCTGTTGACAATATGAACTTTTAAGTCTTAAACACTATAAAGTATAACTCAGGGTATAGGCTATAGGTCAGTGGTTAGTACTCGCATTGGTAACTCATTGAAACCAGCTACTGAGCTAGCATGGGGTTAAATCCTGGTCAAGAGAGGGTAGATGGACCTTTTTGGTTCTTTTGAGCTGACACTTTTGCAGACTTGTTAGTACCTACATGTGCACAGCATGCACTGATGTAGATTGTTGTGCATGTTATTGTTAAAGACGCCATGCCTTCCTTTTCACAAGAGAAGGCCAAATGGCCTGTAGTATGGAAACACACACTGAATGAAAATTATCATTGTGGTTACTCCTAGTCTGTACATGTATGCAAGTGCCACAGAACAGGCTCAAATATGTATTGTGTACTCTAGAACTGGAACTTGTAGATGTTGATTTGGATCAGAATTTTAGTATGTACAGCATTTTTGCTTTTGCTGAAAATAATAGTTGTTATTGTCTTAACCTGCTTTGAGTTTCAGTACATAGATTTAGAGTATTGTTTTATTGAACAGATTCATGATGGTCTACCAATTACTGACTGGTTTGTGCAGCTGCGCTTGCTTTTCAGCAACTTTCCAGGAGTTTAATCATCACAGAGATTGATCAAATCACAAATGTTCAGTTTTGATCATAGAAATTAGAATAGTTGTAAAATACTCAAAATGATCCTGGTACAGGTCTGTGAAAGTGAACACTAACAAACACACCAGTACAACTACAAATTGCAAAGTTTTACAAGTACAATGTAGAATTTGTACTTAGTACACAGAGAAATAATAATGAAGGGACTTTTTCAGTTTTTTAGAAGCAACATTTGTGCAGATTCATCAGTGCCTGACTGGCTCTCCTTTGTGATTCTGAACTACCTTTTATAGTTTTAATGACCTTGACCTTGTGTTTTGTTTTTGTTACTCACAAATTAATGGTGACAGAATCAATTTTGAAATGTTGGCCTAAATCACTGTACTGAAGAAGGACTCAAGGCCGGGTCAAGGAGAAGGATCTTGATGAATAAACTATAGGCATGTTTTGTTTGTTTTTTTGCTGTGAAAACAAAAAAACATTAGACTCTAAAGTCTAATTCCAAAACTAGTGAAAGTCTAATTTCTAAACTGGACTACACCATGTTGAGATATTAACTAATGTTTTTTTTTAAATTTGCTTCAGTGCTGGGTCATCTGACTTGTCAGTTATAGCCAGGTCAAGTGATCTTGAACTGATTGGTAGTTTTTGTAAAAATTATGTTAGTTTTAATACTTTTATGTTTGCAAAAAAGTAATTCTTTAGAAATTTTAGTACCACTGCAGAAGTCACAAACTGCTTTTTGGTAGTATTGTATACTGGGATTATTAATATATATATTATGCATACTACTACTAGGAGTAGGATCAATAATCAAATGGTTTAACAGTTCTTGAGTATAATACTAATGATAGTCTTGAGCCCCACCCTGGCTGGTCTTTGGTGGCTGAGCCATCAGTGTACATGAAGAGTATGATTCATTTGAGATCCTGTGGTTTATGGTTTTCTTCTATGAAAAGCGTGATCTCTGAATCCGTTTGTCCTGCTGGTAATTTTGAACAGTCCCTTCCCAAGTTTTGTGGCAGGAGTGCCTCACAGAGGTACTGGAACTGGTTTAGGTACCTCTCCCACTTCATGGTTTGCTTTAGCACTGTTAGTGTTACAGTGTTAGGTGGCCTACTTGCAATATTGAGTCTTCGGCTTGACCTGCAGCCTTCATAAAGAAAGAAACAGAGAAAGCAGACTTCATAAAGAAAGAAACAGAGATTTTTTTGTCTTTGTTGCAGCATTCATCCAGACAGACAAGCACCTCACGTACATCGATGGAGACCTGAGTGGTGTCCCTCTGGAAGTAAGTATGATTGTATAAATGAATTCCTGCTTATATTTAGCTTCTCCACTGCCACCACCACAAGCCCCAAAACCAAACCCAGAGTCATAAGGCATCAAGTCGGTACTAATTATTGCTGTATTATCATGTATAGTATTGTATGTGATTTGATTCACTGAATAATAAAGCAGAAAGTATTTCATTTTATGCATAAGTCTGTTTTTTTATTCCATCTGAACACTTCAGATTTGATATTTGCTGATTGAAAATTTTAAATAACCTATGTTAGTATGTTCGCAAACTAGGCCAACAGGGGTTGGGGTTACTGCAGAAGACTTTGCCATGTTACTTGTTATCGCCATCAGTTTTTTTTTTAATGTGTGTGTGTGAGTGAGTGAGTGAGTGATGGCATTAGTTTTAAAACCAGTAATGACATTTTAACTAACCAGCTGACACAGAAACTAGTCAGAGTCCTTGAATCAGTCAGATCGTCAGTTTTGGTCTTGGGAATGGAATTTAAAATTTCTGTGAATGTTTTGCTCCATTGTCACAAGTGCAATTGCAAGAGTAAAGAAATGTTAACAGTCATTTTGTATCTTGTCAAATCAGCAGTTTTCCTTTTTCATCTGTATTGGAATAGCTGGCGGCACTGTTTGTTTTTATCAGTAACAGAGCATTTCATTTCCACTCAGTAGAGATTAAGAAAGTAATACTAATACTGTATTAGTCAACAAGGCTGGTGGTGTACATTCTGAATGGATTGCAGCCATTGGAAAAATACAGGCAGCCATTGGAAAAATACAGATACTTTAAATTTGTGTTTTTATACAAAACCTGCAATTACTTTTGGGGAGGTGGGTGGGTTTGGTTTTTTGCTGAGGGGTTGCACTGACTTTGAATGTTTTTTATGTCAGTTTATGCACGTTACATATTTTGCATCAGTCGTATGAAAACTGCGTAGCGTTACTGTAACCAACATTAGAATTAGTTCACAAACAAAGCGAAAATGATGCAGTAACTCAGTTGTAGTTGTGCTGCGAGTGATTGAAAATAAGCATGCCAAAATAGTAAAAAGAAATCTAACTGTACATAAAAATTAAAATTACATGCTTCAGGATATATACAGTGCCAGCCCTGAAATTTTGCTCTACAGTGAATAAATCCACAGACAAGGCATTCCTGAACAAAAGGCCTGTTGGCTGTCTCCTAGTCAGTGAGCAGCACCTGGTGGATGTAACCTAATACTCTGTGTCAAACACCAAAGAAAGTGTCATATCCACTGGCCTTGCTACATACTTCCCTTGATCCAGTGCTGGTTACTAATTAATCATCGGCAGACTAAAAGGAAAATGTCCTCGTCTGACTTAGTGACAGATTTGAAATGATTGTTGACAGTTTGACTGTTTTGCAAAACAGTGATGAAAACTCCAGATTCCACACCCAAGACGCAAACAGGTTTACCCACCAGCTTTACTAGTGGACGCCCTCCTCCTTTCCTTGTCTTGCACAAGGGCACGTGCACTTTTATAATGTGTAACAACATACCCAAAGTGTGACGCAATATCTGTGTGTTACTGTTAGTGTTAGAACAAGCTGCTATTAGTAATAGTAGCACAAATTCTTTGCCGGTTTGATTTTCCTTTACTCTGGCTCCTTTGTAACAAGAGCTAGAATGACAGCTGTTGAATGCATACATAATCTATCCATCACCATCAAAGTTGTGCATGGCTTTGTCACCAGAACAGCGGGCCCAACTGTTCCCCATTGTTGATCTCTATCTCCCTCTCTCCTCCAGACATGGGGCACACCCTGTTATTTATGTATTGGGGGGGGGGTTACTGTTAAAATAAAATTTGATATACATTACAATACAATGTCTGATTGATGTCATGATGGCTGGATTTGTCTGGTATTATTTTGCAGATTTTAAATTGTTAACTGGTAGAACTCTGGAAATTACCACTAGATGCAACCGCTGGGGGATGTGTGTGTGTGTGTGTGTGTGTGTGTGTGTGTGTGTGTGTGTTTTGAGAGAGAGATGGAGAGAGAGAGAGAGAGAGAGAGAGACTGTTGCTACCGAGTAAATACATTTTATTAATAGGACCAGTAGCAAAGATAAGTCCCAGATATGACATTCAGATGCTTGATGATAATAAATGAAACTGCATTTCACAGTCAAATAAAAAGTTGGGAGCAATACCATTTAAAACTAAAGTAAAAATGATAAGTGAAAGTGTATTATTATTATTATTAAACCATCTAGAAGTCTGATGTTGGGGTAAAGCAACCCTTTTAGGCTAAGGCAAGATGAGGAACCCTTTTTGGTGTAATATATTTCATTCAAGCATAAAGAATACTTTTACAATGATTGCATCCATTTTCTTGAGTGCCTTATTTGTTTATCAACCAAAAGAGACCACTGTATAATTAATATCTTTGGTGTCAGTTATTGAATCAGTTTTGTTCAGAATTCAGCTACTTTTGGTTTTACTTTTAGTCTCATCTATAGGTGTCTGAATTGTAAGGATAGTGGAATCACTGATGAAACTTGAAAGAGGGTCCTGCTCAGACTGTGAGACTAATTTAAGACTCCTCTCCAAAACCTTTGCTTCACCTTCATATAATTTCTGTGTAAATTAAATGAACCCCAAAGTAAGGACCATCCTCTGTTAGGACCAGTTTTTGTGTGATCATTAGGGTGGCCTACTTTTGGAAGACTTTTTGTGTGTGTGTGACATGCATTATTGACATCAACTGTTGTGGATCTTGAACTACAACAGTTGAAGTTGACTTAGTTTGGAGTTGGACCATTTTTTTGCTAGACTGATCTGATCAGAGACTTTAATGGATTTAAATGAGGATGTTTTTGTTTTTTACAGATAAACCCAGGACATACAGTTTTTTCAGATCCGCTGTGAGTATTAACATTTTAAGTAGAACCTGGATTTGCGTGTTATCTGTTCTATGGACTCTTTATTTTCACTGTGTGTGTGTGTGTGACTGTATGTGTGTGTGTGTGTGTGTGTGACTGTGCATATGTGTGTGTGCATGTGTGTGTATGTGTTCTGTGACATACAGCATAATTGTTCAGTTATAATAATAATAATAATACATACATACATTTTCTATAGCGCTATTCCCCGCTGAGCGGTTTGCTCAATTTATGGTATTTAGAACTAATGCAGTTAGTATTAAATTACTATAACTGATACTAAATTACTGTTAGTATTACTAATTTAATATCCAACTTTTAACAGTTTTACTGGTGCAGTTTTGTTTATTTCATTTTCATTTATATTTCTCGGACAACAGTTTACAATTGTTCTCATACTTTCCATTTTTACAATTAATGTTCTTAATTTTACAATTGTAAAATACAGTGTCTATTGTTGGGGTCAAAAGAGTGATGCTTAACCAATTTATTCCAAGTGATCTGTTTGAAGTATAAGTGCCTTGTGCTCATAGGAGGAAAGGCATGGATGGTAAACTATGAAGACACTTATTGTAATAGAGGGATTGTGAGCAGAGCTACTTTTACTAAGGTAGCATTTTGGTGATGACCAAGTGATTGAAATATATATTTTTTACTGCACAATCTCTTTGTAAAAGTTGTATGATATATCTATTTAGTTCTGTTTAAATTTTAGACAATTTTCTGTGAAGAAGGACTAATTGTTTGACCCAGCAACAAAGGAGATGGAAACCCCATGGGAATTAATGATGCCTGACCCTGCCCTCACTTTATTTTCTTGTCTCAAGTCAAAATCAAATTCTGTTCAACCAACAGTAGGAAGACTTAGGACTGGGATTATGTCTTATTGTAAGACCTTGAATGAAACTGATAGCTCACTCTTTAGTTGCAATTGTTAAACTTGTTTGATGCTAACAATGTTGTGTCTGAAGAGTCTAAAGGGAGGTGGTGGTGGACTGAAAACCCATGAAGTGGAGGAGAGAGCAAGCCAGTAGTGTAACACTGTAAAACTACAATTGTGTCATCATCAGAATGATTGTGCACTTAATTTTCTGATTACAATGGCCAGCAGTGTCACCCCATTGTGCTGGCTCTGCTGTTTTAAGCTGATAACTTTTACAAGTTTTAGCTAGGCAACAGTGTCACCCCAGTTTTTTGTTGTTGTTTGAAGTGTTTTGCTGATTATGGAAGCATAGTTACTACACATGGTGTCAGTAATCCTTGACTATTGTTTCCTTGACTATTGTTTCCTTTGTGTACGTTGCTAGTACAGTCCTAAACAAACTTGGAGCAGATCTGTACTGGTTTAAAAAAAAATGGTTTGAATTCAGTAGGTTCCCACTCCCAACTTGATGGGCTTGACTGAGTGGAAATAGAAGTTCCGATTCATTGTCAAATACAAACATTGAAAATGAAGGAGCTCCTTATTGTTTGTTTTGGTTTGTTTCATATGTCACATGAAAGCTGTGCTGTTGCCTATATAATTTGCATACTGTATCATGGATGTCTATTTTTTGACTTTACCATGTTACCTTTTCATTCAGTTTCCTGTGTTTTTGTGTACTTTTCTCAAGAGCCAAAAGCTGAGCTAGAAAAACAGTGACAATTGTATAATTTATGTTGTGTTTGAAAATGAACTATCTGAGTCAGTAGTGAACGGGGCTTTTTGTCTCTGCTGACCTTTGACGCAAACTCAGGTTTCCTTCCCTGTTGAAAGTGAGAGTCTCACAACCCAGTTAGTTTTGTTGGTTTAGATATTCTGAGGAAACTGTTAAATTTCCTTGGATGGTTTCTGTTCTGTACTACGAGGCTTTGGCTTATGTTTCACAGCCTCCAGTTCCCCACTTTTCATGGCCTTCAGTTCCCCCTCTCTTTCTCTCTAGTATTCTGCTAACTGAAGGATGTAGTGACATGTACAGGTTCAGCCTCTGAACAGTAGCAAATTCTGTCTACAGCATTAATACCTTTTTGTTTTGACCAAAAGGCATTTTCTGTATTGTAAGTGTACCAGTGAGATCAAATTCATCAGTACTAATCTACTTTCTGTCCTTTTGGGTCTTAGTCATGTTGTCCTCAATGGATTTCTCCCAATCCTGCTTTTTCACCTTTTTGAAATTATTTGTTACCCCACCCCACCCCTTCTGGGTGTTTGTTGATTGGTTATGAAGATATACCGCCACTGCAAGGCAAGACTAACGCTAATAACAGTTACAAGTTATTCTTGCGTCTTGTTCGTTTTTTACCTGCCTTAATCAAGCACTCTTTCAGGCGCACACACAGCAGGACATATTTACTTGAAAACAGTACTGTGCACAGGCTACTAGTACAGAAGTTATCAGTCTTGTTTAGAGGTGAAAACAGGCCTGACCTCCTTTCTCCCAATGTTGACCTAGAAGTTGGGGACTGCTTTTGTTCCCTGGAGGCTCTGGCTTCATGATGCATACTGTGATTGCTGTCAACAGCCATAAGGGAGATATATATTGAATTCAGTGTTTTGTTTGGGCTTTAAAGACTCCAGTCATATTAAAAAACACACCTTGACATTGGAGTTTATTGTATATTAGTAAGGCCTGCTTTGGCAAAAACCAAAACATTGTGCTCCCCCCTCCCCCATCCCCCACCCCTTTATCCCACATCCCTTGATTATTGGCAGCTGTCAGAACTCTTTCAGACTTGACATGATGATAACCACCTTTGAATTTTACCTGTGAATACCAGTGTCTTACTGTCTCTGACCTTGTCTGCTAAAATCAAAATCACACTGAAGAGACTGCACCAGAAACTGAAATTTACATATCACGGTGTTCTGATCTGTGTTCAGACTTTGTTTGGTTGTTGTAACTTGTATACATGTGTATTTTTTTAATATTTTATAGATCATCTGTAAAACATCATATGGAAAAACATGTTGCTGTTCAGAGAGCTGTTTTTGTGTGGCTTCTGTGTGAATATGTTGTAAGACAGTATGTTTCAAGTGTGCATCCAGCTGTGACAGAAACCTTATTCCAATTATTGTAAGATTAATGTGTTAATTTTTATTTTTTATTTTTAGTCATCTGCCTTTTCGGGACTCACATGAAAAGAATGAGTGTGTAAATTTTTGGTGATGATCAGTATTAAGCCTACTGCCAGAAGTAGCTGGTCGATTGATTCAGTGGTTGAGTGTTCCACTTCCAGTTATATTTATATTAAAACAACAACTTTGCAATGTTTTTGACTGATTCAGTGATTGAGTGTTCTACTTCCAGTTATATTTATATTAAAAAACAACAGAAAACTTTGCAATGTTTTTGACTGATTTAGTGATTGAGTGTTCCACTTCCAGTTATATAATATTAAAAAAAACTTTGCAATGTTTTCACAATCAGACACAATACATGTAATTGTAAATTGTAATGCAGTTACATATAGTACACTGATAAACGTCAAACTTTGCATGATGGTAGTAGCAGCTAACTGCTTGTGCTTGTTACTAATGTTAGCTTTACCCATTCACACCACTTTTACTGATCTGTGATCAGTTGATGACTCACCAAGGTCACAGCTGCATCCCACAGTTGGAAAAAATCAAAAAGGTGCATAATAACTGCGAAAACAATTTAGTTTGTTTTTAAATGGCCTGTTGTGTTCAGACTTGCAGATTCAGGAAGCAGTATGGGAAATACTGCTTAAGTCTTTCTTATTTTCGTTTAATAACTGTGTCTTGGGCAAAAATGGCTCCTGGAAATGGGAACATTCACAATTGAAAGGGTTGAAGGGCTCACACACTCAGTGGCAATTAGCACAATTTCTGAATTAAAGTTTGTACGTGAAGGATAAAACAACTCGTTTGAATACTGGGTTCAGGCTGGGCAAAATTCTCATACGGCTTGGGACAATGTGTCACTCCTGTCCCAAGCATCCTTTTTGGTCTGAAACCAACACATGCTCTTCAAACTCAGTGAAATACATGTGCTATAAATGGCTTGACTAATTGCCTTCAGCTTGTTGGTAATAAGTAAAAACATGCTGGCCAGTTTTAAAGAAAATTAGGTAATGTACCCAGGAAGACCAAGCATTACCCATCTGGCCATTCAGTTACTAGTAACACTACATAGTCCATACAATGACATACTCTAAATATACATTGGAAACTGTTTCCCAAGCTGTTTGGCTTGCATTTTATCTTGAAACCTCAATGCATCAGTACTTGTTGACAGAAACTAGCTATTTCTGCATCATTTTATGACATTTTGATTTTGGACTGGATTGACCATATTCTGTATAGTTAAATTATACATCTTTATTTTGATGATCTTGATCTACCAACTCGCGGTAACAAAGATGAAGTCAAATAAAAGTCACTGTCCACAGCTTCAGGCCTTGTTGAGTTTATTTGTTAAAACTTTGCATTTAAATTGTTTGTTGGGTGGGCAAAATTTCTGATTGAATACTTCTCATGGCTTAATATTTGGAGACAGCTGATTCATGTCTGATCTTGGCAACATCTTCAGTGCCCTGTTTTCGAGGTCAAGAAAATTTCAAAGAAGTAATAAAGTTCTGTTGAGTTTTGTGTGGGTGTTGACCGGACGTTTGCTCTTCTTGTTGACTCCTGTTTCAGTGGGACTGGGAATATGTGTTCTGACTTTGTTTAAACTTTTATTTCCACCTATCATTAAAAAAAAAAGAGAAAGCTGTCACATAATGACATACTGCAGAAAGGTACCACTGAGTGTTTGTGCAAGCTGTCAGTGTTACACAATAAAGAGAAGGCTTTCAAATGACCGGTTTGGGCACCCTGAATTGCTCTCACTAATTATTTTGGAAACCTATTAACACTGACAGAAGATTCCCATTTGTAGTTAGAGACTGACAACACCGGGTAATCTGTTGAATAATCTGTGAATAGCCTAATGGGTGTGCAGGAGTCGTTCATTGATTTCTAAGTGTGTGCAGCCTGTTTGGGCTGTTTTTGTAGAAAAGGCCTGCAGGGCTTTATTGTGTAAATGTGTAGCCAAGTGGTGTGGCTGTCTGGGATGACTGGCCAGTCTGCCGATGGGGCTAGACCCCCAGTCAATACAATCACCACAAAGCCAGACAACCTGTAGGCAAGCCGGTTTGGGGCTTGGCATTGTGACAAGCTAATATTAACTGCTAGTGCTAGCCTTTCAGTTGTAACCCTAACCAAGGCATAGCTGCAAATGATGACAAATGTGCCAGGGAGTTTGTGGGTGAGGGTTGCATCCCTCCAAGTCCAAGCTTCTTTGCACATGATGATGGATCAAACAAGGTGGCTGGCTGGCCCATTCGCTGCTGGCAAGTAATTTTTTTTAAATAATAGTGGAATAAATGATAAAACTTGGGAGACATTTTTTTGGATGTTTGTGATGAGCACATGCTCTGCAGGATGCCGACTTGTGTTTGAGGAAATGGTCAAGTAGGATTGGAATTTTTAATTTTTCAAACAGTGTTGATGGTCCATGTTCCCAAGACATGCTTAAAAATATACCTGATTTTTGAAAATGACCTCTTTTTGATCTTGATGAACAGTATATTTTTTATACAGTTAATTTGGTCACGAGCAGCATTTATATTGCATGTTCTTTATAATAAGTTCTGTCTGTGACTATGGGTATGACTGCTAGTAAAGTGTACACTGTGAGTTTTTATCCAATCTTTAAACAGAAGAAGAGAGAGATGAGAGAGAGGGGGAGAGAGAGAGAGAGAATCATTTAGCAGTTCAAGAGAAATTCTAAAGTACCTGAAACAAGGATGATTGCTACTGTGCTAGCATTCTAAAACAAGACCCAAGAAAGAGAAAGATTCATTTGTGTGCTTACGTATGTGTGTGCACGTGTGTGTGTGTACATGTGTGCGTGTGTGCATGCGCGTGCACGTGTGTGTGTGTGTTTGGTGACAGAGAAACATTTGAAACATACACTTTTATTAGGTACTGTCCTCATTATTTTCGTTTTGTCTTGCAGTGTGTGTATTAGCGTTTGTTTTCTGAATGCGAGTCTCCGAGTCTCATGATAATAGTCTGAATTGATTTGTGTTATATATAATTTATAAGTTCATTCATTCTCAGTAGGACACTGTCTGCATTGTCTCTCTTGGTGTCTGTTTATCTCTTTGTTTGTCTGTCTGTCTCCTTTGTATCTATAATAATGTTTCTCTTTTTGATTTCTGCAAAGTTACACTGATTCTGAAAGTCTTTGTTTTTGTTTTTCTTCACAAGTTGGAATGGGGAAGGGTTTTTGGGTTGTTTGAATTGTTCCAGTGTTGGGTTATTATTAGGCGTCTCAAGACACACCTGGCTGGCTTTAAGATTGCATGCTCTATTTGCAGACTGGATCATTACCAATAGACCCACGTGGCACTGGTGCCAGATAATACAAAGTAGTCATCACCTGACTTCAGTGATATTCAATACACTCTTCTGCTTGTTAATTAGGTCTGTAGCCAGCATTATGGAGTTGTGTGCACACATCCTTTTTATTCCTTCTGAAAGCTGACACTGGTGCTGGTGGTAGTGATCAATACTGATAGCCCATTAAGCAGACATGTGACTGATTTTTTCAAAAAGTTTTGTTATTTTATGAGATAGTGGTTCAGCAACTGTGAGAAAAGTCCAGCAACTGTGTGTGAAACGTAAAAAGACCTGTAATTAGAAAAACAATGTCAGGCAGTTATTTGAATAGTTCACGTGTCAGTTTTAAATGCAGAAATTGGGTGGTTTGATTTTAGAAACTAAAACTTTATGAAACATAGATAAATGCTTGAAACATTTATTCCACCTTGCAGTTCTTTTGTTACCTGTGAAATTAAATGCATCCCATGTAGTGGGGGTACTATAAAAAAAAAAGAGTTTCCATCAGGTTTAGAGAATCATCCATTTCATGTCATTTATTGTTGTTTATAACTAGTGTGCTATTTTCTGCACTTGTTAACACTACATTGCGATCCATTTGAGCAGATGGTGGCACTGATGACAATTAGGATGGTCTCATCCTTGTAACCTGGACAAAAAGTGGTGTCTGTGTAAGCCCGGCTTGTCTCTGTGCACCAGTTGATAGTATCAAGCTGAGAGGACACTGTGCATGTGTGTGTCTGTGTGCATTGTGGTGTGTATATATGTGTGTGTGTGACGTTAGCATCCTGATAAGTTTGTTATCCTATGATACTGATGGAAGTCAGCAATGTGTGCGAGTGTGACAAGTTCATATTTAGTTCAGGGGCTTCTCCGCAGTGGCAAAATTATCAAATTATCTGATTGTACATTTGTTATTCTTCTTTAGTTTAGGTAAACAGTGTACTGTTTCTGATTAAGTTTTACTTTTGGAGCGTTGTGTCAAGACCTTATTTTGCTAAAGGCTATGAATGCATGCTGTTAAATAAAACGAGGGTGCTAGTCTAACACATGTTCACGGAGACATAAAGCTTGACAGTTCTGGTTCTAGCTAGAGGTATGTTACAGATCAGGTCCTTAGTATGGTATATGATGATACCAAATTAATTTAATAATCACTTTTTTGACTTTTTAACATTGATTTAGCTTTCTAAAACTGCTTTCTGGTCATTTCTCAGCTGGCTAGCCAAAGATTTTGTGTGTTTATTTGCAATTGTGCAGTAATATCGGGTGAGTGAGTAGCTAGTAGTTACAACTAATAGTATAAAAACAACAAACCGCAACTATACAGCTCCTGTCCCTAATATTAATAAACCTTACGGTTTCTGATGTCAACACCATGTTTAGTACACAACTCCCAACAACACTGCTCTGCACAGTTTCAGAACAGAAGGTATTGTTTGACAGCAGGAAAACGAAACAAAAGAGCTCTAAATGGTCCAGTTCCTCTAAATGGTTGAGTCAGCCAGGTCTCCCCCCCCCCCCCCCCCTTGCTCCAGGCCCAAGTGAAAGGGGCATTTGAATAGTGGGGCATGAAATATTAAGTGTGTGAGCATCAGCACAATCAATCCTATGGGAAGACACTGCCAGGGCCTCAGTGAAACATTGTCAGACTAATCCCCATCTTGCTGGTGGGGGGGGGGGGGGGGGGGGGTTGTTTGCTGACAAGTCATGGGAAAGTTTAGTTATAATGGGCCATTGATCAGTTTGCTGGCCATGGCCAATGGAGGGAGAAGGTGTGCCATGTATGGGTGGACCCCAGCAGCCTGTTCCTGCCAGCCTACCCTGTGGTTTTTACTTTTGGGCCCTGTTCTGCAGGGGCTTGGTCTTGGGTGGGTTTCTGCAGTGTTACCTTTACATAGGGAATAGTACCTGAATAGCTTCTAACTCTCCTCTTCTTTTTCTTCTGCTAACATTTAGGGTCTACAATCAGATCACTAGCTAGGGTGGGTGGTGTGCTTTTGGGGGGTGGGGGCAGACTGAAGATGAAATTGGTTGTTGTGGTTTGTGGGGGTGGGCTGAAGAAGATGAAATCAAGAGTTTCAGCAGGCTAGGAGAACAAAGAGGAGAATGATATATTGTTGAACAATTCAAAGGTTTAATAAATAATGATGGTGAAACGACAAAACAACACCCGACCTCCATCCACCCCTGAAGCAAATAAACCCTGATCAAAAAGTGGCTATTAACATAAACGCATTCAAACAAATCTTGCAAAACTGAAAAGAATGCTGCCAAGTGTAGAATGGAAACCAATGACTGCTGTCATCAGCTTGGGGATAAACTGTTGTCCTGTCCTGAAATTTGAATCAAATGGAGGGTCACTGATGGCAGTAGCATTTTCTCAAATATTGCACATCTTGTAGTGCATGTAATTGTTACAGTTCCGTACATTGAAACCGTTCATAAATTGGGCTTTGTTGCCTCTTCCTATAGGAACACATGACAAATGGAATTTATAATGAGGCAGTGAGGATTTTGTTGGTGTCAGATTAGTTCAGCAGTCAAAATAATTTCCTTTGATGCTTAAAATTAAATTGACCAGAATCTCAAGGCATGACATTGGATAGGCTGTTTTTGTGCTTCACTCACTCGCTTGGATTACCAGTGAATCCTCATTGTAACAGCTGTACGTTTTCCTCTTGAAAAATGACCAGTATATGTGTGGAACGATAAAACATCAAGTGTGCAGGCAACAGCTTGAGACCCCCCGCTTCCCTTCCTGACATTGTTTTTTTCGTATTAGGCTGGGGCACTTGATATCCTATCTCCACACAGCTGTTGACAGAAAATGCCTCTTAAGTGTTGTGTGTTATTACCCTTCATAAAATTTGTGAAAAGTCTGATTACAAAGATCGCCCTGATATAAACATCATGGTTGACTGGACATTAACAAAAAAGTTCTGTCTGTGAGTACTAAGAATAGAATCAACCTAGTCTGTCTCTCTCTGTCAGTATACATTCAAAATTTCAATTAATATCTGTTTGGATGATATCTTCTGTACTGCTGAACCTTTTGTAACCAAATTTAGTATGGCCATACATCATCCTAAACTGTGATGTGGTAAAAGAAAGAGAGAAAAAAAGGGTTGCCATCTTCAAGGTCAAGGTTACAGGGCTCATAGGTCTGTATTAAATATGACTTTCTATGTATCTTCTGAACTGCTGATCCTTTTGCTTCCAGACTTTGTTTGACAGTACATCTTCATGAGGTGGACTGTTTTGTGAAAAGATTGCTTTGCTCCGTTTAAGTTCAGGGCTCAGCAAAAGTTCAAAACTTCACTGAATGTTTGTCTAGATAGATATCTAGAAAGTATTGAAATTTTAAGCTTTTGTAGGCAAACATAGTATGATGAAGCATCCTTGTGAGTGAGAGTGTTTTGCAGAAAGAGTGTTTTGCTGTCTTGATGATCATGGTCAAGGTCACAGTGAGGGCTCTTGTAATCAAAATGTGATGGTTTGTACTATATGTTCAGAGGTGCTGATTTAAAAACAAGTTATAGGCTTCAAAACATTAACACCTAGTGAAACTGAAAGATAATAGTTGAAATTGTGTATATCATTTATGGTTTAGAAGAGTGAATGTTACTTTTACCTGTTTTTATGTTGTCTGAAAGTGTTTCTATCATTTGTAAGTAAGTGAAATGTAAATATATCCTTCTTAATATTGTTGACTGTTTTGACTTGGTTGTGCTTGCTGTTGATTGTGTTGTGTCCAGAAATGTGATCCAGCATTTTTCTTGTGATATAATGGTGACTTGTTTTGGGACTGGTATCAAAGAAGTTTGAATGTGAGATTCATCCTGATGTGATCCTGTGCAGCTGACAGGTTGTTAAAAACCAAGCACTGACTAACTCTGGCTCTAGTGTTGTTGGTTTTCCCTGTGCTTTGTTCAGGAGCGGAACCTGTTGTGGGATTTTCCCATGTTATGCTTGTGTTTGGACTGACTGTGTACATATCTATACATGTGATTTGGGTATAGCTTTATTAACAAGAGGTGGTTTAAAATGCGTATTGACTTGGACAGTGTTTATCCTGATGTGAGAAGCTGTGCCATTGACAGGATGTCAAAATACAGTTACTAACATCTCTGTGTCTTTTTGTCTGTCTGTCTGTCGCTCTATCTCTCACACACACACGCATGCACGCACGCATGCATGCACGCACGCACACATGCGGCCTTGTCTGTCTGACTTTGTCCAGCTGTCTCTCTTAGTGTCTTCATTGTCTTTTCTTTTGTTTTCCCATTAGCCTTCCTGCCGTTTTTCTCTCCTTTGACCATTCTAACTGTGTTGGTTGGTCAAGTAAAGCAGCTCAGATGTGCCACTGTATTCTGTGCCTAAAACCCGACGACACTAGCAATCTTTCTTTTGTTTCAGATTACAAGATGAGAATTTTTACTCAAGTGGCATACGACTGGATCCGCCCATGCTGGATTTTGACGAGCAGTGAGTTTTTGTGCTCATACAGACGGTTTCTCATGTGTTTCTCAGTTTCTCATACAGACCGAGATGGACATGGTATAAAAACGTCTGCATGTGTATTGGTGATGAGGTTTAGTGGATGCAGCTGTAAGTGTACAATTTATCACATATACTGTAGTGGGGTGGGGGTGGTGAGGGGGACAAATTGCTGTGCTGGGACTTCCTACTCTATGCTCCATCCTGCTTGGTGTATATACTCACTCTTGCACAGTGCTACAGCACCTGTAGACATAGCATAGGAATTTTGATAGGAATTGTGCTCGGGATAGTTTTATTTCTCTGGCCTGTGCACTGTGGAAAGGTAGAGAGCTGGGCAGTGTTTGACAGCAGCAGTAAGTAGTACCTGGCTATGGCTACGTATAGCCTGTGACAGAGCAGTTTGGGGTGGCCACCCTTGACAGAGCAGTTTGGGGTGGCCACCTGTGACAGAGCAGTTTGGGGTGGTCACCCTTGACAGAGCGGTTTGGGGTGGCCACCCTTGACAGAGCGGTTTGGGGTGGCCACCTTTAAGGCCACCTGTGACAGAGCAGTTTGGGGTGGTCACCCTTGACAGAGCGGTTTGGGGTGGCCACCCTTGACAGAGCGGTTTGGGGTGGCCACCTTTGAGGCCACCTGTGACAGAGCAGTTTGGGGTGTCCACCTGTGACAGTGCGGTTTGGGGTGGCCACCCTTGACAGAGCGGTTTGGCGTGGCCACCTTTGAGGCCACCTGTGACAGCAGTTTGGGGTGTCCACCTGTGACAGAGCGGTTTGGGTTGGCCACCTATGACAGAGCCATTTAGGGTGGCCACCTGTGACAGAGGAGTTTGGGGTGTCCACCAGTGACAGAGTAGTTTTGGGGTGTCCACCTGTGACAGAGCAGTTTGGGGTGTCCACCTGTGACAGAGCAGTTTGGGGTGTCCACCTGTGACAGAGCAGTTTGGGGTGTCCACCTGTGACAGAGCAGTATTTGGGGTGTCCACCTGTGACAGAGCAGTTTGGGGTGTCCACCTGTGACTGAGTAGTTTTGGGGTGGCCACCTGTGACAGTGGTTTGGGGTGTTCACCTGTGACAATAGTATGGGGTGTCCACCTGTGACGGAGTAGTTTTGGGGTGTCCACCTGTGACAGAATAGTTTGGGGTGTCCACCTGTGACAAAATAGTTTGGGGTGTCCACCTGTGACAGAGTAGTTTGGGGTGTCCACCTGTGACAGAATAGTTTGGGGTGTCCACCTGTGACAGAGTAGTTTTGGGGTGTCCACCTGTGACAGAATAGTTTGGGGTGTCCACCTGTGACAGAATAGTTTGGGGTGTCCACCTGTGACAGAATAGTTTGGGGTGTCCACCTGTGACAGAATAGTTTGGGGTGTCCACCTGTGACAGAGTAGTTTTGGGGTGTCCACCTGTGACAGAATAGTTTGGGGTGTCCACCTGTGACAGAATAGTTTGGGGTGTCCACCTGTGACAGAATAGTTTGGGGTGGCCACCTGTGACAGAATAGTTTGGGGTGTCCACCTGTGACAGAATAGTTTGGGGTGTCCACCTGTGACAGAATAGTTTGGGGTGTCCACCTGTGACAGAATAGTTTGGGGTGTCCACCTGTGACAGAATAGTTTGGGGTGTCCACCTGTGACAGAATAGTTTGGGGTGGCCATCTTGTCCTGGGGGCCAATCACTATCAGCCCAAAAAGAAAAAGTAAAATAGTTGGTATTGTTTTACTTGAAGCCACAATGGAGTGTCAGCAAAATAGTGAGGTGCTACAATTTAGGACAAGGGTTTATTAAGTGTCATGAGCTGGGAAGTTGTTGTTTTATTCCCCACGTGAGAACATGCATGAGAAAATGCAAATCAGTGTAATCGTGCTTAGCATGATAATGACCTCCATTGAACTGTACCAGTTTTAATGACCTTGACTAAACTTGATGGCTACAGTACAGTGACATGTGAAGTGAAAGAGTGAGCATAAAGATATTCCCCAGTGAATTATTGGCTGACAAAATTTGAAACTAGACATGGTCATGGGGATAAACTAAAGGGGGAAAAAAATCAGTATATTATTTATGACTTTCACCGCATAGTTTTATTTTATGTACATTGAGGGATCTGGGGTAGGGGGTGGTGGTGATGGTGATGTCAGTTATTTTATTTGATGTTTTGATTTGATAAAGACACCAGTCCATGTGATACAACGGTCTCAAACACACACATACATGTATGCACACACACACACACACACACACACACACACACACACACACACACACACACACACACACATCACACCACACCACACCACACTATGCACACACACACACACACACACACACACACACACACACACACAGAGAAAATAAAATAGAGAAAGAAAGCAAATGGTGAAGAACAAACTTTCTGTGTTCAAAGCTTCCTTCCATTAAATTGTATTGTTCCATTTGGAAAGGAATTTCTGCTAGCATTTATTCGTCTTGTATTCAGGGTTTGACTACTGTTTTCACCTGGATTACTGTGTGTAGTGTTTTTTTCTTGTTTTTTTTCTTCTTTGTGCTCCGGTGGCACAGCTATGTTGTGTAATAATCCTTAACGTGGTATGGGGGTAAGTAGTGTCTGTGCTGTTAGTGTTCTCATGCGTGTTATTCATGCCGTCTCTTTTTCTGTTTTTTTCTCTCTCTCAGGCCAGTCGGGATGCCCCGCATGGAGAAAGTGATAGTGCAAAACACAGATACAAAAAATAGTTTACATCTGCTGTCCATTTCCGGCAGCACAGTTCATTTTCATTGCTCATTTTTTCAAGACAAAGTGAGTACCTCTGTGATTATGTTTGTAACCTGTTTGTATGTAATATTTGTTCTGTTTGTGTGTGTGTGTGCGTGCATGTAAGCGCACACATGTGTGTGTGGACATGCGTGTGTGTGAGTGTTTGTGCATGTTTACCAGGGTAATATAATATATAATGTAAAATTCATGTTGCTAGAAACAGTTGAGACCTTAGGTAAAAAATCCCCTAAAAAAACATCTTGATTCATCCCATAACTTTTGAACTGATGAACCTACAGTGACCTATAGTCTGGTAGCACCATCAGTAACCCACATCATTAGATTGAGTGCCATTTCAGAAGTTTTGGTTGACTGATAGCTGGAAAGTCACGGCCACAGTAACTGTATGAAATGATTGTTCAGTATTGTGCAGATAGCAGGGTAGTCCAGGCCACAGTAACTGTAGGAAATATTTGTTCAGTATTGTGCAAATAGAAAGAGAGTCCAGGCCACAGTAACTGTAGGAAATGATTGTTCAGTATTGTGCAAATAAATAGTGAGAGGGTCCAGGCCACAGTAACTGTAGGAAATGATTGTTCAGTATTGTGGACTGCTGCACCTTTTGCAGCCAAATTGTGCATACTGGTTGAAGAATGACAGTAACATTAAGCAGGCACCAGGTTGCTGTTGAAGTTTACAGTGATAATGAGGGTTTAAATCCTCCAGAGAATATTTTTATGCAGCCAGTCCCTTCTGACCAAATTAACCGTCAACATGTCGGTAATTGATGTGGTTTGTCATTGCCAGTCACAAAAACCTTGCACACACGTAGCACGTACACGTACGCGTACACTTGATAGGATGTCTCAGTTATCCAAGATTTGGCAAGACATGAAGCAAACCCTTTTTCGGACGTTGCCTTCTGTGCCCTCTAGTTACAAGGCAGGAAGTGCCTGTGTTATCATTTACTTGCTAACCTTCACAAATCTTCATGCACTGTGGATTATCTGGGTCTGTTTCGTGCCTATGGAAGAAGGTAATTCTTTCTCCCTGGGCTTAAACCTTTTATCCTCTGCAGTAATGAAATCTGACCCCTCCCCCCCCACCCCCCCCCCCCCTTCTTCCACCTCCCTTTGTGTGCACCCACCGGGGAAGGCCAGCACTGAAATTGATATATGCTGTTACACATGGCTGGCTTGGGAAATGGGTGGATGCGGAACAAAAGAGTAAAATCAAGAGGCATTATTATTATAATTAACTCTCAGCTAAAGTCAGCCTTCTACAGTTACGTGAATACATGATTCAGAAGCTTCTTCTTCTTTTTTCATCTTTTTTTTTTCAGTCTTGATATTCATATTGTGTGTTTTTGAATTGCTGAGGTTTTGAGGAGAGTTGTCTGAAATCAGGCTGTCTGTGTCTTGAAATGAAAAACATGCATGCTGGCAGCAAATATGATCTGGCTTCAGTGAACGTGCAACTTTTGGTTGTTGCTGGTGGAGATGCCCCATGCATACCTGGGTCCATGTGTCTTGAAATGAAAAACATGCATGCTGGCAGCAAATATGATGATGATCTAGCTTCAGTGAAAGTGCAGCTTTTGGTTGTGGCTGGTGGAGATGTCCCATGCATACCTGGGTCCATATGATTGTATGAAGAGCAAATGGAGTTATGGGCTGATGGCCCCGGCCCCAAATCCAGATTAACCAAAGAGTCCTTAAGTTCTGCTGTCATTCCACACGCATGCACGCACGGTCGTCAGTAGGCTCCAGAGTAGTTATATGCTTATGTTTGTTTTTAGATCAGTTAAGTCTTTGTTTTACCAACAGTGCAAAGCAAGTGACGCCCAAAACCTGAAACTGACTGGACACCGCATGATGATAGCCAATTGCCAGTAGGAATCAAAGTTTGGTTTAAACTGTTGTCGAGTTGTGTACAGTGTGCAGTTCTGACATGGAAAGGTCTACATGAATCTAGAAGTTACTGAAAGTGAAAAATGATACCTTGTTTCAGCTGGTGAACCTTCGGCATAACTAGTTCTGCTTACATCCAATAACCTATTTGTTGCAGTACATCCAATAATCCAATAACCTATTTGTTGCAGTACATCCAATAACCTATTTGTTGCAGACAGTTTTTGAGTGAGCAGAAAATCATTAATCTTTTCTGTCATGGAAGAACTGGTTACCTTGCTTGATAGAACATTGTGTTATCTAACATAGTAAGTGTGTCATTTGTTTTGTGTCACAGAAAGGGTGTCATTTCATAGAAACGTGATAATTGTTGTCGGATTGTAACAGAGGTGTTGCAGAGCCCTTCCCATTTGAGATGTTCTTGTTCCTGTCTTTGTCATCTGTGTTGATTATAAAGTGTATCTATAGGCGCTTGAATTCAAACTGTATCCCAGAGCTGCCATGTTTATATGGTATTTAGGCAGCATAAATGTTGATAAATAAGCCTATAAGCATAACTTTAAAACACGTTTAGGCCAGTGGGATAGTCCTATTTATGCCCTGCACATGCCAGTTTTTTCAGTGTCACTGTTCAGGAGACAAATGCAGTTGGGGATGGGGGGGGGGGGGGGGGGGGTGGGTGGCGGGGGCTGTTTGCTCTTCATACATATGGGCCCTGGAGAATGATGGCAGCAGTATCTGTGGCCTGGAGCTGGGGACAGTCCTCAGCTGTCAAGATTGTCACCTCAGAGGATGTCATTGTGTGTAAACTGCACAGTTCTCTTCCCCCCCCCCCCCCCCCTTGTGTGTTTGTATCCCATGCTGCCTGAGTGCCTAGATTTGATATGACGGTGCAGATTGATGATTGATTGTGTTGCGATGGGTCTGTTTTCTTTGCCTAGCATAGTGTTGATTGCTAACTGATTGTGTTGCGATGGGTCTGTTTGCTTTGCCTAGCATAGTGTTGATTGCTAACTGATTGTGTTATGATGAGTCTGTTTTCTTTGCCTTTTGCAGACAGTCCCACCTGGGGGCAACACCACATTTGATGTTGTTTTTTTAGCCCGCCAGGTGGGAAATGTAGAGAACACATTGTACATCCACACCTCCATAGGTTCCGTCAGATAT
>JABMCL010002673.1:470000-520000 GCA_018857735.1 Alviniconcha marisindica | reverse complement strand
AACGTGATGAGGGCAAATTTTGTGGGGCGGGTGGAAAGCAACCACACAGCGTTCATCCGCATCAAAACAGACCAGGACAGCAGCGCGCAGCTTTTGATCCTGCCGGTGGAGGTGGAGTTTTCATCAGGTAGGCCTTCCTCTGAATCACTGCAGGGTTACTTGCGCGCTGGACAGGAAAGGCGGTGTGGGGTTGAAAAAGTCCTTGGTTGTTATCCAGCCTAACCTCATTCCAAACCCATGGAGGGTTATGCATGGGACAGGAAAGGAGGTATAGGATTGAAGAGGCCCTTATCTTTATCCAGTCTGAACTCATTCCAAACCCCTGGAGGGTTATGCGAGGGATGGGAAGGGAGATACTATATTGATGAGTCTGTATCCATATCCAGTCTCACTCATTCTGAATCACTAGAGGGTTACGCATGGGACAGGAAAGAAGGTGTGGTGTTGAAGAAGTCCTTATTTTTTTTTATCCAGTCTGTACTCGTTCCAAACCCTTAGTGGGTTATGCAAAGGACAAGAAAGGCTGTATGGGATTGATAGAGTCTGTGACCGTATCCAGTCTGTGCTCATTCTGAATCACTAGAGGGTTACCCAAGGGACAGGAAAGGAGGTCCTGGATTGAAGGAATATGTACCCTTATCCAGTCTGCATTGATTCTGAATCACTAATGGGTTATGCAAGGAAAAGGAAAGGGGGTATTGGACTGAAGAAGTCCTCATCCATTCTGCAATTTATTCTGAATCACTGAAAGGTTATACAAGGGACAGGAAAGGGGGTCCTGGGTTGAAGGAGTCTGTAAGATTTTCCAGACTGCATTCATTTTGAATCACTGGAAGGTTATGCAAGGGACCGGAAAGGGGGTACTGGGTGGAAGGAGTCTGTATCCTTATCCAGTGTGCATTCAATGTGAATCACTAGAGGGTTATGCAAGGGAAAGGAAAGGGGGTACTGGATTAAAGAAGTCCTTATCCAGTGTGCATTCAGTCTGAATCACTAGTGGGTTATGCAAGGGAAAGCAAAGGGGGTATTGGATTAAAGAAGTCCTTATCCAATCTGCATTCAATGTGAATCACTAGAGGGTTATGCAAGGGAAAGGAAGGGGGGTATTGGATTAAAGAAGTCCTTATCCAGTGTGCATTCAATGTGAATCACTAGAGGGTTATGCAAGGGAAAGGAAAGGGGGTACTGGATTAAAGAAGTCCTTATCCAGTGTGCATTCAATGTGAATCACTAGAGGGTTATGCAAGGGAAAGGAAAGGGGGTACTGGATTAAAGAAGTCCTTATCCAGTGTGCGTTCAGTCTGAACCGCTAGAGGGTTATGCAAGAGAAAAGAAAGGGGGTATACAATTTTCTGACAGGGGTGTATGGTGTCAGGAAGGGAGAAACGTCATGTATGATTGTGAATGGCCAGTGTAACTTGCTTTATCAAGTGGTGAGAGATGTCCCCCCCCCCCCCCCCCCACCACCTTTCAGCATCTGCATGGTAAGAAGAATGTTTATGCCTATTGTTAATGTCTTTTTGTTTCCCTTTCTACAATCAGAGCCAGGGATCTACTCTCCAATAGAGATGTTAGACTTTGGCATTCTGCGCACATTGGATGAACCCAAGACGCTACGCCTTAACCTCATCAACACAGGGGCCAAGGCTGCTCACATCACCGTAAGTTCTTGTTGCTGGCCAGTCATCTCGCACTGATGCTGTTTCTGTGAAGCTGTTTTTTGTGTGTGTTCTTTTCGTTGTTTTTTCTGGCATGAATCTTGCTTGGGGTCTTTTCCCTTGCTCACTCTTCTAAAGCTTTTGTTTTACGCAGAATTTGGTGGTTGAACTCTCTGTTGGTTGCTTACAAACTTGGAAAAGCTGATTCCTTTCTGGTTTAAATCTTGGTTGAAATAAAGTAATTCTGTAACTTCAGACACTTTGTGTATATGTGTGTGTGTGTGTGTGTGTGTGTGTGTGTGTGTGTGTGTGTGTGTGTGTGTGTGTGTGTGTGTGTGTGTGCCTTTTAATTAAAAAGGTTTTGATACTTGTTGAGTTTGTGATGATTGATAATAATTGTTTAAACTGTTTTTAGTGTCCTGCTGTTGAAGCACTGCACTGTTTCCATTTCAGAGTGTGTCAGTTTCACCACCCAACGATGCCATTAGCATTGACTTCAGGCCTTTAAAGCTGCAGCCAGACAGCAGCCGGCAGTACACCGTGGCACACATCACATTTCGAGGTAAGAGTGATTGCGCTGTCGGCAGAAACCGTAGCTCTCGTCACAGTCATGCTGAGGTAAAGAGTAATCAATGCTGTAGGCTATATGCCATGGCTAACATGTTTTCAGGCAAGAGGTAGGCAGGACATCTCATGTTGTATTTTGAGATGTGAGTGGTGTTGTTGATCATTTGTTGTTGACATGTTGTTGTAACACACGTCTCCTGTCAAGTTAAGAGTTATGCAGTGGATAGTACACCATAGCTGCATTTTGAGGTATGAATTGTGTTGTTGACAGTACACGATAGCACACATCTGCTGAGTTAAGAGTTGTGCAGTGGACAGTACATCATAGCTGCATTTTGAGCTATGAATTGTGTTGTTGACAGTACACGATAGCACACATCTGCTGAGTTAAGAGTTGTGCAGTGAACAGTACACCCTAGCTGCATTTTGAGATACGAGTTGTGTTGTAGATGGTACACGGTGGCACACACACATCTCCTGTTGAGTTGCAAGTTATGTAGTGGACAGTACATCATAGCTCCCTTGCTTTGAGGTAAAAGGTAGAGAGCATATTATAATCATACACAGTATACAGGGGAATGAGGGTGTGAGACTTAGTCATTAGTAGGCTGCAGCATGTTTCTGCCATAACCTGAATGAATGAATTTACCAACGATAGTCCGAAAGGAGTCCAAACAAGTAAAACAGCGATTTTTTTTCCCTTCTGGCGATGTACCTGTTTCTCACACTTCAGCATTGGTGTTTTTTTCTCTCTCTCCTGTCCTGTCTGCTAGCGGTGAAAGCATTGCAGCCCAAACAGTGGCTGGGCAAGATTGTGGTGAAGACCAAGAACAATCAGCACAAGCTGGTTATACCATACCAAGCCAGCGTGCTGCACGGGTAAGCAGTCTTTTGCACACACATCAGCAGCGCAATAACGGGGGGGGGGGGGGGGGGCAGTATGCATGGTGGGCATTGCTGTATCCTCAAGTATTGTTAATTTTGTGAAGTGAACATTTTGAACTCATTGAAAGCACAGAAAAAGTTAATTCTGCCTGGGAATTGCGTAATGGCAGCTTTTTTCCTCCCTAGAGCACTAATTACTTCTATTATCACTGTGACATTTCATGCAGTCTGCCAGCAAAGGTGCTGTGGGGTGGCTCATCACTTGACACGGAAAGCTTCCAGTGAATTGAAAGGTTTTCATTGCACAGCTGTGGTAGTTTTGGGTGAAGCAGCAGGTGCGGAACTGGGCAGTTGTAATGAGGCAGATGGAAACAACCGTTTAAATGCTAGCATTACCATCTTTTTTAGACCATGGGCCTTTGCCAGGTGATTGTTTGTGACTTACATGAAGTGACAAACCCCCACCCTTGACGCTTTCGTGTCAAGGGTATCAAACTGAACAATTACCTACCAGTAACCCCCCCCCCCCCCCCCCCCCGTTCCTGATTTTTTCTTTCTTTTTCTTTTCTTTTCCGTCTCTTCAGACCAGTACAACAGCGAACATTCCCAGTTATAGGTGCCAGAATAATTGACATGTTGACTGTGGGCCCTTAAATGAAAGAAGACATGTAGTGATCAGTGTGCTTTGAAAGTTTAACATTAGAGTGTTCTTGGAAACTCTGAAGGTAGGATGAGTCATCAAGGTCTTGGTAGAGTTGGAAGCAAAGTTGTACAGCGGTATTTTGACTGTGAGTGGAATGAACAGTCTTTTTGTTGTTGATATGCTCCGTAATTGGGCGTGACAGAATGGATGGCAGTTGGCACTGATGAAAATGTTATGAAGAAGGAAAGAGGTGTTTCAGTCAGGAATCTAAGTCTTGCTTTAGTTTCTGGTGTATTCACCCATTACGCTCATCTCCACCATCTTTTGAGTGGTTCAGATTATCATTATTGTTTTCATTTTTTTTTTTTTTTAATGTTGCAGGTCACTGGCATACAATGCCAACACCACCAACTTTTTCAGCGCCAAGGTCTTGAAGAACCTCACCCGCCCCTTGACCCTCACCAACACCTTCAATTTCTCTGTGGTCATTTACAACATCAGCCTCCCCCCTGAGGCAGCTCAATTTTTCTCTGTGAGTTCCGCTTTCAGTTGTGTATCATGCTCCTCCCTCTGCTTCCCAGGTCGTGCAGCTGATGATGATTGCTTTTATATAGCGCTGTTCTCCGCTCTCGAGCACTCACTGTGCTCGCATATGATTCTACATGAGTGATTAGCTTTTTATAGCGTGTTTTTAAATATCCACTGAAGTGGTGTACTTACAGCGCTGGCGTGGCTGGGGCCACATGAAACCGCTGCCGTCTCGGCGCGTTCTGTGTACACCATTCAACGATGCACCATGTCACTTCATGCAAAGCCACATGCGTAAGGTGTATGCGTGTTTACCTGTAACCGCCACCTGCACTTTTGGCAGAATGACCGGGGTCTTTTACGTGCTACTGCGGTAACACGGGGGTGGAACGGACACCGAAATAAGAGTCAGCACAGAAAGTTGACCCTGGAGAAGAAAATTCTCCCGTCGCTCCTGCAGGGATTCGAACCCGCGACCTTTCAATCATGAGTCCAGCGCTCTAACCACTGAGCTAGCCCCGCCTCCCAAATGATGGGAGAGGGAAGGAGGAGGAGGAGTGATGGTCATTCTTTCTCTGTGAGCCCAGCCCTTGGTTGTGTGGCACGCACCTCCCTCAGGTCCCAGGTTGTGCAAATGATGGGAGGAAAAGAGAAGGAGTGATGGGTTTTTTTCTTCTTCTGTGAGTCCCGCTTCAACTTCCAGGCGGTGCTAATGATGGGAAAGGAGGAAGAGTGATGGTTTTTTTTCTTCTGTGTGCCGCCTTTAGTTGTGATGGGAGACGAGGAGAGATGGTGTTATTTTCTGTGAGTCCTGCCTTCAGTTGTGTGGCATCTCTCTTGCAGGTTGTGCAAACAATGGGACAAGTAAGGAGGAGTTTTTTTTTCTTTTTTCTCTGCGAGTTCTGTCTTTAAACAAAAAACTCCAAGAACACCTGAAACAAGGATGACTGCTAGCATTCTAAAATAAGGTCCTAACACAGAAACGGTCACAACAGGTGCACATTTTTGGGTAAGCCCTGTTTTCAAAGCCACATAGCATTGTAGTACTTATTGCGTTGTGGTTTGTTGAATGCCCATGTGCAAATGATGGGAGAGGCAAGGAGGGAGAGCCGTGGTATTATTTCACTCTGCATCAAGTTATAAAAAAAATCTGTGTATGTGTTTGAGAAATTGACTTCAGAGTACAAGAAAAGATGTAGGTTTGTTTCTTTGTTGTCTGCTTACTGATTATGAATGGATGACTGTTTCAGTTTTGGGCTGTTAGTGTCCTCTTATTGCCAGTGTCGCAGCTGTTCTGCTTATTGGTTCATGTTTTGGTGCTGGTATGTTTGTTTTAAACTCCTAAGATGATGCAACGAATAATGTCAGTTTTTTTGTCTGTGTGTGTGTTTCTTCCCCAGGTATTAAATTTTTCCAGTCCTGTGATAGTGGGTCCGCAGCAGACGGTGACACCGTTGTTGTTGCTGTTCCACCCCAACGCCACTCAGATTCACCTGAGTACAACTCTCACGCTGCACACCAACGCCTCCACATTCCTCATCCCCATCATCGTTTACAACGGCCTTCTCAAGGTAGGTTATGGTCACATGCGCCTTCCTTCCAGCACCTTGATGTCCGCAGCATAAAAGACCTCAAGAGCACCTCTTCATCAAAATCATTTGATTTACTGTGAAATCTTCGTCAGTGATCTGTGGGACTGAAATTGGTTTGTCACGGATGATGACATGAGCTAGTGTGTTTGTTACTTTGTGTGCATCTTTGTAGCTGGAGAAAGGAGAGCAGTAATAAAAAAAATGTACCATTGGCAGGGGTCACTGCATGGCAGCAGTTGCCCAATGGAAGTGGCTAGCAAGAGTTCAGGTGCCAGATGAAAGGACTTTTTCACTTCTCCCGAGTTGGCACTTGTTGGTGCTTGGCTTGCCATCATGTTCACCTGTTTGTAGTGAAGTGTTGTGCCGAGTTGTTGGTGCCCGTCTTGCCATCATGTTCATGTGTTTGTAGTGTTGTGTTGTGCCGAGTTGTCAGTGCCTGTCTTGCCGTCATGTTGACGTGTTTGTAGTGAAGTGTTGTGGCGGGCAGGTGATACACCACAGACCGGAGAAGTCGCAGGGGCAGATGGATTTTGGCACCATGGGGGTGGGGGAAACACGCAGCATGATCTTCACCATCCGCAACGACAACCCCGTTGATGTGAGTACTGCCGTCTTGACCACTCTGTGTGTGTGTGTGTGTGTGTGTGTGTGTGTGTGTGTGTGTGTGTGTGTGTGTGATACGCTTGATTGTCAGTCCTAAGTCTGCGTGTTTGTGCCTTGCACTTTGGAGTGGCATGTTACCAGGTACTGCTGGGGTAGACAGTATGTGTGTACCCTGTTGACCTGATTTGTGTAAAATTGTGTATTTTATGCCATTGTAGCAGTGGAAAATGTCAGATTTGTCTGTGAGTTGAACATTTGCAAAAAGGGCAGTCACTGAATAGGCTTAATAAGTTAATATCGTAATAGTGCAATTTGTTCCAGTAACTTGTGGCATATTTGGGGAGACATGCAGAACAGTACTTGTAGCCTCAGTAAGGAGATGCTGCTCTTTGATCAATGTTCTGTGTGTGTGTGTGTGTGTGTGTGTGTGTGTGTGTGTGTGTGTGTGTGTGTGTTATCAGTACATGTTTTCTGAAACAACAACAACACAACCTTGTAATGCATATGTTTTTCTTATGTGTGCTTGCAGTTGGTGATGGCGAATTTTGAGACCAACATGAGTTGGGCAAAGATTGAGGTGTTAGGGGTGGAGAAAGGGAATGGAACGACGCTCACCCGCATACACAACACATCAGATATTGAGACAGATCCAGTGAGTAACATGCAACTTATATCAAGCCTTATTGTTATTATTATACAGAGTTCATTTACTGTTCACTGTGTTACAACTCCTCAAGCCTTACCGCTTTGCAGTGTTCACAGACTGTTCAGTGGTGCAACACATCATCAAGCTTTACCGTTGGGCAGTGTTCATAGACTGTTAATTTTGTTACAAATCATCATCAACTGTTAATTTTGTCACAACTCATCATCAGTACTTTCCACTGTGCAGTGTTCATAAATTGTTGTGTTGCATCTCATCATCAAGCCTCACCACCATGCAGCGTTCATAAACTGTTCATTGCGTTGCAGAGTTTGACAGAGTGTTGGTTATGTTGCAGCTGATCACCAAACCTTACTGCTAAGCAGTGTTTGACAGAGTGTTGATTGTGTCGCAGCTCATCATCAAGCCTTACCACTGTGCAGTGTTTGACAGAGTGTTGGTTGTGTCGCAGCTCATCATCAAACCTTACCACTGTGCAGTGTTTGACAGAGTGTTGGTTGTGTCGCAGCTCATCATCAAGCCTTACCACTGTGCAGTGTTTGACAGAGTGTTGGTTGTGTCGCAGCTCATCATCAAGCCTTACCACTGTGCAGTGTTTGACAGAGTGTTGGTTGTGTCGCAGCTCATCATCAAGCCTTACCACTGTGCAGTGTTTGACAGAGTGTTGGTTGTGTCGCAGCTCATCATCAAGCCTTACCACTGTGCAGTGTTTGACAGAGTGTTGGTTGTGTCGCAGCTCATCATCAAGCCTTACCACTGTGCAGTGTTTGACAGAGTGTTGGTTGTGTCGCAGCTCATCATCAAGCCTTACCACTGTGCAGTGTTTCGACAGCAGTGTTTGCAGAGGTTGGTGTGTGCAGCTCATCATCAAGCCTTACCACTGTGCAGTGTTTGACAGAGTGTGTTGTGTCGCAGCTCATCATCAAGCCTTACCACTGTGCAGTGTTTGACAGAGTGTTGGTTGTGTTGCAGCTCATCATCAAGCCTTACCACTATGCAGTGTTCACAGTCAATATTGTGGCTCCCCAAGAGGAGGGGGCCTATGCAGCAGAAGTCTGGATGTTCACACAGTTTGAAGTGAGTATTTTAGCTGAGTGTGTTGTGTTGCTGCTCTCTTTAGCGAAGTACCTTACAGTCCTCTGTTGCTGAGATTGTTTTTGTGATGGGAATATTCTTGTGGACAGAAAGGAAGCAATCATTGTTGAAAAGTGCGGGATGGAAGGGTGGGGTATGGAAAGAACAGGTATGAATTATGATACATACATTGTTTGTGGCCATATGGAAAGGTAGTTGGTGTCATTTGCCTGAGTATAGCCAGAACTGCAGTACTTTGTGTTCTGTTCTCTGTGTTAGAAATCTCTCTGACATGGTAATGCCATTATCCTCTGAAGCTGGTGTACAGCAGCCACCTGAATTGCCCTGTGAGTGATGATTAAAGTTTTTTGACTTGACTTGAATACTGGGGAGCAAACATTCCATTGATGCGTTCATGAACCTTACCTACAGGAAAATGGCTGCATGTGCAAAATCTCACCCAGCTGAGGCTGAGTGTCAAGTTTTGTTGAAAGAACAAAAACAACATTACATTGTGCTTTGGTGAATGATGATGAGTTTTGTGTAGTTTAACAACTGTGTTTTGTAGAGGGCATGAAGTGCACAAGGCTTGTGATGTGGGTTGCATCATTATAGAAGGATTTTGTTCCAAAACAACTCACCCTGCTAACCTCTGCCTTTTTGGACTCTTTCAGGACCTATTCATCCCGATTACTTTCCGGACTGCAGAAGGCAGTCTTCACGCCATTCCAGAAAAATTTCTCTTTGAGAAAGTATTTCCTGTAAGTAACTTTCAAGGATTTTTTATTTTAACCCAGAGCTGTCAACCATTCTCTATTTAATGCCCGGAGCAGCATAAAATATGACTTTGCATGCTTCACCTCCTGCCAGGAGTAATTTCTGCTAGTTTGATTTCTGTCTTCCAGGTCTGGTCAAGTTGATTTTATCCCTGTCCTTTTAAACATAAAGTGATGTGGAGTGTGAGCGGTGAATCAGACTTTGACTCGTAATTTTGTGACCACTTTGTGACCTTTGTGTTTGACTTAGCAACTAGTATTGAGAATTGGTCGATTGGTCAGTCTTCAGTTATTTGTATCAGTCAACAGAGTGGTCTTTAGTTATGTGTATTATTAGAATCAATCATTCAGTCAACTGGCTCAGTCAACAGTGCTCGTTTTTTGGGGGGTATATTAGCAGTGGGTGATGTGACGGCCTCTGATTGATTCAGGACAAGGTGCCATGCGAACAAAGTATTGGCCAGCAGAGCATCTGCTAGTCGGGTATGTTATTCAGCAGTGGGTGACGTGGCTACCTGTGGTTGTCGCAGGGCAAGGTGCCATAGAAATGAGGTATCCGTCAGCCGAGTTGTCTTTAGTGGAGTATATATATATATTTAGCAGTGGGCAAAGTGCCGACCTACCATTGTCTCAGGGCAAGGTGCCATATGAACATGGTATCTGTCAGCAGAGTTTCTTTAGTGCAGTATAATATTCAGCAGTGGGTGACATGACTACCTGTGGCTGTCTCAGGGCAAGGTGCCATACAAGGTGCTGCAGATTCACACAGTACATATAATATTTAGCAGTGGGTGACATGAATACCTGTGGCTGTTTCAGGGCAAGGTGTCACACAAGGTGCTGCAGATTCACACAGTAAATATAATATTTAGCAGTGGGTGACATGAATACCTGTGGTTGTCTCAGGGCAAGGTGCCATACAAGGTGCTGCAGATTCAGACAGTATATATAATATTCAGCAGTGGGTGACATGAATACCTGTGGCTTTCTCAGGGCAAGGTGCCATACAAGGTGCTGCAGATTCACACAGTACATATAATATTTAGCAGTGGGTGACATGAATACCTGTGGTTGTCTCAGGGCAAGGTGCCATACAAGGTGCTGCAGATTCACACAGTATAATATTCAGCAGTGGATGACATGAATACCTGTGGTTGTCTCAGGGCAAGGTGCCATACAAGGTGCTGCAGATTCACACAGTACATATAATATTTAGCAGTGGGTGACATGAATACCTGTGGTTGTCTCAGGGCAAGGTGCCATACAAGGTGCTGCAGATTCACAGCACGTTTCATGACTACATGGAAGTCACGCAGGTCACCTTTCAGCCCCAGGACATGCGCTTTTACTTCCAGCCGCACAACGCAGACACAGTACTGCTCCAGCCACAGGAACCCAGTGTGGTAGGTCTCTCTCTCTTTCTCTCTCTGTGTACTGTGTGTGTAAGGTGTTGAATTTCTCTCTCACTATCATTGTTTTGATGGGTAGTACAACGTTTGGAAGGGCTACTGGAGCACTGAATTTAGTGAATGTTTTGACCCCATGCCCCCCCCACCCCCTCGAAAAAGAAAGGGGGGGCATTAAGTTACACAAAGAACTTTTAGTTGGTTAGTTTACACCAGAATCCCTGAAGATTGATCCATCATTGTAGGGAAAACGTTTTGTGACATTGTTGGCCCAGTGCTTCGTGTCCATTTGTAGAGGTGCTGTGGCATGCTCCATTAAAAAGTAATTGCTCCGTTCATATTCACAGAGATAAAAATCGAGTAAAGGTGGTCTTCATAGTGGGTTGGTTTTGGCTTCCAAGAAAAATATCTGAAAACAGTGGGGGATCTTTCATCAGGGCTTCCTCCGTTTCTGATTATGTTTCCTCCCAAATAATGATGTCACAAACTACTTGTTCGTCGCTTGGCATCAGAGTTTTTGGACAGATTTGATCTAATTGCAGCTGTGTTATCTGTTTGTGCATTCACGTGCTGTATATTTGCTGCAGTACTTGTAAGGATGTGAAAATGCCTCACTTTGTACTTTGGCATTGTGCTGGGCTCAGGGGGGAAAACAGAAGGTGCAGTGATGGAGTGACCTGAGCTGTAGCAATGTTTTGGAATGTTACAGGTTGGAAAGATTTTCTTTGACTCCAAACGAGAGTGCAAGGATGACTGCTACGTGGGTTTACCTACTGTTACCCCAGGTGAGAGAGACCATGTCATTGCATTTCCACTATAATTTCTGGACTTAAAAGTGCGGCCAAATACGTATATTTTATGTACGTTGTAGCTGGTCGTCAGTGGTTGCTTGGCCTTGTCCTGAACAAGGATGTGGCCGACGCTGGCCGATACCTTTATATAGTATATTATTGATTTTATGTTGTAGCTGGTCATCAGTGGTTGCATGGACTTGCCCTGAACAAGAATGTGGCCGACACTGACCAATACCTTTACATTGTATATTATTGATTTTATGTTGTAGCTGGTCATCAGTGGTCATGGCTTGCCCTGAACAAGAATGTGGCCGACACTGACCAATACCTTTACATTGTATATTATTGATTTTATGTTGTAGCTGGTCATCAGTGGTTGCATTTGGGCCCTTGCCCTGAACAAGAATGTGGCCGACACTGACCAATACCTTTACATTGTATATTATTGATTTTATGTTGTAGCTGGTCATCAGTGGTCACTTGGCCTTGCCCTGAACAAGGATGTGGCCGACACTGACCAATACCTTTACATTGTATATTATTGATTTTATGTTGTAGCTGGTCATCAGTGGTTGCTTGGCCTTGCCCTGAACAAGGATGTGGCCAACACTGACCAATACCTTTACATTGTATATTATTGATTTTATGTTGTAGCTGGTCATCAGTGGTCACTTGGCCTTGCCCTGAACAAGGATGTGGCCAACGCTGATCAGTGCCTTTACACTGTATGTGATTACTTTTATTTTGTAGCTGGTCATCAGTGGTTGCTTGGCCTTGCCCTGAACAAGGATGTGGCCAACATTGATCAGTACCTTTACATTATATATGATTACTTTTATTTTGTAGCTGGTCATCAGTGTTTTTTTGTTGCATTGCCCTGAACAAGAATGTGGCCGACACTGACCAATACCTTTACATTGTATATTATTGATTTTATGTTGTAGCTGGTCATCAGTGGTCGCTTGGCCTTGCCCTCAACAAGAATGTGGCCAACACTGATAAATACCTTTACACTGTATATGATTACTTTTATTTTGTAGCTGGTCATCAGTGGTTGTTTTCTGGCATTGCCCTGAACAAGGATGTGACTGATATCTTTACACTGTATATTATTAATTTTATGTTGTAGCTGGTCATCAGTGGTTGCTTGGCCTTACCCTGGACAAGGACGTGGCCGACACTGACCAATACCTTTACACACGCCTCCAGCAGAAGTGGCACAGACTGGAGCGTACCGGGCAGAATACGTGAGTGCTGTTCAGCTTCGTTTCAGACATACCTGATATGGCGGTTCTAGTGAAAGATATTTATATTACACACATACATCTAACTTTGCTTCAGTCTTTTGAGTGTGTGTGTGTGTGTGTGTGTGTGTGTGTGTGTGTGTGTGTGTGTGTGTGTGTGTGATTAATTCCAAGGGAATGAGATGACAAACTTGTCAAGGTGAAGGAGTGACTTCATTCATCCCTTCACCTTCACAGGGTGCATCACTTTACTCTCTTGGACCTGATTCAGCAGCCCCTTATCACTTCTCGTCACGTTGATGGGTGGATGTGTTGTGATGTCTGGGGAGAAGATGGCGAGGCTTGTCAGGGCGAATAATGAATCCATGGTCCATGGAGAGGACTTCCCACTCACCAAAAAAGAAGAATCTGTGACAGGAGAAGAAGCTTATGGTTTGATGTTTCTAAATCCCCCCTACGCTTTACAGATTCACTGCTTGTATCCTGTTGAGGTCTGTCATCTTATTCCCTCCAGAACAGGTTTTTTGTTGTTTTTTGTTGTTGTTTTTGTTTTTTGTTTTTTTTACTTTGTAATGGATACAAACCTGTGCCTTTTTTGTCTTTCAGTGCCAATGTGACAATAGAACTGGATACAAACCAGGTGCGGGGATTTCTCTTCTCAGCACAAGCTCATCTTCACTGGCCCTCCTTGGTCAGGAAGTCCAAACTGAAGTTCCCGCTCACACAGATTGGGAACACCACAGTGAGTAGTGTGTCAACAAATAACACTGGTTTTGTGTATGAGTGGGTCAAGCCTGATTCAGAGAGTGGTGTATATGATTAGGAACCCCACAGTGAGTAGTGTGTGAACGAATAACACCGGTTTTGTGTATGAGTGGGTCAGGCCTGATTCAGAGAGTGGTGTATATGATTAGGAACACCACAGTGAGTAGTGTGTCAACAAATAACACTGGTTTTGTGTATGAGTGGGTCAGGCCTGATTCAGAGAGTGGTGTATATGATTAGGAACACCACAGTGAGTAGTGTGTCAACAAATAACACTGGTTTTGTGTATGAGTGGGTCAGGCCTGATTCAGATTGGTGTATATGATTGGGAACACCACAGCGAGTAGTGTGTGAACGAATAACACTGGTTTTGTATGTGAGTATGTAAAGCCTGATTCAGATTGGTGTATATGATTGGGAACACAACAGTAAGGATTGTGTGAACAAATAACACTGGTTTTTATGAGTATGTACAACCTGGTTCAAGCTTGTGTATACATGATTATGAGTAGTTGTAGGGTTATGAGTACTGGCAGCTTCAAGACAGAGTGGCAATGGTACAATACACTGTTACAAAACAACCGCAATGAAAGCCCCCCCCCCCTCCCCCCCATCCCTTCCCCCAGTGAAACAGCGCTTAGAAAAGCAACAACAAAAAAGTTTGCATGCAAAACAACAGCAAGATAAACGGGAAAGATTTGGCAAGACAAAAATTGGTGAGAAAATTTGTTTGTTTGTGTGGAACTCACCAAAAATTGTTACAAATTGTGAAATACATGGTTGGAGAGTGCCAGAACAAGATGCTGTCCTCAGCACATCTAGACAAAAAGACTTACAGAAAGTCAAACCAAGTGGTTGAGGGAAAGGGAAAGTTGATGTTGCTGTTGAAAGTATGAAGTCTGGTTAAAAATGCTGTTGTTTTCGTTTCCCCTCCAGGTTTCTGATTTTATTGTGGAGAACTCGGCAGACATGCCAGTGCTGATCCAGGTGCTGCCGTTGTCGCTGTACCCCAACCCTGGCACCATCATAGATCTCACCAGTCATGGGTTTGTGTCCGCTTCTTGCCCTCATCATCTTACTAGTTATGACTTTTGCAGTGGACCCCACCCCTGGATAGCTTACATTTGCATGAAGATACTGTGATCACAAAACACACGCTGTTTTTGTACCCCAACCTTGCATAATCACTGATCTCACCAGTATATTTTTTAAACTACTTCATTGATCCAGATCAGCACATGTCCTTGCATTCTTTGAGTAAGCGTGACATTTACACAAAAATATGATCATAAAACGTGAGCTATTTTGGCCTGCAAAGGAATGGACAGAGAAAGACTTGAATATGTTTGTTTGCAGACTGTCGTCAGATCTCACTGACTTCATAGAAACAGAAGACCTGGATACTTTTCGCCTCCATGACTTGGAACATACTTCGGTGAGTGTTAAAGCAGCATCATGTGTGTGCAGAAGTGGTTTTGTATTGTTCCATGCAGTTGCCGTCAAAGATGAAGGGCACTGTTCATTTTCAAAAGGAATTGTAATTACAGTGTTGGGATTGTCAGTAGTTGCCTCGGGCAGTGCTCAAAGATTCAGCACCTTGCAAATGTCTGCTTATCTTTGTTGCTGGATTTGTCAATGCAAGCAGGTGTTGATGGATTGTATCTTTCAGATTCGCATGGGTTTAAATCTCGTTCTTGAACTTCCCATTGGAATGACAGTCGAGTGATGACATCCTGTCAGAGTAATAACATCCTTTGAGCTACCATGAAGAAAGAAAACGGGAGTTTGGTTTGGCCTGGGTAAATGTCATGTCCTGTGAGCTGTTTTGACATGCATTTTTTATTCTCTTTCATTGATTCAGACATAAATGTCATGTCCTGTGAACTGTTTTTGACATGCATTTTTCATACTCTTTCACTGATTCAGATGAGCGTATGTCCTTGCATTCTTTGAAATGAAGGGCCTTCAGTTGACGTGAACTGGTAAAAGCAGAAACAAAACGAGAGTATGGAGTGGATTGTGCTGGTGTGATAACTTGGACTGTGTTTATGTGGATTCCAACTATGTGTCTGCTTGAGACAGCAATGGGATGGGTTGTGTGTGTGGGTGTGTGACTGATGGAATGGATTGTGTTTGTGTGATGGCTATGGAATGGATTGTGTTTGTGTGACGGCTGTGGAATGAGTTGTGTTTATATGACGGCTATGGCATGGATTGTGTTTGTGTGACAGCCTGGCTCGACCAATGCGGTGAAGGATCACATTAAGAACGTGGAGAACAGCCTGGGAGTGTCGCCGCACAAGCAATCCATTGCTGCCATGCTGCAGCCGGGGCACAAGCTCCGAATCAAAATAGGGTTCCAGCCCAGGGATGACCTGGCGCGATCCT
The DNA here is from genome assembly GCA_018857735.1 of Alviniconcha marisindica. Classification (NCBI taxonomy): domain Eukaryota; kingdom Metazoa; phylum Mollusca; class Gastropoda; family Provannidae; genus Alviniconcha; species Alviniconcha marisindica. The sequence continues at coordinate 504,413 of JABMCL010002673.1, read as the reverse complement.
CACTTATTCTCATTAGGTACAGTGCTGCCCAGCTTTTGTCTCTGTCCTTTCAGTGGCTATAGCTTTTGAGCTAATTCATTGTCTTATATTTTTCAAGCTGCATTTAGTTAACATAATGGGAGACTTGAACTGTTAACTGCATAGACTGCTTCACTTTTTTTTGTAGCCTGATTTATGTTTTAGTATTTTTGTGCTAACTGGTATCGTTCTGTTATTTTCATGGCCTGTTTACGTAATTGTAAAAGTGAAGTTTTGTGTGAGATGGCTTGTCATTTGAACAAGAAAGAGGGGGGTTTCTGTCTCCAAGGTCAAGGTTGCGGCAAGGTTTTGAATCTTTTCCATTTTGTGTGTGTGTGTGTGTGTGTACTTCAGAAACAACCTGACCATCATGGACACAGTGGTGGTGACAGGTCAGGGGTGTCACGGCGAGATGAAGTTCTCCAACCGCAAACCTGGCTCACCGTCCCCACTCACATTTGAGATGACAGAGAAACATCTGAAAAACTGTGACAGTTAGTGTTTGTTCTTTCTTTGTGTTTTTGTCTGGCTGGCCTAATATCTGTCACATTTGCTTCAAGCTCGTCAGCAGCTTTTGATTTAAGTTTGAAGAGCGAACTGAGAGCACTTGTGTTAAAGCAACACTGAGATGGGAGAGAGCGGGAGGGGGAGGGGAAGCAAGGAAGGAGTGGGTGGGTGAGTGTTCTGATGTTAATGACTGGTGACAAGTTCTTCTTTGGTATTGCAGGATTTGTGACTGTCCTTTTTTCAGCATGTGCCTGTGGCTATAAAGCGCCACTACACTGGTTCACAGCTTTGAAGACTTAAGCAAGCTGACTGCTTTTCAGCATCAGGAAAACGCATTCAGGCAGCCTAAATTGAGGCCTGCTCTCCTTTTTGAAGTGTGAGAAGTGGCTCGCCTTTAAGAGCGATGGTTGTGGAAAGTGTGCACAGGCTGCCAGGTGAGAGTGTGTCAGGCTGCCAGGTGAGAGTGTGTCAGGCTGCCAGGTGAGAGTGTGTCAGGTGAAAGTGTGTCAGAAGCCAACCTGTGTCTGTTGCAGTATCGGACAAGAAGCCGTCCAGCAAACTGCTGGTGCCGCACTTCACGGTGCGGCGACAGTTTACCATGCGCAACACCGGGCTCCTGCCCTTCTACGTCCAAGGCTTCAGCATCAATGAGTCGCCGTGCGAAGGCTACGGCTTCAAGGTGCTGGACTGTGAAGGCTTTGAGATGATGCCCAACACCAGCAAGAAGGTCGACATAGCGTGAGTAGCATTCACACGTAGTCGGACGTTGAGTGATTGAAATGCAAAAGAATGTGTGGACTGGTGGATTGCTGGATTCATGGGCTGATTGGTGGATGGATGGTTGAGGGGGCGGGTAGGCAGTTTGATAGACAGATGGGTGGATTGTGTCATTCCTGGATGGATTGATGGCAGGTCAGCTGGCTGAGTGGCTGGATGGGCCGTTTGATACATGGATGAATGGATTGCTTCATTCCTTGATGGGTGGATGGCTGGTTTGAGGGGCTGGTGGGCATTTTTTGATAGCTGGAGGGGTGGATTGTTCCATTCCTGGATGGGTGGATGGCTGGTTTGGGCAGTTTGATAGATGGAAAGGGAGATGGGGGGTGGGAGATTGCTCCATCCCTGGATGCATGAACTGGACTGTGTTGCAGGTTTACACCGGATTTTACCATGTCCCGAATACGACGCATGCTGACGGTGCACACCAGCCTGGGCCCCCTGGCCAACTACACCCTGCAGGCCACTGTGCCCCCCCACCTCCTGTCCCGCTGCTCCTCCGCCCTCCCCCGCCCCCACTGGGAGCCCGTCCTCTACTACTCCATCATCTGCATCATGTCCTTTCTCTTCCTCTGCATCTGCCTCGCCGCCTATTTTGAGGGCGACCGCATCATCATGGCAGACATCATCCGCCGCAAGCTGAAAGTCAGCAACTCCACCCAGACATTTGACAAGGGCAAGGTGTTTGATTTGCGGAACGTGGCGGGGCTCAGCCTCTCGCCCCCCAAGCCCTCCTCGCCCCCCCTTTCCTCTCTGTCCTCATCGGCCGTCGGGCAGGACTTACGAGCCGCGGCGGCCAAGTCGATGATTCACGTCAACGGCCATGTTGAGTTTCACCCGCAGACTAATGGCCACCAGCCGCTCCTGGGTCGCATCATCAGCATTGTGCGGCGACTCAACCCAGGGCGACTGTTCTTGGGTGCCGGCAAGAGCCCCGTGCTGAAAGCGCCGCAGAAAGCGGCGGAGAATAATACCAGCTGCCCTGACAAAGAGCCGGACCTGGTGCTGACCCGAACCAACAGCAGCAAAAACGCTGGCAGCGCCGAGCACCGATTGTCCAGCACGCAGTCTTCTGTGCAGGAGGCGGCCATTGCATTGGACAAAACCTACACCAACCACGTCAAACCCAGCAAAAAATCAAAGGCGAGCAAGCGCCACCTGGTGGATAGTGTCAGCGTTGTTCCCAGCAACACTGCTGCAGAGGACAGCGCTGACTACAAACTGACCAAGGACTCTAGCATTCCAAGTGCTGCCAAAAAGATGGCAGAAGCCGATGATGACCCGAGGGATCGAAGCACTGCCTCTGAGGCAGCTGATGATTACCTCGATGATGACATTAGCCCCAAGATGGATTCAATGCATTCTTCAAGGCTGCCAGGTAAAAAAAAAAAAATTTTTCTCAGACTTTATTTTTCTCTGTGTGACTGGTGACGTTTGCAACCATTTCGCAAAGCTTCGATACTTATTCATGACCTTGAATGTTCATTCGTTGATGACCGTGAATGCCTGTTAGTTCACTGTAGTATAGAACTTTGAAGGCATATTACTCACCGGGTTCTGCAGACAGTATCAAGTTACGCTATGGACGATGAAGCATTTGCTCTTCTGAAGAGGGGTAGCATCATTTCTTTTACCCCACACTGCATAGCACAGCTGCTGCGAGTGCCAATAGTCTGCACGAAGTGGAGCCTACGTTCCTGTTTTTCAGGCAAGCCGCGAGGCAAGAAGATCCGCGGCAAGAGTCGAGGCGAGCGAGACCTACTGAAGGAGAGACTTCTCCGTCGAGACAACTCTGTCCCCGACGACAAGGATGAGACTTCGTCAACAACCACAGACTCCTCTGCCGGTGGAGAGCAGGAGGACAAGGTGAGTGAACGACCTTTTTGTTCTCGGGAGACAGAAGCGGCGGCAATGTTTTCAAGGGGTGGTACCACGCAAGTAAAACTGACGTTAAGCTGTATTCATCATCATCCTCAGGGGCATGGGTGTGGCTCAGCGCCACCACTGGGGGTGGGAAGCGAGGTTGGCAGGTGCAGGTTGGGACTGGGTGTTTGGGAGAGGTGCCCCTGACATCAGAGCAGAATTCAGTTCAGTCCAGTTCAAGGTGGTATCTGTGTGCTCGGAAAAGCCCATGCGCGCTCCACCCTGTCTCTCAGAAGTTTCCCCGGCGTTGCCTTGAGGTTAACCAGCGCGTGGCAGAGAAAAGTTCAGCTAAAGCATGGGGAGTCCAAAAGACAACAGTAAAAATGAAAAAGGGAGGGGGGAAAAGGAAGAGAAAAGAAAGGAATTCACTGCAGTGATGGGAGCCTAGTTTTGCTGTGTGTAACTTCCCCTTCGGCTTACAAACAAAGGGTCTTGCTTTCTTGTGGCTTCTTTCTTCTTGTCTTTCTTTCTTGCCGTTATTGCTGTTTTACGTGTCTTTCCTTGCTAGCATTAGTTACTTTGTTCCTGATGAAGTCGTTCTGTGTCGAAAGAGTGAATTGTTTTGTTGCTGTTATTGCTGTCTTACGTGTCTTTCCTTGCTAGCATTAGTTACTTTGTTCCTGATGAAGTTGTTCTGTGTCGAAAGAGTGAATTGTTTTGTCTCCGTGGCCCCGTCTTCTTTGGGCAAGGACATTTCCCTCGCTCTTGTCCACCTGGTCATGGTCTCCAGTTGTTGTTGAAGTGTTGCTTTACGTCCACAGAAACCGTAGGCTTATTAGGAACGGGAGCCCAGGATGGCCACCTTGACTTTCACACAACTCCTGAGCTCTGTCAGTCTCCAGCAGCTGTCTTGCCCTGATATATCCGTCACAGTCGACTGGGCATTAAAAATCTCCTATCCATTTCTCTTTCTTTCCCAGTTTGCTTGTTATTTATGTTAATAATAATAATAATAATAATAATGTACATTTATCATGCGCTTATCAACGCCCTGAGCGCACACATGATACATGTTAACCTAAATATAATATTCTATACACATGTAGAGCATAGTCCTACCAAAACAATTTACATAATGTATTATTATTTTTATTTTTTTAAACGCACTACAAGCACACACACACACAGACCTGACTGTAGCAGAAACTGGGTACTGATATTAGGATGGAAATACTGTGAGAAGAGGAAGGTTTCAGTTTGGCTTTAAAAGATGACAGGGTTGAGGGGAGTGAATTCCAAATGTGGGGTCCAAAGCAAGAGAAGGTGCAAAAGCCATGAGATGACAGAGGTCACTTTCTTTCCTAGTTTGCTTGTAAATAATTGCAGAGGTCAAAATCTGTGGATGGTGTCCACAAGCCGCAGCTGTTCTTTTGAGGCAGAGGCCTGCTGGAAATGTAGCATTAGGGAAGGTTTCATCAAAGCTGTGAATGTGATACTTTGTGAGAGTCACATTAATATGACTGAAACAGGTGTGTTTTTGAGCGTTTGTGCTGGTTTTTCTTGTCTCAGTTTTGTTTGAGCGGATGTCACAAGGACTCGTCATTCAATCATTTTGTCGTTGCATTGGTGTTGTCAGCAGAACAGCAATGCAAGAGACTCAACTCCAGAACCATGCATTCCGCACAGCCTCAGTAGCTCCAGGAAATCCAAGAAAAACAAGCAGGACAAAGTCGTCGCTGCTGTCCTCAATGGTGATGTCAATGACGATGACAACAACTTTGAGCTGACATCGAAGTCCAAAGCCCATCGCAAGATTCGTGTCAACCCCAAGATCTTTGGTGGGGACATCATGCGACCAAGGTGGGTCTGTGATTGTTTTTAGCACATGGCAGATTTTTTCTGCTTATAAATTACATGATCTGTGAGAGTTTTAAGCCGCCACCTCCATGCCCTCCACCGCCCCTCCACCCCCCGTTGTTGGGCATTTAAATCAATAATAACGTTTGGTCTGCCAGTTTATGTCCGTCTTTGTTGTTGTTTTCTCTGTTTTTGTGTTTCTTTCTTTTACTTCTGCCTTCCTTTCATCTTTTCTGTTGGTGTGCATCTCTTAGTCTGGCCAGTTTTCCTTTCACTAGCTGACTTTGTCTCAGCTTCTCTCACTTTCTTTGCTGACCCAACAAATGCTTTCCGTTTCAGCACGCTGGAGCTGGACTACACCCTACCGAAGGAAAAGGAAAAGAACGGGATAGCTGCCAGCGCGGACCCTCCCAGGCGCAGCAAGAAGGCGCGCACTCAGCCCAAGAGTGAGTTGTCTGCCCTTCCTCCTCCACCTCCACCGCGTCGTTGCCCTGGCTGTGCTTTGTGTACTGTGACTGTTCGTTGTGCAGGCATGCTCAGGGCCACATAGTGCTAGCAGACATGGCAGGAAGGTGTCAGCAAAGTATGCTGGTACTGCTCACTACCTGAGAAAGGGTCATTTTCATGTGTGGAAAATTCGTATGATGGGGTATATGACACTGTACGGTTATTATTATTTATTTTTTTGTGGGGCAGGGGGGTCAAAGAATGAAAAAGTGTAATTTTCATGTGTCCCAAAGTCGTAGGGATGGGGTATGATATGACACAGTACGGTGTGTTGGAGGGTGGGGGTGGGGGGAGGATGACAAAGAATAAAAAAGTGTCACTTTCGTGTGTGGCAAAGGCGTAGGGGTGGGGTACTGCATGACACGCTGTACGGTTGGTTTCAGCCATACTGGGCCAAAGTTGTGACTCTTCCTGCCATGTTTCTAAAACACATGTTGTGAACTTTCAGTGATAGCATCATGTGTGCGTCTGACACATTTTTGTTTTTTCTTCCTGTGTATTTTTTAATCTTCATCAGTGTTTGCCCAGTTAGTGTGTGTGTGTGTATTCTCGCCCTTCTCAATATAAGACTCCACTGATAACTTTGAGGACTTGGGGCTGGCCACAGTCATCTGCGTTTTGAAGAAATTGATCACAAGTCTGCTTTGTTGAAAGATTGCTTGGAGCCCTTCTTGACGGGCACAAAACTCCTGAGGGTGTGTAATAGTCAGTGTTTGTTAGGTTGTCCATGCAGTTGCTGGAGAAAGCTTCCGTGACCTCCGCTGAGCTTTATATCCTGCACACCAGATTTGATACTCTTGGCCTTTTCCAAGCATCATTGAAAATGAAATGTAAACCAGAGAGTTGTGTTTTCTTGCTAAGTCCACGTCGGAGGAGTTCAAACTGTGGATGGTTGTTTATTGTTACATGCATGGACAGTATCAGTCACATAATGTTGACAATGGGTTTGGCATGTAGTAGACTTTTACTTAGTAGTTTTGGAAAAATCTGAATGCTGCCTTTTCTCAGAGGCTGTTCAAGCTAGATCTCACGCAATAGCCTCCTCAGCAAGCTTTGATGATAAAGGAAATTCACCAAGCATATTCCATGTGGCCAACGGTGCTGAAATGCTTTTGCCTCACATGTTTACATTTACTTTCAAGGGCTTGAAGAATGCAAAAGAAGAAGGAAAAAGAAAAGAAAAAAGAAGAAGTGTTTTTTGTTTTAAATGTGAGTTGACAGAACATTAGCTCTTTGCTGAGAATTGTTTGAAAAACAGCACTGATAACAGACAAGGACATTGAACAGAAACAGAAATCTGACCCTCCCATCCTGCCCGATTGGTGTTTGTGAACACTGAACCTACTTATTGTCATGGCTGTGAGCTGACCAAGATGTCTTTGGGCTGCCCCTGTCATTATGTTATAGTCACTAAACCAGTTTTCAGCCTTTTTAAAACATTTTTTACTCAAAGATGTAATTAACTTAACATTTCATGCTGCCTATTTCACTACCTATTATGTTATGCACCCTTGATTTTCTCAGAGTTGTGTTTAATCATAATTGATTTGAATATGGTTCTCTGTGTTTTTCAGTTGTTATTTGATTGTTTTGAATGGTGTGTTTAGACTTGTGTGAATGCAAGTTTGCAGTGTACAGGCTTCTACTACCAGAGCATGTCAGAACACGGAGTGTATCAGTCACGCATTTTGAATTAACCTGAAGAATAGTCCTTTGAGGCTGTTGTTTGTTGCACAGAGAGAGAGTTGCATGATCCCTGTTGGGATAAACACTTCCTAGTTGCACACAGCGGCAAAAGCACTTTTCGCCTGCTGCACGTCAATGTATTCTAGCGGCAGTCCTCACCAGCGTTTGTTTCAATTCAAAGCCAGGCAGCACAGACAGAAACAAATGTGTGTTTGTTACCCAGCAGTGTGCCTTTTTGTTTTGATCTTAACAGCATCTGCCTGGATTTCAGCTAGAGAACTGTGACACATGAAGTTGATGGTATTACTGAGTTGGTTTTATTTACTGTGGTTTGTTGTATGGTTAAGAACTGTGCTGAAATTTTGATGCAGCAGGTACGGTTATCATGCTAGCTGTACCACTGCATACTTTTAGTTGAAAATTTCCTTTTGAATTCACAGTCTTTTTGGTACATACTTTTAATAATAATAATCAAGATGAAATATTTAAAAGGCGTGAAGTGCTAACATAAAAATAGAGGTCAGTGCACTGTACAGAATTCTGATATAAGCTACATATAAGTTGAGACACCTCAAGTGAAAAATAACAATAACAATGACTACAAGCAATTCATATCACAAGAAACTAAACAGGCAAGACCTACAGTACACACACATGTATACACACATGTGCACACAGTACATCAGTCAACTGAAATAATTTAAGAATAAACTTGGGGGTGGGTGGGGGGGGGGGGGGGGGGGCTGTACTCAGGGGTGGATGGAAGGGCAGTCAGGTTGTATAAGTACACACACACACACACACACACATGGTTTGATAATTTGCTAGCAGTATTAGGTTTTAAACAGATGGGTCTTCAGAATGGTTTCAAGTGCAGTGGTTGACCAAATGTGTCTAATTTCATAAGGCAGGGAATTCCAGACAAAAGGAGCAGCATAGGAAACAGAATGATGTCCAAACGTTTCCATAATAAAGTATACCACCAGACAGTCTGATGTCCAAATGTTTCCGTCATAAAGTATGCCTCCAGCTGACTAGCCATTTGCAAAACTCCCAGCATCTTGTGTTCCTTACTTCATGGTCGCCCACCCGCTCACAGATACTGCGCGAGCTGCACGTCACATGCAGTTGGTGAGAGAGAAGCCTGTACCTGCTCGAGTTTGCCTCGAATTGATCCTTGTTGTGCATGAACGTGTGTTGGGTGTTGTTGCCAAGTGTTGAGCATCTGCCTGGCTGTTGTCTGTGTAGATGTGACATGTGGTGCCTTTGTGACTGTTGTGTAGGTGACTTCTTGTTGCGCACTGTAGATGGCAACGACTCCGATCGTGAGTCGCCCCCACCTGCCTGGGATCAGCCTACGAGCTGCAGTCCCATACCGGGTTAGACTTCTTTACTTCTTTCCCAGCCAAGCCAGTCCACTAGCAGGGGGTAGTGTTGGAGCCAAATGCGGTTTTGATTGTGACATACACGCTACTCCCCCTTCCTACACCCCCCCCCCATCCTCCCTTTTATACCCTTCCTTCCTTCCTTCCTTCTCCACGCTTCTTTGAAATGGTGTTTTTTGTTGTATGCTTGATGTGCGAATATTTTCTTGTTCATGTATAGTTAGAGTGGTTGTGGTTGCCGAACACACTATTGGTTTGGGGCTTTCTAGCAGTTTTCTTTTTCTTCTTTTTATAAGGCAATAGTGTATCAGCTGTGCATTTCGGTTAGCTGTTTCTTTTTGCAATCTTCTCTAGAAAGAATCTTGATTTTCAAGCAGGAACAGAACAGTTTCTGACCATCCTTATCCTCACCCCTCACCCATTTTTCCCATTGGAGTCTGTGTCAAAGTAGTGCAAGGTGGTAATGGATGCTTTAAAGATTAAACTGGTGCATTAGAAAAAGACTAAGGAGAGGTTGCATTAGATGGGAATGCTTGAGGTCCTGATCCACTATTGGGCATTGACTTGCAAGGCCAAATGCATATGGTGAGTGGCTATGGGAACAGACAGACTTTGACCTCAGCATCAAGCCATCAGACAGCCGACAGGAAATCATGTGTTGTATATGTTATAGGCATTGTTGGTAAGTTGAGACTACAACTGGTATGCCATGTCTTTGGTCTGATAAATCAAGACTATGCTTTGAACACAATAAACTTTTTTTTCTTTCTCTCTCTCTCTCTCTCTCTTTTTTTTTTGGAGTGATGGGTGACAGTATCTCTTAAATGGTGATTTCCCCCTCCCCGCCACCCCCCTTTTTTGTCGTTGTTTTGTTTGTTCTTTTGTCCCAGCTCTGATAAAGTAATGCTAAGATTACAAATGATGCAGGTTCTTCATTACTGGTCCATCACCCACAGTCGCATTTCCATTGTACACTGCATGAACAATGCATGGCAGTGCAGACTACATGACGTCGGTAGCTGACATCCTACATCCTGCATTGGCATAGGCCATTGTTTGAAAGCAGCTCAGACCCTTTGCTTGGTAGAGTCTTTGCATATGTCATTGCTCAAAAGTGGATCAGAGCATTTGCTTGATAGTGTTCTGTTAACATGAACAAGTTGGGAGCACCTGTTTGATTTTAGCCTTTGCATACGCCATTGCTCAAAAGTGGATCAGAGCCTTTGCTTGGTAGAGTTTGAATGATATGTTAACATGAACATGTTGGGAGCACCTGTTTGATTTTAGTCCTTGCATATGCCATTGCTCAAAAGTGGATCAGAGCCTTTGCTTGGTAGAGTTTCAGTGATAGATTAGTACAATCACGCTGGGAATTTTGGATGTTAGTCTTCAAAGTCGAAGCATCTTGACTTCAGAATGAGTAGCAAATGGACTGAAATTCTGTCCAGAAACAAAGGTCTCCTAGGCCTTGTATGGTGTGGCTATGATTGCTCCCAAGCTTTGGATTACACATATGCGTGGGTGTTTTTCCTGTCTCATCACACACATGCCCACATTTTAAAAGAATTAACTTTTTTTTCTTTGGCTGCATGGATCAGAGTTCCACCCCCCACCCTTTTTGAAATATTTGTTTTTAAATAATATGTTTAGTGTTAGCAGTTTTTTTTTTTTGAAAAGCACCCATGCATTTGTGTAATGTGTGCTTACCTAGCTGTGTCCTCATTGTCTGCAGTTCTTTCCTTTGTCAGCTGTTAGTTCTTACCTTACCGCTTTGGTCTGCTGCTCTTGGTGGGCTTGGGCAAGTTTGGCACAGATTCGCATGTGGATATTTGTGGTTTATGATTATGAAATCAGTGGTCATTGTATGAGCTTATAAACTGCTGTCTACTGTTTCTTCTGGTTGAAAAGGGAAAGTCTTGACAGCCACTGTGCATTCATTTGCTACACTTGTTTCATTGTTGTTGTTTGGGCTTTGTCCAACTTTGTTATTCACAAATATCTGCATGCTTACACTCTTACAGACCTGTGGCAGTCATACAACGATGCTCATTTTGATGTATTACAAGCTGCTCTGGTGTTTGGGCTTTAAGATCCTTTCAGGCTGTGACATCATCTTTCATATTTTTTTATATTTTTTTATATACCTCCCATAATGAAGTTGGGGAGAGAGAGGGGGATTTTGGAACTGCTGTGTCCGTTAGTCCATCTGTCTGGATTCTGTCCGAATAATATCTTCCATACCTCTCAGCGGTTTGCAACAAACTTGGTATGATGATACATCATCATGAACTTGAGTATTTAAGTGTTTTTTTCTTCTTCCATGGCCAGTGTTACAATGAGGGCATATAGTTATAGTGAAAATATGAATGGTTCTGCTATATATTCTCAACTGCTTATCCTTTTGCAATTAAACTTGGTTTGATGGTAAATCATCAAGCCAGAGTGCCCAGCAAAAAGATTTGATTGCTGGGTTCAAGGTCAAGGTCACAGCAAAGGTTGAAACTTCAGTGAATGCTTGTCCAGACAGTATCTTCTGAACAACTGCTGAACCTTTTGTAACCAAGCTTGAAAAAGATCAGTCACAGTGAGGACTTGTATTTCGTATTGTCAATTAATGAGTGTTACTGAATACTGTTGCCCCTTTTGAAACCAAACTTAGCTTTATAGCACATCATTATCATCACCTTTATTGACTTGTGAAAAAAGTTGGATTGCTGTGTTAAAGGTCAGGGTCACAGCAACTTCTTTGAATGTTTGGCAGTTGTATACTTTCTGTAGCACTGATCTCTTTGAGACCGGACTAGGTGTGCAGATGTATTATTTGAGAACCAGACCAAGTGCAAACCAAGTGGGCATATATTGACAGCAGCACCATCACTATTACTAATGGAATATTTTGTCATGTGTAGTGGTGACTCACACTATTACTGGGCATGTAGTAGGGTATTTTGGTATGTAAGCCTTGACTTGCAATATCACTACTAATACTAGGCACATAACGCAGTATTTTGTTGTGTAAGCCTTGACTAGCAGTATTACTACTAGGCATGTAACAGGGTATTTTGTCATGCAGCAAATTATGTTGTTGTTTTTACTTGGGGAGGGGGAGGAAGGGGTTCCTTGCTATCATTTCTTTACAAACTGGTTCTGTGTGATTTCCCTGTGTGTGTGTGCATTACAAATTGCTGCGGTTGCTTGCTGATGGAAAATGGTGTAAGTACATTTGAACAGGATTTGGAAGGGTACATCGGTGAGGCTTAAATAGTTGTCACAGCAGATTGTGGATTATGTGATTTTATAATTACCTTGTGTATGTTTGTTCAGGTGGTTTATGGGAGAATGTGTTGTTTAGATGACAGCGTTGCTACTGTTGATGTTGTTTTTGCATGGAGGAATGTCACTGCATGGAGACTGATCTGAAGGACAAAATAAAAATCCGGATAAAAGGGATGCATGCATTTAGCCCAGACTTTTCAAATTGGTTCATGGTGCACCAGTGTGGGCAGTTTCGATGCCTGCTGCTGCCTTTAGGCGCTTCATACTGGGTGGAGAAATTTGCACCTTATTATTCACATTTGTTTTTAGTGTAGGTGGGTATGCTCACCTTTCTGTTATTATGGCTGATCATTTGGAAAGCACAGGTGAATGGTCCAGATGGGGAAGCATACAAGAATGCATGGAGAAGCCCCCACAGAGTACCGGTCCCCTCAGATTGGTATTACCTGTCGCAGGTGAAAAACCCCAGCTCCCTTGACAGGAGGGAGTTGAGCCCCCCCCCCCCCTTTCCCCCGATTATGGTCTGTGTAGAAAACCCTTGTCAAAGAGCTTGTGTTTGTTAGTTATCATGCAGTGTGAAATTGACATCAGTTGGAGAATTCGGCCAAAGAGCTTGCTTTTGGCTTGCTGCTCTCAGTCAAAGCTTCTGGATGGTAAAAAATAAATAAATATATATATAAAAAAAAGCACAAGAAAGAAAAGAAAAGAAGAAGCGCCAAACCAGTGGCTAATGGGAGAGGAATGGAGGTGTATGTTTCCTATTTCAGCAGGTTCTGCTACAATTTAGACTGTTTGTGTTGAAAGTTGCACAACTGTGCCAGGAGAAATCAATGTGAGGGATGGAATCGGTGCGAGCATGAGCTCGTTCTTGAAGTAGTGGTTGGAATGAAATTCTGTCAGATTAAGAAAAGAAGAAACAAATGCACTCAGAACAGCAGCAAAAGCTGACCCCACTGTGTGAAAATGGCTCACTTATTTGCCTGTCATCGTTCGTCTCCAGGTGACCTGAGTGAGCTGTCCATCCAGACTGAGACATTTGCTCAGCAGACTGGCGGGGCCGGGAATGGTGGCAGTGGGCTGGGAAGCTCTGGAGCTCGATCCGGCGGCGGCTTGTCCCCCGACCATCTGTCAGCCTCCAGCAGGTCGTCCAGCTACAGCAGCATCGTCAGCGCCGTGGGAGTCACCTCTCCTGCCAGCGTTCTGCAGCCTGAGGTGGCAGCCATGACGACATGCCTGACGGGCAGGAACCACCCCTCTCCGCTAGGTGATGGGGGACGCTTCCAGCCAGGGTTTCCTCCCTACTCGGAGCCGTCACTGACAGGTAGGGCTTCAATGTGCTGTTTGAGACTGCAGTATTGTCTCCATGCTCGTATTGTGAGCATATTGCCACCAAGTGCTCAGACCTGTGGGTTTCATGGTAGCCTGTTGGGTTTTTGGTTCACCTGATGCGGAGCATTTTCTCCATTGTTGTAGTTACTGCAGCTTGCAGGTGGGCTAGTGTAGAACTGAGTGACTGTGGTGATGGGTTAAAAAAACGTGTCAGGGGTTTCCTCCCATTTTGGTGTTTACATTGCAGCTAAGGGACGAATGAAGTGGAAAATGAGATCTTGGTTTTGTAGAGTTGCAGTCAAATTTACCGTGACGACCCCTCATTGTATTTTTTGTGCATTTTCAAGAAAACAAGACAGCAACAACAACAAACAATGAAAGACAGCACAGACTTCAGAGAAACAGTTTTGAAAATAGCAGTGCGAGTAATTACACTCTCGCTGCTAGGCTGACAACAGGAACAGTTTTGACAGACTTCTGTGTAACTGAAGCAGGTGTGAGATCCATTTTTAGCACCCAGTCAAATGTAAGACAATGACTCACTGTCACAGCTAAGCACACTTGTGCCACAAATCCACTGAGTCACCATATGAATATAAGTTCAGAACTGTTCCGACACACATGCATGTGCACACACACACACACACACACACACACACACACACACAACACAACACAACACAACACAACACAACACAACACAACACACCACACCACACCACACCACACCACACCACACCACACACACACACAGAGGTTTAGATGCAGTGGCAGGCATCACATTGTCATTCTTTTTGATATGTAATACCAAGTCAGCTGGGCACCACCATACAGAACAAAGCACAAAATGTGATAGGTCAACCATGTGATAGCAAAACAAATTGAGAATAATCTGTTGGAACCACAGCATGAGTAATCCAAGGGAGGTAAGTCGCGAAATGGGGGCAGCTCCATTTCAGACACATTTGCTTCCCATTTGGGTTGCCTATTATCACTGGCAAAAATTGGCAAAGTCTAACTCAAAACTCTGCAGCATGCTTCCAACCATTACGTAAAAGCACTGTCTGACATTGTGTGGCATGCTTTGTTTGAGTTAATGCATCACTGATGGTTTGAATAACACGCAGTTCCTTTAGGTGTTGTGTGTTACTGTTAGCGGGTTGTATTGTTACATTGTAGGAGAAGTTGAGTCGGTAGGTAGGTAGTGTTGCTTAATGTCCTCAGATGTCAGTTGACATATTAAGGACAAGGCTGAGACCAATGCCGAAGCATGGTTCAGTATAGCTTTACATCCATGGAAACCAGAAGGCTCGTTAGGACGGACAGCCCAGGACGGCCACCTCGACTCTCACACAGCTCCTGAACAGCGAAGTTGAGTCGTGTATGTTGTTGTGAATAGACTGTGTGATGGGATTGCACACATTGTTGGTGTGGTTTCAGGGCTGGCCGCACCCAAGACAGGCCCAGGTCTGCTGGCCGGTGGTGGACGCCCCAATGGCTGGACCAGCATGCCTGCAAACCCCAACCCAACTGCTGCCATGTCAGTACCTCACTGCATCTCTCTGGCTCTGGCTCTTGTCTGTCTGCCTGTCTCCATCTCTCTTCACGTATTTTAATGCCTCTGATAATCTTTTTTAACTTCTGTCACTCTGTCTGTCTCTCAGCTTCTGTCACTGTCTGTCTGTCTTCAAGCGTTTCAGTGACTTTTGATTTAAAAAAATAATTCAGCTTCTGTCGCTGTCTGAGTCTCAGCTTCTGTCATTCTCTGTCTCTGTCTCTGTCATCAAGCACTTTGATGCGTCTTTGATAATGTTTTTTTCCAACTTCTGTCACTCTGTCTGTGTCTCAGCTTCTGTCATTGTCTGCTTGTCTATATCTCTCTTCAAGCATTTTGAATTTGATACATCTTTGATAATCTTCTTTTTTAAATTTGTAGCTTCTATCACTGTCTGTCTGTCTTCAGGCATTTGATGCCTGATAATCACCTTAACTTCTGTCTCTGAGCTTCTGTCACTGTCTGTCTGACTCTCTTCATGCATTTGTAGCTCTTTGATAATGATCTTTCTCGACCTTTACCCCTCTTGTAAACATTCATATGTCATGTTGACAATATATGGCGAAGTTTTAGAGTCCAATAGAACGTCTTTAGGGTGAGGGCTGGATGTGGTAAAAAAATTGAGTAGCTTGCCTATTTGTTACCCTTGTAAATACACTTTCTCGCTCTCTCTTTGCTCTCTCTCTCTCTCTTCTGTAAAAGAGTGTAGCAGTAGGGCATTGCTGATTATTATCAGCTAGCAAAATACCCATTTTGGCCAGCTCTTCTGTAGGAATTGAACTGCAGAAGCTGTTTTCAGTGAAGTGGGTGTTGACAGAGATGAACATATACACGAGAGAGCAAAAAAGGTTGCACATTTTTGATGATGAGAAAATCAACAACTGAAAAACTTCTTTCAGTGATCTTTAACGTTATTGTGTTAATTAGCAGAAGAGCTGTTACCAGTATCATAGGCACATAGGACCCTTATGTCCCAAAGCATCTTGACACCAAGTGTCATCTCAGTGGGTTGAGCCCAAAATCATTCTTGGCGTTGACACAGACAGAGAGAGACTGAGAATCTTCTTCGTTTATAAGATGCACACACAGACAGAGACTCTGTAAGGGGTACATATGGACCCATGGGATTTTGGATAAAGAGTGCTCTCCACTGTGTGACATGCATCGGCTAGTGTATGTGCTTTCAGGGCCAGCAGTTTTGGACTCTTTTTTTATTTATAAGATGCACACACACACACAGGCAGAGACTATGTAAGGTATACATACAGACACATGTGATGTTGGGTAAAGAGTGCTCTCCACTGTGTGACATGCATTGTCTGGTGCGTGTGCTTTCAGGGCCAGTAGCTTCGGTCTGCACACCATCGATGAAAACTCTCCAGCCTACTTTGCCATGCAACCGGCAAGCGCTGATGGGTTTGCCAAGCCCGACTACTTTGGAGCAGGTATGTTCTTTTTCACACTGTGTGAAGCTGACATTTTCTGTAAAAGCACAGGCGTGGGAACGCCTCGGAAACGCTATTTTCAGAGGGAGTCTGACTTGAATTTTTGAGAGGGAAAAATATTTCAGCCGGAAAAAGGCTTTGAGACATTTATGTAAATGTACCTTTTTGAGTCTTGAGCCCATGTGTCAAAGGAAAATGATCATTTTCTTGCTTTGTATATTGATGAACATTAAAGATTGATTTGATTATGCTTCTGCACTGCCTCCTTAAGTGAAGTGCAGTTGCTTTCGCAGTGTCCAAAGAAATATTGACCTTGTGCTGCAGCAGTACTGTGGTGAGATGCCAGTGAGAGAACGTTTCACTGGAATTATTGAAATTACTTGGCACAGCTACAGTGAATAATCAGGGTGCAGGTTCTTTATATTTTATCAAGCAGTTAAAGGCTCAACAGTTTGCAGAGATTTTTCGACTCTCAACCAGCACACACACTCACTTGTGTTCCAGTTGTGATTAGATAGGTGTGTATCTTTGAAATTTACTCGGTACCTCCTGCACCAGATGTGTTGATGTGTGTGTTTAAAAGCCTGCAGGTCAAGGTTTTGCATTCAGTTGAAACTGGCAGTGGTTTCAGGGGGAGACAACTACCTGCAGTATGGTGAAGGGAGCGAACACAACCTGACCATGATGCAACAGCTGCAGGCAGAAAGAAGACAGCGCTTCTTCCAGTTCCAGAAGCGCAAAAAAGGTAACATCTTGCAGGAAGGGGCGTGTGTGTGTGTGTGTGTGTGTGTGTGTGTGTGTGTGTGTGTGTGTGTGTGTGTGTGTGTGTGTGTGTGTGAACACACTGGTGTACACAGAGGAAGAATGGGTGCTTGCCTGGGTTGGCTGGTTATTTGTGCATGTCTTTTCAATGTCACTGCATGATTTGCTATTTTTGTAACTGTATATTGATATTGTCCACATCCGAGGAAGGCCTCGTATTCAGATATGTAATATGCATGCAGATACAAGATTGCTTGGACCCTGATTATATTCGATGTCACACAGTTTTACTTGGTGCCTCCTCACAAGTAATATCTGTGGGAATTTGCTCATAACTGCTGCAATGTTCACTCACAGAAGACTGGCCTGGGTTTGATGTACCACCAATTCGCAATGACAGCCTGTGGGACACGGACTACAACCCTTTGGACCCCCACAAAGCATGGACCTCTCCCAGTGAGCCACCGGCCACCTCCTCTGTGAGTGACAGAAGCCATAGTCAGTGGTGTGTGTGTGTGTGTGTGTGTGTGTGTGTGTGTGTGTGTGTGTGTGTGTGTGTGTGGTCTCTTTAGATTGCTGAAAGAGGAACTATTATTCTTGTGGAGATTTTCTTCTTTTTTGAAACTGTGCATTAGTTATTTGGTTGACAAAATGTGGTGTGTGTGTGTGTGTGTGTGTGTGTGTGTGTGTGTGTGTGTGTGTGTGTGTGTGTGTGTGCGCATGCTCATGAGTATGTATGTGTGCATGTATGTGTGCATATGTGTATGCATGTGTGTGTGTATGTGTGTGTACATATATGTGTGTGTGTGTGTGTGTGTGTACATGTGTGTGTGTGTGTGTGTGTTTTGATGTTTTGTGACCCATTTCAAGTGATGTGTCTGTTGAATGGCTCGTCATTGTGTTCATATTTTCAGTCGGGTGGATTCTGGAGTACGCTGACCAACTCTGCGTCCAGTGGCTGGAACTCGCTGCAGAACCTGGCCAACATCTGGAGCCCTTCCAGCCCCCCGCAGCCCCCACCCATGACTCAGTCTCCCCCAACCCCCCCTGCATCCCCTCCCTCCCCAACTGCCACCACAGTGGCTCAGAATTCCACCCTTCGTCCTGAAGCCCCGCCGTTCACAGCGTCTGACAGTCAGCCAGGCTTTCTGAGCACAGCGGCTGTTTCTGCTGCTGCCGCTGCGTCCCAGCAGTCCCAGGTAATCAGTCGGCTGTGGTTTTGAACCACCTACCCCCTCTGCTGGGGATACTTACTATTGGTGTAACTGTAACTTGATTTCGGTGCGACTCCGAGATGACCTTTTGCTAGAATGTAACAGTAACTGGTCTTTGGTGTAACTGACTTGAAGAGCAGCCTTGGCAGGGTACCTGTTACAAGAGTTTGGTGTAACTGACAGGTAACCTTTTTATTGGAGGTGTAACTGTGACCGACAGAAGACCAGCCTTAGGAGTGTACCTGTTGGAAGTGTGACTGGGATTTGATGCGACCGACAGGTGACCTTTTGTTGGAGTGGCCTTGTGACTTGGATTTGGTGATGACCTACCTTTTGTTAGAGTGTATATTATGTGACTGGAATTTGGTGTGTGACCTTTTGCTGGGGTGTATGACTGGAGTTTGATGTGACCGACTGATGACCTTTTGCTGGAGTGTATATATGACAGAAATTTGGTGTGACTGACAAATGACCTTTTGCTGGGGTGTATGACTGGAATTTGGTGTGACCAACAGGTGACCTTTTCAGCAGTGTAATTGTGTGGGTGGAGTGCAGTGGCAGCTGGACTGGCATGACTGTCAGATTAGTGTTTTTTTGTAATGTAACTGGTCTTTGGTGTGACTGACAGGGAAGCAGCATTTGGAGTGTAACTGCAGCTTCAGCTGGTCATTTGTGTAACTGAGGGATAAGCCTACAATGGAGGCCCAACCTCAGCTGCTCTTTTTTGTGTGTGTGACTGACAGATTGGTGGCAGCAACACATTCAGTCCCTTCAGCACGCCCATGGCTGACATCTGGAAGCCAGCCTCCACCTCCAGTTCGGGAGACACGACCTGGGGACAGTTCCTCCCGCCCACCCTGAAAGAGGACAAGTAACGTGTGCTCGCAGACACCATCTACATCCGAGAGACCGGGCGATAACATCCACCTCTGGCTTTGTGTTGTGTTTTGTCACTTCGTTTGTCTGCAGAATGTGTGCGTGCGTGTGTGTGTTTGCTGTGTATGTGTCTTTTTCTGTCATGTGAAGTTGATAGATAAAAGATACTGAAAGGATGACTTATTTAAAAGTGAGTATTGAAATGAGATTTTTTATGGAGTGGGAGAGGGAGGTGGGGGAGGATTGGTTGTTAATGAAACCAGTTGATGGGAAGAATACAGGGAATGATGAATTAATGAAAGAATAATTGACTGATGTCTGATGCATTAGTCAAGCTATGTCAAATGGTGTTTTTGTGGAGGACGGTTTTTATCAGAAGGGAAAGCCTGTCCAGTGCTCTGGCTGTTGAAAGCGGTTTTTCCTACTATTGTTGGTGGTTAGGCTGAGTGACAACAGAAGACATGAGTGACAAAGCCTTTTAATCTAAATGCCAGTCAGTCAAAAATAATGGGGGTGGGGTGATTTGGGGGGGGGGGGGGGGGGGGGGTGGGTCTTTTTTGAGCAAGTCCCATGAGAAATAATTAACAGATCACACATTGATATAATGTAAAGAGTAATAAATAAAGTCCCAGGTGCTTAGAATTTCACCTGTGTCTGCACCTTTTGAGCCGAGCCTGCAAACATTTGTGCTGCTGCTTTGGAAAATGGTGCTTTACATTTTTGAGTGGGGGCTTGGGGAAAGAAAGTAAGCATACCTGTGAAATGTGTATTTCTCTCCCAGGGTCTGCAGTGCAGCAATGCAGGTTCAGAAAGAAACAGGCACATTACTCTCAGTGGGCATTTGGGAAAGGACAGTGAACCTGGATATTAGTGAAAGCGTCATGTTTTACATATTGCGTGCTTGTGTAAATAGAACCTCTCAGGGTGTCACTCAGTTCCTGTATGATGTACTTAATTTTTTTTTAAAATTTCCCCTCCCTGTTTTTTTATTTTATAGATATGATTTGCTATCAGAGTCTGTGTAGTAAAGACCTTGGCTTTGTTGTATGGAGCAAGCATTGTGTTGTTAGGAAAGTTCAGTCTGCAAAGGACTAAAATATCACTATCTGCATTGCTAATAGAACGAACAGCTGATACTTTAAAAATGCCACCAAGCTCGGCACTGATAGGGTGATCACTCAGAGCAAGAAAACTTGCACCTTTTATTTAAGGATGGGATGGGAAAATCATGCAATGGTGGATTACCATGGAAACAACTTGCAAATATAACAGCAGTGCTGTTGAGTACACCACTTTGGTGGATATTCAAAAACGTGCTATAAAAAGCTAGTCACTCGTGTAGAATCACATGCAAGTGCAGCGAGTCTGTTCAAGAGCGGAGAATAGTGCTACATAAAAAATGATCAACAACAACAAGAACAACCGATATATATATATGTCTATAAAGATTATGCAAAAAATAAATTAATGTTGGGCTGGATTTGTAAGAAAATTCCTTTGTGAGCAACATTATTCTATGACAGTTTTTAACAAGAAGCAAATGGTCAAGAGGGGAGGGGGTAAAGTGCTTGGTACCCAGTGACAGTGAAGCATCCATTTTGTGTAATGTCCTCTGACGAACAGGTGGCAAAGTGTCCAGTTTGACATTGTGTTATGAATAGTACCAACAGAAGGAGCAGTTGGCAAGCCGCAATTGCTTTGTTATGGAATAGGCCGTAGCACTGAAAAAAGGCTGTGGCCATGTAAAATGTGCGACAGTAGAGTGACCGTTGTGAGAAAATGGACCTGAAAGGATGTGTAGGCTGCTTAATTCAATGCAGGCTTGCGTAACTGAAAAACTGAAATGCATTTTAAAACTGTAGGTGAAAACTAGAACTGCTAGCATGTAGATCCTGTTGTAACCCCACCTCCCACCCACACGCCAGTATTTTTTATATATCAGTGACCTCTGAACAGAGCCTGTTTACCGTATCCCCCACCCTACCAATGGCATTTATTTGTGTGGAAGATGTCTAAAAAAAAAAAAAAATTAAATAGATAATTTGCTGCTTTTTTTTCTTCCTCAACTGTAAGCTAATACAAACCTTGGCCCTTTCCGCCCCTTTGGTATAATTATGATGGTGCTGTTCTGTTGTGCAGCTTATTCACTTGAGCTTTTAGCCTGAATGCTGCATTGTTGTCTCCCCCACTTTTAAACTTACAGTATTTGTGAATGCACGCCTCTTTGATTTTGACAGCAACAACAAAAATGTATTGAATGAATGCTTTATGTGTCATATCTTGGAACCAGTGAATGTCTGTCAAAATGTATACATCAAAAAGGTCACTGATCTTGAAATGTTTGTTACATTCGTCTTTGACCCGTGTTGGACTGCTGTGCCCGAGAGTTGCTGGGGTGCGGGCCGGAGGCTGCCCAGAGTAAGCAAATAGGGTAGTCACAGAAAAGCATTGTGTGTTTGTTTCTGAATAGATTGTGATGAAACTTTTGCATGTGGATAGTGTACGCACTAAGGTTTGTTTTTGTGTAATTGGACTGTTGTAAAGGTAGCAAAAAAAGAAGAAAAAAAGAAGAAAAAAGTGACCATGGGGGAATTTTGTAAACAAAAGTTTTCCAGGTCATGTTCATGCCTTCTGCCTCCCATACCATCACTTGCAGACATGGAACTGGTTCATTTAAGACAGCTTCATTGCTGCTTTCAGCAACAAGATCACTATCTGGCAAAATTTCATCATGTTCTGGTTCCATGTCACTATCACTGTCCATTGCCAGCTCTTGGAGAACTTCCTCTGTCGTGTAGTATTGCTTCGGTGCGATTTTTCCTCCAAATTTCCAGTCAAACTGCGCAAAATGTGTTCCCCCCCCCACCTCCCCCCTCACTCCCCCAAGAAAAGTGCCAACATCTCTTGAAGGGAAGTAACCGTGTAACTGTGTGTTGTGGACCTGGAACTGGATTCAGAGCCGAGTATCTTTGACTTTGTTCTGAGAAAGCTTGGAATTAGTGCTACGCTTTCTGTTAGAGTTAATATGTAATGAGTATGTGCAAATTATATTTATAAAGGGACACAGTTCATGCGATTTGACGTTTTTAATCCCCCCCACACACACACCTTCCCCACTTTCTTCGACATTAGACAGCCATTGTGGTATACACATGAGAAGCAAAGCAAAAATTATAAAGTTATAGCAATTTTAATATCTGTAGCAGAAGAAAAAGAACAAAAGTGAACCTCCAAAAAAGCCCCCTACTCTCTCTTGACCGCTGTGGTTTTGACTGCTGTGGAAAAAAAAATGTCAGTATATGTGATGATCATTTTTAGTCTGTCCAGACAGTTATCCATGCATATGAGAAATTTAATGCTGGGATTTTCTTGTATCCACCAAAATTAGAAGTATCAAATCTGTCACAAGACAACCCATTTCTGCTCTTTATAGAAAAAAGAGCTTTCTGCTCTTTATAGAAAAAGAGCAAACCAACATGGCTGCACCCTGATGAGCTCAAACTTGGCAAAATGTATTTCCTTTGCATAAATCTTAATAGAACAATCACACAAAAGCTGGCAGATGGAAATATTTGCACATTTTGTACCACAACTGGCATCTTAATCTGTGGATTCTCTCTGAGATCTTTCAAACTTTGTGTGATGATGACCTCCATGAAGCTTCCTGTTTTCATACCCATTTCTCTGACCTTGATTGATTGAATTTTAATGCCACAACTGCTACAGCAGAATGGGTTAAAAAAAAAAGTTTGTTTTTGTTGTCAAGTTCTTGTATGCACCACTCAGACCGTATGTGAATGTAAACATTTATGTTGCATGCAAATGTCACAAATTTGTGTGCACAAGTGTAAAAGGTAGAATGGACGAAAGTACTTGAATAAGAGAATTAAAAAAAACTAAAAATCAGACTATTATTTATGGCTTTTACTGCATTGTCAGAATTCATATGCATGAAGGTGATTCAGCATAAGACAGAAGGAGAGTGTGTGTGTGTAGTGAGCTTACTAATGTGTATCATTTCTGTTCTGATTTATGAAGAAAACCTTGTGGTGAACAAGACTGTTGTCAACATGATAGATAATTGATTTTCAGTGCTCGGTCAACTGTGATGGTTATATTAGTGTGGAACCATTGTCAAACACACACATATTATGTGTTATTTCATGAAATATGTTTTAGGGGTTAGAATTTGCTTCTGTATTTTACTTTGAGCAAAGTTCTGCACACTTTGTAATGATTTTATTTTTCAGTTAGTATTTAAGAGACCAGGATTGCTTTTGTTTTGGGTGAGTTTGTGTGAAGGAGACACAAGTTGTATATAATATCCCTGTTTGAATGCGAGTCGTGAGAGTGTTTCTCTCCTTCTTCATTGCAGAAAAGGATATTGGTTATGTTCGTTTCTTTTTTTGACATTGATTTTGCTGCAAGTGTTTTGTTTTTGACTTGGTCTTCATTTCCGCTTCCAAGGATATCCTAATAAGTTTTCAAACTGTACTTACTTTTTTTTTTTAAGTGTTATTATTTTTATTATAATCATTTCTTTAAGTTGAATGCCTTCAGATCATTGATTGGTGTTGACCCTGGACTGTCTGATAGTTTGTAAAAGTTGTCATTTTTCTGTTTAGCACAAAGACTGACCATACCGCTACAGACCCACTTTTCTGGTCAAGTACTGCAAACTGCTGTTGTATATTATTGACATTTTGTGTGTGCGAGTGTGTGTGTGTTTGTATATATTGTCTTTTTATAAAAAAATCTGTTTTGTGTGAGCACATGCCAGAGTCTCTCAGGTGCTTTTTAAAATTTTGTCTTCAAATGTTCAATTTGGAACATACTGATAGTACTTGGTGTTTATTTATGGTGTAATGAAGTATGAGAATTGATGTGAAAGTATGTTAAAGAACAGGATAAAATGTTCTTTTTACTGACACCTGGGCATACATTCATACCCTTGTACAAACACACATCGACACGCAGAGACACAGTCCCTGTGTTTCAACCCTATCCCAAACTTCCCTCATGTCCAGGGCATTGATTGCATTTATTTATTTGACCCTCAGAACAGTGTCACTGCTGACAAAATCAGCAGCATAAAGGGGGGCTGACACAGTGCTTGAAGCTGCCAGTCCAGCTCGCATTGTGTACAGAAATATAAAACCTGTCTGTGCTGACAGCAGACAATATTGTTGACCAGACTCGGCACCTCGTATTTGGATTAAAATGATCAAGACTGCAACAAAGCACACGTGTGCTTGCACACAGAACGTGTGCGACTTGTTCAGTTTTGACTGTTGAGAATTCTGTTGTCCTTTGAACTGATACTTTTGACATTTGACCGATGATGACATTAACAAGTTGCATGGCTTGCTTTGAAGAGAAGGGTGCAGCGTAAAAAACAAAACAACGAAAGGCTCAGTAAGTCTGACAGTCTGTGCATTGTCCTCTGCCAGACTCATTCTGCTTTGGTTTCCTGCCCAGCAAGACTTTGTGTGAAATGTCTGGCCAAACCAATGTGTTCCAGACATTTTACACAGTGAGGACAACTTGGGGCAAAAACATTATGCAGTGCT
Source organism: Alviniconcha marisindica (assembly GCA_018857735.1). Lineage (NCBI taxonomy): Eukaryota > Metazoa > Mollusca > Gastropoda > Provannidae > Alviniconcha > Alviniconcha marisindica. The sequence goes on along the minus strand of JABMCL010002673.1, from coordinate 479,786 downwards.
CCTGTGCTGGGTTTTTGTCAGAGCCTTGAGCCACGTCACCACAAGGTCTGCTAAAGAACTGTTGGGACCAAGCGTCTTCACATGTTTCTAAAATGCTGCAGAACATTTGTGTTTGATGTTTGACATACTGGAAGTAGAACCCCCCTCTCAAAAGGCATCCTGCAACTTGCTTTCCCGAGCATGACCAACCTCGACTTGTACAGCTTTTCTGAGTAAAAGTACTAAAACTGTGAAGAATGCAACTACTGTATTCCATTGCTGACCATACGCCCGATGATTCATGAAAACACGGCCTTGCTTTGACTCTGGCCTCTACGTAATAAGAGTCCATGGCTCAATCTGGTTTCTCTCGTGTAACTATGAAGAGAGCCGTTTGCCTTGCCAGTGTGTACAATTTAATCCACCAGACTGACCCCTCCTGCTATGTTCATTGCTTTCAAAGAAAATAAGATTTTCTCTCTTGTAGGCCAAGATATTGATTCTTGTTGGGTCCCTTGTTTTTTTGTTTTCCGCCACAAACATTGCCAGTGTGTATGATTAAAAAAGAAAGTGGGGCAGGTTTTTCTTTTTTTAAATCTTGACTTAATTGGTCCAGTTTCTTAGCAGTTTTCTTCAGTAAATGAGGTACTTCCGTGTAAAATAATGGTGTTCTGTCCTTCTGTCAGTTTGACAATAATTTATCATTGGCATTTAATTGAACTTACCTATCCTAGCAAAGGATGTATGGCTTTAATTTTAGACTTGGATTTGAAGAATGATAGCCTTAAAAAGTTTGTTCAAACACACTAAGGTTGGCTTTACAATAAATTTCTATTGTTTCACATATGTTTGCCTAGAGAGAGAATTTCTCTTGTACAGTTTCCAAACTCTAGTTTTTTTCTCCCTTGTTATATTTTAGCAAATGAGCGTTAAAAAGAGTGATTTATTTTATGGTTTTGTTTTAGCTTCTGCGTGTTGCATTTTAATTGATTGCCAACCTCCAGTGCAGTGACGTAATGGCTACATAACATACAAATGTGTATGACCTCACAGGAAGTTATACCCTTCAAATAAAGGGTTTAATCTGGCATTGTTTGTGGCTGACCCAAACGGTATTTGGGTAGAGCTTTGAAAACCGTTCCTTATCGACTTCATCATCATCAGCTTAAGAAATGACAGTTTTTTTTTTTTTTTTTTGTTTTTTACATACCAGGGGACTTTTCCACCTCATATTTTCATAATCCATTACCCCCCAAATTTAATATCCTTACATAGGATAAGGCTGGCCAAATTAAATTCTAAATTTATGTTTCAATCGTTTTACTTTTAGAGCTAAAACATAAACAAAACCAACCTCTCCCAGTGAAAAAAGAGAGAAGGCATGAATTAGATTTTTTGAGAATTTGCCTTCACTGCCCCAGCCTCAGAATTTTCTGAGCTGAAAAGTTCACACACATGCCAGGAATCAAATTTGTTTCTGGGGCTATAACAAACATACTTCCAATAGTGTGCATTTTGGTGCAAATCCTTCCACGTGCTGGAGAGAAAATGCAAAGCCCAGGGATTTTGTTGTATTAAAATAAAAAGCCCTGGGATTTTGTTTTATTGCCAGACATGCAACATATGTATATGTCTGCATTCTCGGCAGTGAAGGTTTAAAGTATGTATGTGGGGAAGAAGAGGAAGAAGGGGTGGGGATGGGGAGGAGCAGGAAAGGTTACCATTATATCCTGTGATGATGATGAAGGTGATAATGAAGGTGGTTGACTGATGATTCAAGTGAGGAAGATGGTGAAGATGTCAAGTCAGAACGCATTTCAGGATGTAGCCTCAATTGATTTTAGTTGTAAAGTTATCCTAGGCTCCAAGGCTCTGTAAATATTCACAGAAGCTGTTGTTCAACGGTGCATACTAGAATTTCTGTTTGCTATGAAGATATTTAGCATTCTTCATGTGTTCCCAAAAGAACGGTTTACATGCTATGAATAGATAAATGACCGCTTTTCCTTCCCTGACGAAACAAATCATTTTCATTTTTCACAAGTTCATTATTTGTTGAGAAGGTTCATTTTGCTGGAAGAGTCAAGAGTTGCTAGAATGTGACTGTTGATCTCTGGTGGCAGTGGACCAGTACTGTACACACTGCATCTTATTCAGCCTTGCAACAAAGGCTCGCTGACAAACTATCTTGGCTTTTCGACATATGGTGGAAAGCTCCAAGTCTGAAATTGCACTCTGAATATCCAGCCTGGATGTCACAGTTTGAATTTTCAGTAGGGAACTACAGTCCGGGTATCACAGTTTGAATATCCAGGCTTCTGCTGCCAGCCTGAACTTGTGTCTGTTTTTAACAAAAAATAAAATAATACAATTTATCGCTTTTGGGTTTGTTCTTTATTAATGTGTGTGTATGTTTGTGTGGGTGCATGTTTGTGTGTGTGTGTGTGTGTGTGTGTGTGTGTGTGTGTGTGTGTGTGTGTGTGTGTGTGCATGCATGCATGTGTGCGTGTGTGTGCGTGCGTGTGTAAACTGCAGACAGTTCTGACGAAGAAAAGGTGGATGAAGAAAAGGTGTGGAAATGGGATAGTGCATCATTTGTAAACTTCTAACATAGTTAAGCCCTATGAAAGGAATCAGTGGCAGATTTTACTTGTACATTTTACATCATACATATATTAGAATACTAAATATACTCAAGCTCAAAAGTGTAGCAGCTTCTTACAATGAGAAACAATCATTGTGTATGTAAAAATTACCAGTTTTCCAGTATTGCATATGAGTACAACCATTTTAGGTTCAAAAGTCTTTAAGCTGATTTCTCTGGATTGCAAAGGCTTGACTTAGTTCAGCATGCAGTTGCTAGACTGTTTCATGCATTGTCTTGCAGTCAGCAGACTCTTTGCCAAGTATACAGACAAATGGCCGCAAAAGTGTTGAAGATACTTACAAAAGTGATCATCCACAGTGCCAGTGATTTGACAAAATTCATAGACTACCTGAAAGCGTGATCTTTTTTCAATTGTGAGAAGTTGCTTAACTCGTTGGCTTCATGGAGCCCTAAGCTGATTAGAGTGTTTATAAAAAAGACATGAAATAAGACTGAAAAATAGTACACTTTTCAACTTGACAAATGTTGCTGGAAGAATGGTGAGGTTTGCCAAAGAAAATTTGTATCTGACTTTCCTGTTCAATGTAAACGTGCACAAGCTTAACCTCATGTGTTATGATTTAACAATGAGTTATGGCTTAGTGATCAAATATCATAGCCATGTTGCTATTTTTGTTGTTGTTGTTGTTGAGGGCAGTGACTACACTTTGGGGAAGTCCGGTGGAGTGCGGAGTTGCCAGTGATCCATGAGGAGTTGTGCAAAAGTATTTTTTGGGGTTTGATTGATTGATGATCGCTTATATTGATGATCGCTTATATAGCGCTATTCTCCGCTCTCTTGAGCAGACTCACTGCGCTCGCATGTAATTCTACATGAGTGACTAGCTTTTTATAGCACGTTTTTTTGAATATCCACAGAAGTGGTGTACTTACAGCGCTGGCATGGCTGGTGCCACATGAAACTGCTGCCGTCTCGGCGCAATGTCTGTGTACACCATACAACCATGCTCCATGTCACTTCATGCAAAGCCACATACGTAAGGTGTATGCATGTTTTAGCTGTAACCTGCCACCTGCACTTCTGACAGAATGACCGGGATCTTTTATGTGCTACTGCGGTAACACGGAGGTGGAACGGATACTGAAATAAGAGTCAGCACAGAAAGTCGACCCTGGAGAAAAAAATTCTCCCACTGCTCCTGCAGGGATTTGAACCCGTGACTTTTCAATCACGAGTCCAGCGCTCTAACCACTGAGCTATCCCTGCTGGGTATCAGTAAGGAAAAGCTGATGTTCATCAACTAGGTTTTCTTGCACAATGAGGTTATTTGGTGAATAAACCAATGATAGTCCAGCATTGTACTACTGTCTCTCAGCATGGACCGAATATCTAGTTCCTTGGAGGAGGATGAAAAGCATGTTGGACAGTCCGACTTGTGTTGCAGCTGTGCATGTGAAAGATCCCTAGTCATTTAAAAATTGAAGAGTAGGGGATGTTTTGCTGGCTGCCCTAGCAAAATCGTTTGCTAATTCCCTGAACTTGCATGACAATAGGTGAACGTAAAATAGTACCTACATGAGGACTGGGTAGTGCTGCTCTTGCAGATGCTGAACTTGCACAACTTGGCCAAAAGTTTGTGGCTGGTTGGCCAACGTGCTGGGCTGTAGATGTAGTGACTATGGTTTGACAACATTCAATTGTGCCGGTTTCACCTTTATGTGCACAGCACACACTTAGATCATTGCACACGTTAAAGATCCCATGTCCACCTTCCAATAAGAGAAGGCTTAACGGCCAGTGCCACGGAAACACACAGACGACTCACAATAGTAACAGAATCCGCAACAGTTGTTACAATAATAGTTGTTATTGCTAATGGAAAATTCGTCCTGAGGTGACCCGGAAAGTGCCGGAATAATCATCTACATGATTGTGGGCATCTAAGGAAAGAAGACCCCGTGCGTGAACTCGCTCCCAATGGATGAGGAAAAAAACTACATAGAGGTAAGATGATTGACTTTATGACAGGAATGAACTGACGGGTAACCCCCCCCCCCCATCCGAATTTCATTAAACTAGATGTTCTCACTACGGTCCTCGAGTCCTAGTTCCCCCCCCCCCCCCCCCCGCCCCAGCCCCATTCACGCATCCTTTCCAAATGAAAACCAAACTATTCGATAATATAATCGTTAATATAAGTTACCATTAAATTTTGTGTCTGCAAACAAATAACTGTTGGCACGTGTGCGTCGTCTGCAACCATAGAGAGGAAGTTGTCAGAAGTTACGTCCCATGACAGGGGATTCCCTGTATGTGGAGGGAGGTAAACAGAAGCGCAGTGTTTCCCAAAGAATGGCGGACTGCTGCACTGTGTGAGTGTAATGTGCTTGTTCTGTTGCGAAATGACTGGATAATACAAAATGAATCCGCCTCCTCGAAAGGTAAGTATAGAAGGAGTGTCTTGGATTTACGCGTTGCTTTCATCATGGAGGAATAAGGTGTCTGATGGCAAGCAAACTTCTTCTCTCGAAGGTGAAGCCCGCAGTCGCCTTGAAAAACATCCACGCCGAGCAGACGTCGAAACTTCAGGCCAAACATCAACAGGAGTGCGATCTTCTCGAGGATATCAGGTGAGAGGCGAACGCTTTGAGGATAAATGTACCCAGTTGTGTGTTCGGCATTTGATAAGATATCGCACTTGTGGTCCATTGCACTGTGTCATAACTCGTATAATGATGGACATGTTCCGTGGCCCATTTACTTATCAGTATCATGCCCCTTACTTGCGGTAGCGGCGGTGGAGGTTTGACTTAGGACCACTGGAGAAAATCGAAACTTTGGAGAGGAAAGCAAGAGATAGCAAAGACACGGTTTCAGGACAGTGTATGGTCAGTTTGCCATGTATGGAGAATGGAAACTGAACTATTATTTTATTAGTTGGAGAACTTGTTGAGAATGTGCGCTTCTTTGGTGAATGTGTGTGTTTCAAAATGAAGATTAATTTTTTTCCAACGTGCACTGTTATAGGCGTAAAATACCTATCTTTTCTTTCTCTCTCTGTCTCTGTCTGTCTGTCTGTCTGCCTCTCTCTGTCTCTGTCTCTCTCTGTCTCTTCCAAAAAGCCAGATATAGACTAGACATGCAGTATGCACCACTCTCCCATACCCTCAATGTTACTAACATGGTCGGGATAGTCACACGGAAGTGTGCCCTTCCTTTTCTTACATTTGTCATAGTAAGCTGATTCATTTACTGCCAGTTTTGAAGGTGCTACTTTCAATACATTCTTGCATCTAGATCTGCGGATATTATTTGAAGTGGCCGATGGTAACATGATTTAGAACTTACAAAACTTTTTTATGGAAATGAATTAGAGTTTAAGAATCAATATTTGGGGGGTGGGGGTGGGTACGTTCAATATTTTCAGCATTTATTTTGCTTTGAGATGCAATGCAATTACTTTTATGTGCACATTGTAACACTTGGAACCCATTTCTTTAGACCACCCTAAACAAATTAAGCGAAAGTGGTCTTAACCAAAATTAACCCCTTCACTGCTGTTAGGGTTTGCTGTCAGTGTTTCACAAAAATTCATTCAGTTGACACCTTTTAGGATTCTAGTTCATTTTAAAACTGTTTAGTTTTAGGCTAAAAAGAAAGACTGCAATTCCAATACAGTGCTAAATTATTGCATTGATATAGTAGGAAGTAAACATGTAGTATTCAAGCTGAACCAACACCAGAGCATACATCTGGCAGTGAAGGGTTAAAAGAGGGGTGGTCTTTGGTGAGGAATTCATTTCCACAGAAGTGTGGAGAAAGGGTTTCACAGACAGTGATCTCTCATCTTGGTGGTGTGTCCTCAGGGGGTTTCGCTCTACTAGTACTACTACTGTACTAGTTAATAATAATAAAGGGGCATTTGTAGAGTGCCTACACTTTATGAAGGCACTTATGACCCAGTTTGAATAAGTGCAGTGAAGAGAACTGGATAAAGACCCCTTCTGCAAAATGTGCTAGTTAGTTAATCCAACAAAAAAACAGGAAAAGAAAGAAAGAAAAAAAATAAAAATAATAATATAATATATATATATATATATATATATATATATATATATATATATATATATATATATCAATACATTACATGAAATGTGTGATTTAGGGGGGATTTTTTAATTATATATTATGCTGTTTTCTGTAGGAGTTGATATCAATTATGCCTGCTTGAGGTAGTTTCAAATTATGTAATGCTCCTTCCTTCACCCCTTTGCCAGTATGCCACTATGGTTGACCAGGTAGTCAGTTATAGGTATTCGCAGGTGCTGCTTCTGTTAAACTGCAGTCAGTAGAATACTAGAAATGAATACTGATGAAAGGGGTTTAACTTTGAGGATGTACCTTTGGTGGAATTTGTCCTCAGTATTTAGTCATATAAATATTATATATTTATATGTCACTTGTGTGCTGCTTTTATTTAGTATACTGAGTCCCTGGTAGTGGAGAAAGAAAAAATTATGCAGAGCTCAAAGCCTGGTGGAACAGGCTACAGATAAGACAATAGTCATGAGGAACCAATAAAAAGAGGTAAAACTTATCATTTTGCAATATCACTTATCAGTTCAATTGTGTGTGTGTGTGTGTGTGTGTGTGTGTGTGTGTGTGTGTGTGGACAACTTCATATAAGTGCAGTGTTCGAATTACGTAATTTTTAAAAGTTTTATTAAAGACTTGTCATATCCTAAAAAAGTAATGGTACTTTAGAAAACATCAACCTTAAAACTGTGCTGTGCTCTCGGAGCTCTGTTTTGTTGGCAGGCAAGCCCTGGATTGAACAGAACACTTGTGAAGTAATTTTTCTTTTTTTAGCTCCAGAAATAGAGAAGTGCATGTGGCCCTGAGGTCTTTCTCCTCCTCTTTACTGCACTAACACTAACAGGCGGCCTCTGCTTGTCTAGTAGGCACTTATCTCTCCCTCTCTGTCTGTCTGTCCCTCTCTGTGTCTCTCTCTAACACCTTTCTTCTCTGCCCCTCTTCAGTTTGTGTGTGTGTGTGTGTGTGTGTGTGTGTGTGTGTGTGTGTGTGTGTGTGTGTGTGTGTGTGTGTGTGTGTGTATGTACGTGTGTGTGTGTGTGTGTGTGTATGTGTGTATGTGTGTGTGTGTGTGTGTGTGTGTGTGTGTGTGTACTTGTGTGTGTGTGTGTGTGTGTGTGGTGTGTGTGTGTGTGTGTGTGTGTGTGTGTGTGTGTGTGTATGTGTGTGTGTGTCTCTCTCTCTCTCTTACTCATTGAGTCATTCACACCTTTTTTCACTCTTTTGCAGCTTTCCTCCTTTTGTGTGTGTGTGTGTGTGTGTGTGTGTGTGTGTGTGTGTGTGTGTGTGTGTGTGTGTGTGTGTGTGTGATTCTCTCTCTGCCCACTTTCTCTTTCTCTTCTCTCATTGATCTCTACCACAGAGCAGAGCAATGAACACAGAACTGAGAACAATCAAACAGTTCCCTCAGTTCAGGAGTATGTTAGAATAGCTTTTTATACTTTGTCCACTGCCAAGAATTCTGCCTTTGAATGTTTGTGTGTTCCTGGTGCATTAATAATTAAACTGGTGATGATAATATATAATGGCAGTGAGTTGAGTGAGTAAAATAGACTTTGATTTGCGATTTGATGAGTTGTATTTTGCCATGAAAGAGACGCAGAGAGATCAGACTAATCTGTGTGTGTCTCTAACAGAATGAGACAGGAAGAGAGAGATATCAGATTAATCTCTCTCTCTTTCTGCCCCCCCCCCCCCTCAGCCCCTCTTCCTCTCTTTTCTGTTCCATCTCTCCTGTCTACTCCTTTCTCTACCCCCCCCCACCCCCTCCACTCCTTCTCCCTGTTACTGTGTCAGCTAGAATCCATCTCTCCCTGTCTACTTCTTTCTCACCCACCCCCCTCCCCCCACCCTCCACTCCACCCTGTTACTCTGTTAGCTGTTTGCTGCTGCCAGCTAAACAGCTGATGACTGACACAGACAGCTGAGTTATGAATTATATAGATAGATAACCCAACAAGATAACCCAACAGACGCACTGATGAAAGGTCATCCTTATGAGAGACCACACCTCTTTTAACTTCAAGACCAGATTTTCTGAAAATCTTTGCTTGAAATGGTTTCCATTTTTACAAACGATTCCCAGATTCCTTAGCCAAGGACTGGTTTGTTAGACTTAGCATTACGCTTTTGCTTGATTTTTTGGATGGCCTTAAAAGAGGGTTTCCACTGTTGCACATGCTGTGTGACAGTGCAGTCATAAAAAAGAAAGAAAAGAAAAATAGAACCAATCTCAAACAAAAAACTATCAGGATGAACAGACATAAACTAACACTGTAGTGGGGTCTAATGAAAAGAAGAAGAAAAGAAGGAAATGAAATACCACCCTAAACAAACAAAACTATGAGTGAACAAAAAAACAAAAACAAGAAAAGCTCATTCAGACTAAACAAAAAGACCCACCCCATTCCTGAAGTTTCTGTGCACTGAATCATAATTATTGTCTACTAAGACTGAAGTATTAGTCCTGAGGGTAAAAACCAGTGAAATTGGTAAGAGATTGCAGACAGAGGCAGTCTACAGACTGAACACCTAGAATTCTCTCTGCCAGACGTTTCAAGTGGGAGCATGCTAAGAATTGCAGTGGTACATGCCAGGGTTAATCAGACTGCACTGTCGCTTTAAGCCTGCAAATCCAGTTAACTCTGTTGCTCCCTTCTTACGTCTGGGCTGCTTCAGGGGACTGAACCAGACAACCTCAAATCACTTCTAGACTAGAGTTAATCTGATGCAGAGGGTGGCAAAACTGAATTAGTTTTCAAATTCGATTAGGTGATTGATTAAATTAGGGGTGGGGTCAGGAGCAAGCAGGGACTGAGTGAAAGATTGCTGATGTTACGTAACGTGTGGCGCAGGCAGATTAGTAGCAAGATCCATTATTCATCTGAAACTGAATTGCTGTTCTTTGGGTGCAGACTTTTTTTCTCTCTCTCAGTCTGTTATACACAATATTGTTCTTGTTCCAAATGGGAATTTTAATCTGAGTTAATTCAAGTTTTACTTTTGAATGTAGGTTTTGACGCAGATTTCACACATTTTTCTTCAACAAAGACATTGTTGCTGGAGAGTTACATAATCAGTCAGTCTGTCCCTCTTAGTATGTTTC
>JABMCL010002673.1:455000-465000 GCA_018857735.1 Alviniconcha marisindica | reverse complement strand
AGAGACAAGACAAACGCAGTTCTGTCGGTATCGTTTAGCGTAGAACTGACGTTAACGAGAGAGACAAGACGTAAAAGTCCCGCCTGCATCACTGAACACAACACCATGACGCCATAAGGAGACAGTCAGTTGATAATTGGAATTTAACGTTCAGCGATAATTGGAATTTAACGTTCTGCCTACAGCGCAGGGTCACAACAGGACAATCATACTCTGTCATAAGCAAGACATAAAACTCACGTCAGTACCTCTTAGCGTGAACTGACATTAAGTTGAATAAACAGTAAATAAATAAACTGACAAGACAAACAGTGTTCTGTGACAGTGTCACTGAGCGTGAAGCTGACGTTGAGTGAGAAGGATAAGACACAAGAGTCCCGCCAGTACCCGTGAAACTGACGTTGAGTGAGAAGGATGACACAAAAGACCGCCAATACCCGTGAAACTGACGTTGAGTGAGAAGGATGACACAAAAGACCACCAGTACCCGTGAAACTGAAGCTGAGTGAGAGGGATGACACAAAATACCGCCAGTACCCGTGAAACTGACGTTGAGTGAGAAAGGTAAGATACAAGAGTCCCACCAGTACCCGTGAAACTGACGTTATACCGAGAAGAGAAATTAGACACAGAGATATATACCTAGCAGAGAGATTAGACACAGAGACCCTATCAGTACCGCTCAGCGTTAAACTGAAGTTGAGTGAGAAGGATGAGACACAAGAGTCCCGCCAGTACCCATGAAACTGACGTTATACCGAGAAGAGAGATTAGACGCAGAGACCCTATCAGTTCCACTGAGCGTGAAACTGACGTTATACCGAGAAGAGAGATTAGACCCAGAGACCCTATCAGTACCACTGAGCGTGAAACTGACGTTATACCGAGAAGAGAGATTAGACACAGAGACCCTGTCAGTACCACTGAGCGTGAAACTGACGTTATACCGAGAAGAGAGATTAGACCAGAGACCCTATCAGTACCAGTGAGCGTGAAACTGACGTTTAAGCAGTTCAGAGAGACAGGAACGGACCAGGAACACTGAGGTGTCAGATATTTTATACAGTTTGGGGGACAGGACACACAAAAAGCTGTACACAGTGAAAGCTGCAGCCGGAACAGGCTGAGGCTTATCGCGTAATAGGTACGCGTGACCCTGAGAACGTGTCCCTGTCAAGTATAACTAAGTACAAGGACTGCCCGTAGCTGTAATGGGGTTAGGGAGCGGGGATAGCTCAGTGGTTAGAGCGCGGGACTCGTGATCGAAAGGTCGCGGGTTCGCGTCCCGGCGGGAGCGACGGGATAATTTTCTTCTCCAGAGTCAACTTTCGTGCTGACTCTTTATTTCGGTATTTGCTCCAGCAGCTCCATGTTATCGCAGTAGCATGTAAAAGACCCCCATCATTCTGCCATGAAGTGACACTGTAAACTTGTGCATGACTGTATGGTGTACACAGAACGAGCGCCAAGACGACAGCAGTATCGCGTGGCACCAGCCATGTAACAACCAAATAACGCTGTAAGTACACCACTTCGATGGATATGATTCAAAATGAAACGCGCCGCAAAAGGCTAGTGACTCATTAGAACCACATGCGAAAAAAGCGCAGTTGAGTCTGCTTTAGAGCAGAGAATAGCGCTGTATAAAAATAATAATAATAATGGGACAGACCATGACCTACATACAAAAGTCTCCTCTTCCGCCGCAGCCATTTTTTTCTGTTTTTCTTCCGCCGAGACCATGTGAGTGCGGCAAGTTCAGAAGTACACGATGAGTCATGTTAGTCGCTGTCCGTGACGAATACAATTTATGATGTGGTTCAGCAAGGCGGACAATGAAAGAACACAATGTGTACCGGAGTCAACAATTCTTCAAGGAGTTTGCCCGTTTAGCGCAGAAGAGAAGTGAACATCACAAACACTGGGGCTGACACCGTTTCTCTCTCTCCGTGTCTCTGTCTCTGTCTGTCTGCCTGTCTGTCTGTCTCTCCCTCTCTCCCTCCCTCTTCTCTCCACTTTCCCATTAAAAGTTGTAATAACGCATATTTTCGACGCCAAGTGCCTGCAGATTGTAATGCACCAGAATGGGAATGGGGGGAGAGAGAGAGAGAGAGAAAAAACAACAACAACAAACATTCAAAACAAAAACGAAAATTCTGCAGTGGTCCTTCAACTTCCTCCTTTTTTTGTACCTACTTATTTTGAAGACTTAAAACTCCGACATCCTCAGCCCTGTGGAGCCGGACAGTTCACAGGGAAGAGATCCACGGCAGTTGAAACCAACGAAGAACAGATGTCCAGTGCTTCCCTGGTGTGCACACTGTATTAAAATTGCATTCACACCAGGTAATTAATTGAAATTGCTTGGTTGCCGCTGATGCTGCTGGCACTGCACTCTCTGCAGATGCTGATAACAGAATTTCCCGCTAGAGACAAACGGGTGCGGGCCACCAAGCGTTACCCTAGCAAACGTCTGTAGAAAGACTGGGCTGTGTAGCGCGGCGGTCTTGCCGTCGCTGACGTTTTGGCGAAGAAAGCCACCCATATTCATTTTCTTACGGAGTCACACCGCTGAGATCGTTATTCCAGTGGGTAATTCCTCATTGAGGCAAAAGATTTGAGATCACTTTGTTTTGGCATTCATTTAATCTTTTAGTATGTCGCACGTACGACTTTGGACTGTTCGTTAGGGACATTAGGAAACGTACAATACAATCGGGACGTAGATGGTAAGACAAGTCTTTTGGCAATCTGGAAGTAAACCTGAGACAAAAGCGTCATGGCATTTCCATGATACTTTTTTTGGGGGGGTGGGGGGAGGGGGGGGGGGTAGTAGGCTGCTGTGGTGAGTGGAAAAAGGGTATCATTATCATTAACCGGTTCTTTTCTGGATCAGGGAAGAGGGCCAGTCATGCCCCAGTCTTACGCTTCCTGCAATTGGATCGAATGTTGGTTGAACATCACCGCATTTCCGGCGTCAGAATCAAGTAAAACGCACTGGCCGCTGTCCGGCCGCCCCCATCTCTCTCTCTTTGACTGCATGGAAAGCATAGTCGGCAAAGGCGGATGGCTGTAGTGAAGGAATGTGGTTGCCACACCCTGTTAGTGTTTCATGGAGCGTGCGCTTGTGCCATGTCAGTCCTGCCCTCGGCGACACTCGGAAAACTCACTGTGTCCCTGCCAAAGGCTTTGTGCGGTTGATGCAATTTTCTTCCAGGAGAATTAAACAAATAAAATGATAACAATAAAAAGGATACCCCCCCCCCCCCCAACAGCAGCAACAACAACTGAACAACTGCGTTATCAGAGGATATGTTTATCAAAATTCGCGCATTGTCTCGTCGTTCTCGTTTTTATTTTATTATTAAAAAACAACAACCCCCTTTTTAGTGAATGTTTTGATCAAAAATTCTGTAGTCTCATATGTGAAGCTAACCCGCAACGTTCACCTTGCGAACTTTGCTCCAGATGAGAATGCGTGAACAGTAGGAATTTATAAACAGGTCGTCACGTGACAGCTGTCTATATGATTTTTATGGACAAGCAGGAAGCGTCTTGCCAAAGACTTCATTGGGAGCCAGTCCTAAGGGCGTGGTCCCAGAAAGAATTACCAGTATGACTTTTATAGACAAGCAGGAACCGTCTGGCCAAAGACTTCATTCTGAGTCCTAAGGGGTGTGGTCCCAGAAAGAATTACCGGTATGATTTTTATAGACAGACAGGAACCGTCTGGCCAAAGACTTCATTCGGAGTCCTAAGGGGTGGTCCCAGAAAGAATTACCGGTATGATTTTTATAGACAGACAGGAACCGTCTGGCCAAAGACTTCATTCGGAGTCCTAAGGGCGTGGTCCCAGAAAGAATTACCGGTATTTGTTTATCTTTTTTTTAGCCTCTTGGGATAATCTTTGTAAGAGGGACAGTTTTCACACCTGCGCTTACTGGTTGAATGTCTGCAGTAAAATGGGGATTCTCAGAGAGAGAAATTGTTGCTTAACGTCCACGGAGGCGAGCAGGCCTATTAGGGACGGGGACGAGTGGGAAAAGGGGGACAGAAGAGTGAAACCTCGAAACAGGCGCCAACCCGGAAGACTAAGGCTGCCGTGGACCGCCGCCAGAACAACAGGATGTTAATTAAGGCAGTGTCCGTCCGGCACTGAGCAGCGACCACCGCACTACGCAATTGCTATCCCAACTGCTGTGCAGAACAGAGTCACAATGTCCGTAGCTCCGCCGTTGGGAAACAACTGAAGCGAAAGAAGTCCAACTCTCAAGCCCAGCTCCACCTTCCTTCTCTTGATCTCCTGTGGGCTAACTTGTGGGACCAGCACCACCTCCTTCCTCTTGATCTCGCCTGGACCCGCAAAAGCGTCTGACTTCTTCGTGAGAGCACACACACACACATACCACACACACACACGCACACACATACGCACGCACGCGCACGCACGCACACACACATACACACGCACGCACGCACACACGCACACTCACTCAATCAATCCCTGCACAATTCTAAAAGAAACACACACAAACACACCAACCACACACACACACACACACCCACACACAACACACACACACACACACTGACACACACACACACACACACCACACACACTACACACACACACATCACACACCACACACACAACACACACACATCACACACACACACACATCACACACACACACATAACACACACACACACACACAACACACACACACACACACACACACACACACACACCACACACACACCACACACACACACATCAACACACACACACACACACACACACACACACACACACACACACACACACACACACACACACACACACACACACACACACACACACACACACACAATCAATCCATACTCCTCTCGATCTCGCCTGGACTCTGTTCCATCTAGCCAAAGGCTTGTCTTCTTCTCCTTCTTCTTCAGTGCTGCTTCACATACACAGAGACCGTACAGACTGTTAGGACCGGGGAGCCCGGGACGTCCACCCCGACTCTCACACAGCTCCTGAGCTCTTGAAAGGCTTGTGACCATGGTGGAGCTTATGTGTACCTTGAAGTTACTTGTAGACTGTCTGGTGATAGTTATGATATCGTAGGCAATCCAGTTCAGACTTCGGTTGTTGTGTCTACGCCCCTGATTGATTATATGTGACGTTCTGTCGAGCCCCTTTAGGCGTTTTTGTTTTTTGATTCAATCAAATACATTAACAACAACCAGAAATCAAACAGACAACATATCCTAAAGGATTCTCGTTAAACACACACACACACACACACACACACACACACACACACACACACACACACACACACACACACACACACACACACACACACACACACACACAACCACCCCTACCACAAGACAGACAACTAGACACACACACACACACAAGCGCGCGCGCGCACACACACACACACACACACACACACACACACACACACACACACACACACACACACACACACACACACACACACAGAGCAAAAACAACAACCAAAAAACCACACACACACAGGTGTAGTGGTTACTGACTCATCTCTGATGGGCCAGTTTGACTGGTTAGGTGCGGTTCTATCTTGATGGCTACTTTTTGCTAATGACTGTCCGCAACAGCTGAGAAGGACCCAGGACACTTACTTCGCGCTGTTCATACTTTATGACATTGACCTGGATGGTTCAACTGCGAAGAAGCAACACCACCTACCGCTACACTGCCTAATACAAAAAATACCATTAGTTTGTAAGTAACTAAATATTAACGTCCTGCCAACCGCACAGGGTCACCTCAGGACGATCAAACTCTGACAGCAAAATAATGCACATCTAAAACCTCGTCACACACACACACACACGCACGCACGCACGCACGCACGCACGCACGCACGCACACCACGCACAGCACCACACACCACGACACACCACGCGCGCACCGCGCGCGCACACACACACACACATACCACACACACATACGCACGCACGCGCACGCACGCACACACACATACACACGCACGCACGCACACACGCACACTCAATCAATCAATCCCTGCACAAATTCTAAAAGAAGACACACACACACACACACACACACACACACACACACACACACACACACACACACACACACACACACACACACACACACACACACATACAATCAATCCATACACAAATTACAAAAAGGAGACATAGACAAAACATCAAAGACAAATTTTCATGAATTAGTCCCTTCAGTATAGCTCTTGCTAAAAACAAAATAAAAATAAATCGTTATGCGGTTTGTGCTTTGTATGTGGACTCGTCAAGGCCTACTCGATTATTAAGGCTATATCAGCAGCAAGATCCAAACACATAAAAGGTTCAAAATAACGCTGTTTATTGGGACAAAACACAACATGCGAATTTTCGGGGTAATCCCCTTTATCAGTCTACAAAACAACACTTAAAATTCAGTTTCAAGTAAAAAAAAATATAAAAAAATCCGCAACAGACTGGATACCAGACTTGGATGTCCGCAACAGCCAAATTAACGATGCAGGTCTACGTTGGCAATGTTGCACTCCATAACGGTCGGACTCGGACTTACTTTTTTTGTTTTTTTACTTCAATGGGCTAGGAGATGTTTCGCTGACCACCACCACCAGCTAACCTCCGCCATTAGCCTCTTGAGCCTCTGCCAGAGTTTTTGCTGCTCATAAAAACTTAATCAGTTCTGACAATAGCAAGTCGCAGGTTCAATATGTTTAATAAACACAATTAGCTATAATCTTAAACACACGTCAGCGTACATGCACGTACAGTGTTTATATTAATTACAAAGGAGATCCATCATCGAGGTCATTTATAGTGTCCTGAATCTGCGTCATCGCATCTGATCACAGCGGTTCGGACGTCTTCTCTTGGCGGAGCTGTCCGAAGCGGATGCATAAGGAATCAATAATGACACCGACCCAGGGCACGATCGTTTTGAGTGGACAGGAAACCAGCGTGAAAAGCTCGTTGAAAGAAGGTCTTTATTTTTGTTTTGTTTAGTTTTTTTGCTGTTGAAGAGAGAACAAAGTGGAGGCTTTAAATAAATCTGACACCGTCATCGGCAAACTGAACGCGCGCCTCGAAGATTTTTAGGCTACTCGGGTTTACGTTTTCGTTGCGTGTTGTTGCAGTTTTGCTGCACAGGACATGACGTTGTTGTTGTCCGTAACGGGAATGATCGAATGAGATTGGCATCGACCACCGCTCTGCTCATAGACGTATATTACGACATATACCTCTTTGAAATCAAACCTCAAGACGTATATATCTTTCCCCCAGACTATTGGCCTGCCATGTTTTCCGTTCCTCGCTGCTGTCGTCCTCCGCCTCAAGGCTCTGTTTGTTGTCTGTTTATGTTGTGTATGAATTAAGCTTTGTATAGTCAGTATGCTTGCGCGCGCGCGTGTGTGTGTGTGTGTGTGGTGTGTGTGTGTGTGTGTGTGTCGTGCGCGTGCGTGTGTGTGTGTGTGTGCGTGTGTGTGTGTGTGCGCGTGCGCCCGCCCGCGTTGTAGTTGTGCGTGCGTGCGTGCGTGCGTGCGTGCGTGCGTGCGTGCGTGCACGCGCTTAGAATAGTCTCTACGGACAAGATTTTGCGCTTTATAGATACTTTAATTATTATGCCTTTTGACTCCTATAATTTTCCTTTTCACCATCGATTGTCTTCTGCATGGTGGCCCCCCTTCCCATGTCGGGTCGGTTTTTCTAGGGAAAGCCAGCCGAGATGGACGGATGCTACCCAGCTTACTTATTCGGTCCTAATTCAAAAACGAAATTGCCATGGCAGCGTGCCGCCGTGGGGTCTTTAACGTGCACACGCTTGTACCACACGAGACCTGGACTTTTCAGGTCTCATCCAAACAGTACAGTTAGTCCACACCCCTTAAGCGTGGTGGGGGTCGGGGTGGGTCGGGGTAGGGGTTGGTTATACTGCCCGACCTGGCCGGGATTGTAAGTTTATGTCAGAGGTTCGCGCTTCATAAATATTTCATTATTATTGTTATTATTTTATTGCCTTAGATCAGATTATATTATTAGATTCTTTAGAAGTCTGGTGCCTACATCGCTCGTCCACCCCATCCCTTGGTCCTGCTTTAGAAGTCTAGTGCCTCCACCACTCATCCACCCCATTCCTTGGTCCTGCTTTAGAAGTCTAGTGCCCGAACCACTCATCCATCCCATCCCTTGGTCCTGCTTTAGAAGTCTAGTGCCTCCACCACTCATCCACTCCATCCCTTGGTCTTGCTTTTAAAGTCTAGTGCCTTCACCATTCATCCACCCCATCCCTTGGTCCTGCTTTAAAAGTCTAGTGCCTTCACCATTCATCCACTCCATCCTTGATCCTGCTTTAGAAGTCTAGTGCCTCCACCACTCATCCACCCCATCCCTTGGTCCTGCTTTAGAAGTCTAGTGCCTCCACCACTCATCCACCCCATCCCTTGGTCCTGCTTTAGAAGTCTGGTGCCCGAACCACTCATCCACCCCTTCCCTCGGGGACCATTGGCTAGTCCAGAAGTGCCGGCAGCCGTCTGGGTTTTTCGCCTTTTTCGCCCAGGGTTAACAGCGGCAGAGCAATATCGTAGATCATTGCGAGCCGACGATGCAATGGCCTGTATCTCTCAGCTGTCTGTCTCTTTCTGTCAATAGCCGTGTTGTGGGGGTACAAGTACAAGCTCAATCGCATCAGGCCTGGGTGTAAGGGAACAGGGCACACTGGGAACGGGGCACTTTGGGCAGAAAGTGCTTTTCTCGGCACATTTGGACAGAACTATAATGGACACAGACTCATAGAGAAAGGGGGGGGGGGGGGGGGGGGAGAGAGAGAGAGGAGAGAGAGAGAGAGAGAGAGAGGTTTCGTACGTTTTCTACAGCTGTTGTTGGTCAGAGTAAATCGAACCACTGAACCACCCTCATCCCTTTCCATTCCCTGCTTCGGACGCATGTTCAGAAAAACCACACACTGCCAACCACACACACACACACACACACACACACACCACACACACACACACACACACACACTCACACGAACCACCGCCACGCACGCACGCACGCACGCACGCACGCCCACCCCCCCCCCCACACACACAAAACTACAGAAAAGAAAGAGCTGGAGGCGTTTCGTACATTCTCTGCACAGCTGCTGTTAGTCAAAGTAGATCGAACCACCTCTCCCCCCCCCCCCCTACCCCCACCCCCCCCCCCCCCCACCTTCTTGCAGCTGAATTTGTTTGTGCCGGCGATCCATTCGCAGTCAATCACAGTCAATCTTCCCCCACTACCCACTGTATTACATGCACATGTCGCAAGTTTGCTGGGTGATGAAAAGACGAAGGCTTATCCCATGCCTTTCTCGGCCCCGACACTGCGGTGACTGACTGATTGATCGCCACGCAACAGCTGTCCCTTGTCGGAGGTCGCCCCGGCGAATAGTCAGGGTTTATGTATATAATTTCATCATTGGATGTTTATTGTGCGTGCATGCGTGCGTGCGTGTGTGTGCGTGCGCACGCGTGCGGGTGCGCACCTGCGTGAGAGGATGTATCTGTGTGTGTGTGTGTGTGTGTGTGTGTGTGTGTGTGTGTGTGTGTGTGTGTGTGCACTCGTGAGTGTGTATGTGTACGTGCGAGCGAGCGAGAAGAGACAGAGACAGAGACAGAGACAGAGAGACAGAGAGAGAGTCGTATCAGACACACTACGTTCTCTAGTAATGTATTGTCGTCTCCTTGTGCCTATATAATTATGAGGGCCGTGTTGCTGTTGTGGTCTCTCGCCCGGCTTTTTGTTGACTCCCGGGACACGTCTTAGCATGGCAATTAAACTGGGTTACAATACAGATAAGCCCCTTCTGCACAGTATCTGCATTTGAAGCATTTCATAACTATGGAAACGCCATTTTCCACGCTCTTACTCCCTGCTGTACGTCTGTTTCCCTTCCCTCCC
>JABMCL010002673.1:442500-450000 GCA_018857735.1 Alviniconcha marisindica | reverse complement strand
TGAGTTCATTTCAGTTCAAGATGGTATTTGTGCGCTCGGAAAAGCCTATATGCGCTCCACCCCCGTCTCTCCGAAGTTTTCCCAACGTTGCCTTTGATCCCATTTATGACTGCTCAGTTAATTTAACTACGTGCCCCCCCTCCCTCCCGCCCTTTCCCACCTTTCTTTCAAATTGCCTTCAGAAATAAACTGGCGTGCGTCGTAACGCAAGCCTGCAGTGAATCGGACTGTTACAAGGTGTGATGGGATCAGTTGTGTATCGCCCTGATGTGACCTTCGGGGTTGAGCTGGCGTTAAATATCAAGCGACTGGCTTCAGCCGAGTTTGGATGTGACAGAAAATCGAAAACGAGGTTGGGTTGCCATTTTTTGCACAATCAGCTGAACAGTAAAACGTCACATTACTTGATGTGTGCACTTTATATGATTTATTTTGTTACTCGAGGGAAGTTCATACTTTTCCTGTGTGTGTTGTAGTTTAGCAAGGGCAGATTGTAGGACTAGGATCATGCAAAATGGCTGAGAAAGTGAGAGAGAACTCGAACTCGAAAACTTTAATACTCAAGGATAGGAGAAGGGGGGGGAGGGAAAGAGAGAGAGTTCTAGATCCAGCAACAACTTTACGTACAAAAGCTAGCAAAGTTGTTCATGTCCAGACAGGTCAAGTAATATTTTTTCACTTTGTTGTTGTTGCTCGGACACTAACGAGTGTATCGGGGGACCAGATGCAAGTGTGGAACGGTTCTCAGAGCCTCCCTGGACGGTCTACAGTGACCCGGATTTACAGCTGACCTTGGGTCCAAAAGCTGCCTTGGGTGCGTGGGACGGAAGATGTCTGTGTGTGGGACGATGTCTCTGTGACTTCATTAGTGTGGCCTCCTGAGGGAGCCTCCAGGGTTAAAGGCACATATATATATATATATACGCTATAGTGTGTGTGCTGCACGAACGTAGTGGTGGCGTGGGTGTACAGGAATTGCAACGGAAGGGCCGACAGACACAGACACCACTGGCTTTCGAACAGCCACAGACCTTCAGCAGGGCCCGCCGTTTTCGATATATTATGCTGTTGCTTGTTACAATAGAACGCAATACCTTAAAATCCAATAAAGAGAGAGAGAAGAGAAGAGAAGAGAGAGAGAGAGGAAAAGAGGCAAACGGCAAAAAAAACTTTTGACACGTTTCTACAAACAGTAAGTATTTCAAGATCGTTTTTCTACACCCCCCAGGAAGAAGAGGGAAAGTTGCGTTTGAGTTTGTGTGTGTATGCCGGGGTGTGTGTGTGTGTGTGTGTGTGTGTGTGTGTGTGTGTGTGGGGTGTGTGTTATATGAAGGGTGTGTGTGTGTGTGTGTGTGTGTGTGTGTGTGTGTGTGTGTGTGTGTAGAGAGAGAGAGAGAGAGAGAGAGGTGTGAGACGAGAGAGAAAGAGAAGAAAAGTGTTTGTGTGTGTGAGAGAGAGAGACAGAGAGACAGAGAGAGAGAGCTCTCAGCAGGAAAGACCCACGCCTAACAGTAACCAACAGACGCGGGCCGCGGGATAAAGTGTTGCGCGCGGGACTAGAGAGACTAGAGAGAGACTGGAGGCAGGGAGGGGGCAGAGGGGAACTGAGAAGGGTTCAATAACTCCTATTGATTGCCCCGCACCAATTTTCTCCCTTCACTCTTGCGGCTTCGCCTTTCCACTACAGGCTGCAGACCGCGCTGTGCTCGCTCAGGCTGCTGGGTGTCGGAGTCTTGCCCATATATAGAGCGGACCACTGGCTGTTGCTGCCGTCGAGCAGCAATGGGCCCGTCCATATACAGAGAGAGAGAGAGAGAGAGAGAGAGAGAGGGGAAAAAGGGAAGAGGAGGGGAAGAGAGAGACCTATTCGGGGGAAAAAGAACAATTCGAGAGAAAAGAGAGAGAGAGTAGGGCAGTCCGGGCAGCACTTTCTGTTGTAGCAATAGGCCCATCCATATACAGTGAGAACCCGGACTTATTTGCTGTTGCCACAGTCTGGGCAGCAATGGGCCCATCCAGAGAGACACAGAGAGAGTAACTTTGAGGGAGGGTGGGGGGGGGGGACCCCTGTTGTAGCAACAGGCCCATCCACCATATACAGTGAGAACCGGACTCATTTGCTGTTGCCACAGTCTGGGCAGCAATGGGCCTATCCATATATTATAGAGATGGAGAGCAGGGCACTTGCTGTTGTAATTATATATAATAGGGAGAGCAAGGCACTTGCTGTTGGATCAATGGGCCCATCCACATACAGTGAGAACCCGGACTCGCTTGCTGTTACCGCAGTCCAGATAGCAATAGGCTCAGCGACATATAGAGCAGGGCACTTGCTGTTCCCGCAGTTCGGGCAGCAATGGGCCCATCCACATTTGTGTGTGTGTGTGTGTGTGTGTGTGTGTGTGTGTGTGTGTGTGTGTGTGTGTGTGTGTGTGTGTGTGTGTGTGTGTGTGTGTGTGTGTGTGTGTGAGTGAGAGAGAGAGAGAGAGAGAGAGAGAGAGAGAGAGAGAGAGAGAGAGAGAGAGAGAGGCATTTGCTATTTCGCCAGGTTTCCGGACAGCACACTGTCACCATCAGAATGATTCTGCATTAAGATGGGCTGCGATGGGACTCATTTAGATGTGTCATCAATTATGAGGGGCGAAGTCATTGACTGTCCGTAAACGCAGTGGTTAATTTGACGTTGAGCAACTGTAACGAACGGCATGACTGCTTGCTGTCGATACTCTACGGATACCGGATGATGAGGACCACTTGCTGATGATGGTGTTCAGACAACGATGGTCAGGTCTGTCAGGTCGCTTGCTGCTGCTGCTGTTGTCTGGGCATTGACGTTCAGGGTCATTGATGGAACGAACCACTTGCTGTTTTGCTGGGCAGACAGCGATGATCAGGTCTGCCAGGCCGCTTACTGTTGATGCTGTTGTCTGGACACTAACGTCATTGATAGAACGGACCATTTGATGTTATTGCTGCTGCATGCCCAGACAACGATGATCAGGTCTGCCAGGCCTGTTGCTGCTGCTGTTTTTTGGACATTGACGTCCAGGGCCATGAATAGAACAGACCATTTGATGTTGTTGCTGTGCAGACAGCGATGATCAGGTCTGCCAGGCCTGTTGCTGATGCTGTTGTCTGGACATTGACGTCCAGGGCCATGAATAGAACGGACCATTTGCTGTTGTCGCTGTTCAGATAGCGATGATAGGTCTGCCTGGCCGCTTGCTTCTGCTTGGTTTTTGTCTGGACATTGACGTCCAGGGCCATGAATAGAACGGACCATTTGATGTTATTGCTGAGCAGACAGGGATGATCAGGTCTGCCAGGCCTGTCGCTGATGCTGCTGTCTGGACATTGACGTCCAGGGCCATGAATAGAACGGACCACTTGCTGTTGTTGCAGCTGCATGCCCAGACAGCGATGATCAGGTAGCACTCGACTCTGGTTGATTTTATTTCTTCTGATCACGCCTGATCTTATAATCGCGAGAGTGAAAAGTTCCAGACGTAACACGAACGACCCCCCCCCCACCACAAAAAAAGAGAGAGAGAGAGAGAGAGAGAGAGAGAAAAGAGGTGCATGCAGCCCGTGGGATGGGTGTCCGACAACGCCCTAGCAGGTGCCCCTGTTGGGGCCGCTGCAGGTCGAACACGGAGTCTGGTCAGAGTGCAGAGGTCGTGTTGTGGCGTCTGGTTGCGGCGCCTGGTTCGTTCATTTATTGAGCGGCCCTGTACCTGCTCTTGGTGCTGCTCTCCGCGCTCCTTTCGCGGCGGGTGCTGGTGGGTCTGTGGGGTTACTGCGGGTACAGTTGGGGCACCCGTGGGGTACTGGCGGGTACCAGTGGGGTACTGCTACGGAAGGGATACCAGTGAGTTAGTTTCTAGTGGGTACTTGTGGGGTACTGATTATGGTGCTGATCGTCAATCCTGAGATGAACATTGGAACTGCTTCAAAGGCAATGTTGGGCAATCGTCTGAGAGACGGGGTTTGGGCGCATATGGGTTTTTCCGAACGCATAGATACAATCTTGAACTGAGCTGAATAGATTAGATAGTGACTGATGTGAAAATCCAAGAACTAAGTAATCGCCCCCCCCCACTTTGCCCCCTCCATGTCCCGTATTCTTTCGTCGAATGTTTCGTTCTTTTAACTTAGGACAAATGTCTGTCAAATTAGGAATCTGTGACGTAACTGATAGCCTCATCCACTTTGTGTTTAAAAGGGCCCCAAGTGTGTGTGTTCTGTTAGCTTAAGACAAATGTGTGCCAAGTTCGGAATCAGTGACGTAACTGATAGCCTCAGCCACTTTGTGTTTATAGGGGCCCAACTCCGTGTGTTCTATTAGCTTAAGACAAATGTGTGTCGAGTTAGGAATCAGTGACGTAGCTGATAGCCTCAGCCAGGATGTGTTAAAAGGAGCCCCACTGTGTGTACACACGACAGCTCTGACTGCTGATTTGACTTGACCCCTGCTCCCACGAGCGTTAATTGTCTGTGAGAAAGGAGTCAACAGGCATGAAAACAGACCGAGCCTCCTTAACTGTTACAGTGTGCAGAGCTACTGCTACTCCTCCTCCTCCTCCTCCTCCTCCTACTACTACTACTAGAGTACCACCAAAGACTCTTTTCCGTGGGAGGAAATCTTTGCTACTAGCCTACCAAAGATCTTGAAACCGAAAACCTTTCTCTTTTTCAAAACCGTTTCTTCAGTCCCATTGCCCTGATAATTATACGACTGTGTGTGTGTGTGTGTGTGTGTGTGTGTGTGTGTGTGTGTGTGTGTGTGTGTGTGTGTGTGTGTGTAACGCGCCGCGCGCGTGCGTGCGTGCGTGCGTGCGTGCGTGCGTGCGTGTTGTATACGTTGAATCTGAATGTGTAAGCGCTTAGGGCCTGTGCGGGTTAGGCGCTGTAAGTACCCATGAATGATTATTATCTTAGGTCCTAGGTCCTTGCCGCTACTGTCAGACCGTCTGTGAGAACCATGGACCTACATATACGTCTCTCTCTCTCTCTCTCTCTCTCTTTTATCTGTTCCAACATTCGCGCCACATCAAGATACATAACTCTGCCCAAACCAAGAATAGACCTTTTTAAACTAGTTTCTCATTTTCAGGCGCATCATTGTGGAATACCATCCCAAATCAAATCAAATCACGCAATTCACTTACCAGCTTCAAAATACAACTTTATATAAATGGATCAGAAGCAGATTGTTATAAATAACCACACACACAACAACAACAAAATCAAACAATTTATGTATAGTCTCCCAGTGATTTGATTTATTACTCTTTTGTATTGTTCATAATTATCGATTGGCATTGATTTTCCCACTATGATCATATATCATATATACACAGCTTGTAACTGTTCCAAGGACAGGTTGAACGACAGGCATTCGTGCCTAAACCTCTATCCTTGTGTAATAAAGTTCAATCAATCAGTCAATCAATCTCTTCCTCTCTCTCTCTCTCTCTCTCTCTCTCTCTCTCTCTCTGTATATATATATATATGTATATGTATATAGGTGCATGGTTCCCACAGACGGTCTTTGAGCGGAAGGGCATTCTCGTGAGCTGGCCATACTGTCGGGGTCAGAGGGCACTTGACGTGCGTGGTTGACGTGTGGTCACAGTTTCAGGGGTTAAGAGGTTCTGCCGCCCTAAGTACAGCGTGTCTACACGCGGTCTTGCTTTTTCTCTTTTTCTGTTTTTTTTCTTTTCTTTTAGCGTTGTGTGTATTGGGTGCCAGGCGGTTTTCTTTTCCTGTGGTCTGCGTAGTCTGCTGTTAAAGCGGCCCGGTGCGGGCGCTTGTTCTTTTGAGAATTAGTTTTGTTGTTGTTGTTGTTGTGGAAAATGGTGCGATGTGCCCTGGTTGACTTAGTGATTAACTGATTGATGTGTTGATTAGTTGATTGATGTGCCGATTGATTGATTGATTGATTGACGGATTCATTCGTTGATTTACGCGTTTACATTTGACCAGTTGAAAAAACAGCTAACTAAATGGGTCCTAATACGTCCTAAATGTAATAATAATAATAAAACTTAGTTGTTGTTTTTTAACTTCCAAAATGTAATAATACAAACAAACAAAAACCTCCCCCTCCCGCCCCCCCCCCACCCCCCCCCCTTTAAAAAAAATAAAAAATATATATATTTTTATAGTGTACTTGTATAGATCTATCGGTTCAAGAGTACAGCTGCAGCCGCAACAATTTTCCATAAAAATAAAAAAATAAAAAAAGAGGGTGGGGGGTGGGGGGGGGGGGGGTTCCTAGGTTAATCTCCCTCAGTTGACATCATAGCCCAACCATGGGTCCGCACTCCGATCATCGCTATCCGGCATCTATTGTCCAAAGAGGAAGGATGACGTAAACCAGTGTTTGGAGCTTGCCACGGCCCGGTCTTCCGTCCGTTGTGACCGCGTGGTGGGTGGCTCTGTCCCACTGAGCTAGAAAGAGCTCAGTGCTTTGTCCCCATCGTCTCAAGGTTCCAGGCGAGATCAAAAGATCAAGAGATCTTAGAGGAGGGAAGTGGAGCTGGACCTTCAAGTTAGCCCAGAAGAGATCATGAGTAGGGAGGTGGAGCTGGGCTGCGAAAGTTGGACTTCTTTCGCTTCGAGTTGTTCGAGTTGTTCCTCAACAGCAGTGCAACGGACATTATCCTTGTGACTCTGCCCAAACACAGCAGTTGAAACAGCAATTACGCAGTGCACAAGTCGCTGGGCAATGGCGAGAGGACACCGCCTTAACACTTCCATTGTTCTGGCGGCGGTCCGCGGTCTCTCCGGTCTTTTCGGGCGGTATCCGCGGTCGAGCCTTCACTCTTCGTCCTTCCCCCCCCTTGTCCCCCCCCCCCCCCCCCCCACATACACACACACACACCTGTCCCCGTCCCTAATAAGCCACCTCGCTGTGTCCGTGTAGCCCGGCTGTCCTGTCGGGAATGCTCGATGGTGTAACAAGACGGAAGTTTGTGGCTGGTTGGCTAACCGACGCACTGGACTGTAAAATCCATGGACCTGTATCTAGAGGTCCATGGTAAAATCCACTGGACCTGTATCTAGAGGTCGATGGTAAAATCCACTGGACCTGTATCTAGAGGTCCATGGTAAAATCCACTGGACCTGTATCTAGAGGTCCATGGTAAAATCCACTGGACCTGTATCTAGAGGTCGATGGTAAAATCCACTGGACCTGTATCTAGAGGTCCATGGTAAAATCCACTGGACCTGTATCTAGAGGTCGATGGTAAAATCCACTGGCCTAAAATCCACGACTTCTGTGCGAGACACCACGAAAGGCCGTTTTCAGTTCTTCCGTATCGAGATACTTTGGTACTTTGTTTGTCAGCTTAGCATTGGTTTTTGGTTTTTTGTTGTTTAGTTTTGTTTTGTTTAACACGTACCTTTTTATATATATCGCTGTGATATAACCGTACTGGTTGACTGGGCGTAAAACCAAGTTACTTACCTTTTTATATTATGTGTGTTTATAGC
>JABMCL010002673.1:400000-437500 GCA_018857735.1 Alviniconcha marisindica | reverse complement strand
TTTCCAAACACTTTCCTTGTTGTAAAACTTAGTGAATAAAGAATCTGAATCTGATGATGGAAATACTTGCAGATTTTCTTCTCTTTCAAGCCGGGTATGCGTCTTCAGTTCTGTTCAGATCTGTATCGTCTGTCCTGTCGGGACGAAACTCCGACTTATTGTTGACAGCTAGATTATTAAATTACAGACCTGTCAGTTAATTAGAGACTTATTAAAGACAGTTTATTTTCCATCGCCGCCTTATTTTCTTCTGATAGTAATCTTATATTTGAAGGTCCCGTGAAGTACTTAGTTCATAAGGTCAGTTGGACATTTGTTTAGTTCTGTTCAAGATGGTATCTATGCGCTCGGAAAAGCCCATATATGCGCTCCATCCCGTCTCTCCGACGTGTTCCTAACGCTGCCTTTGAAACAGTTCCAATTTTCGTCTACTGACGATGGCCCTTTCTCGGAAGAGCGTCGAACGCTTCCTCTTTCAACGCCTCTCTCCTCCAGGCGATGATCGATAGTGTGATGTCCTTGGCTTTGTGCCCGCAGGTAGCGCCTTCAGATTTGCCGAGACGCTAGCCATGGACCTATGTATACGTATATATAGGGCCCAGACGCTAGCCATTGCGATGTGAGCCGGTTTGGCCTAGCGGTAAGGCGGTAGGCTGGTAAGCGGAAGGACCTCGGTTCGATACCGCTTCGGCTCTCCTTTCACTTCAAAAATTGTGGTCTGTGGACACCGTCTTGTGACTTTGTCCCTCACAATTAATGAAACATTAAAATGGCTCTCATCGCTGCCCATCTTAATGCAGGTCATTCTGGTGGTGACGGTGTAGCGATAGGTATATAATCTCCCTCTTCCCCCACCTCCATACCCCCTTCCCCCCATTCTCCCCGTCCCTAATAAGCCTTATGGTTTCTGTGGACGTTAAGCACCATGTTTACGTACTTACTTACTTACCATTGCGATGGTTGCTTTGCCCGCCAGTCTCTCCGCTCAGTCATTGCCCCCGCTCCGGCATGCCGAGGGCAGTACACCCACAGGAGAGGATTTTGAGCGCTCTCCTTTAAAGAGTCCCTGTTTGCCGCAGGTCAGCCTTTATCAGTTCAGCTTGAAGTCAACTTGGTGCTTAACGTCCGCAGAAACCATAAGGCCTATTAGGGACGGGCAGTTCAGCTTCTGTCAAGATCAATTTTTATAACTGAGCAGACCAAGCTGCACTGAGAGAAATAAGACTCTGCCCTAAGGACGGAGACAACGAAATTGTCAAAATGGATGGGTGTTTCTGGACCCTACTGAAAGGGAAAGCCCCTCACAATTAATGGGCTGGGGGTAAGGGGTTGTGGTGGAGCGGGTAAGGGGTTGTGGTAGAGGTTGTGGTGGAGCGGGTAAGGGGTTGTGGTGGAGCGGGTAAGGGGTTGTGGTAGAGGTTGTGGTGGAGCGGGTAAGGGGTTGTGGTGGAGCGGGTAAGGGGTTGTGGTAGAGGTTGTGGTGGAGCGGGTAAGGGGTTGTGGTGGAGCGGGTAAGGGGTTGTGGTAGAGGTTGTGGTGGAGCGGGTAAGGGGTTGTGGTGGAGCGGGTAAGGGGTTGTGGTAGAGGTTGTGGTGGAGCGGGTAAGGGGTTGTGGTGGAGCGGGTAAGGGGTTGTGGTAGAGGTTGTGGTGGAGCGGGTAAGGGGTTGTGGTGGAGCGGGTAAGGGGTTGTGGTGGAGGCGGTTAGGAGGGGAGGGGGGGGGGGGGGGGGGGCATTACTGGTGGAGGGAGGGATGTCTGTATCGTTCGTTGGCAGTGTGTAATCTGCTTGGGTCTGGTGCATCCTCCGCCGAGCTTCTTTTGGTGATACTGGCCCTTTGATATTGGCTCTTTATCGGGCCTTGGCCATGTCAAAACTGAAGTAGCCGAACGTGAGCGCTTGAGCGGCGAGTTTTTGCCACGATTCGATAAGACGTTAGGGGAAAACAGAATTATATATTTTGGTGGGTCGGGGAGGGGGGGTGGGGGGTGGGGGTCATACCTTTTGCAGCTTTTTATCGCAATATTTCCTTATTTCCGTGACAGCTTCGGTCAATGTGCTTACATCGTGATACGCCTTAATAGGGTCGCCACGTGTTCTTGTGATACTGCCAGTCTGCTTCCATGGTGATGCGCCTTGCCAAGGTCACCCTTGTTCCTGTGATACGGTCACTCTGCTTCCATGGTGATACGCCTTGCCAAGGTCACTCCGTGATCCTGTGATACCGTCAGTCTGCTTCAGTAATGATGATGCGCCTTGCCAAAGCCATGCAGTATCCTTATGATTACCTCAGCTTGCATCTTGAGTCGTCTTGCCAAGGTCACCGTGCAGTGTCCTTGTGATTACCTCAGTTAGCTTGCATCTTGATTCACCTTGCCACGGTCACTCCCGCGTCATTTTCATCACCTCAGTCATTGAGAGAACGAGCATTACCGTGCTTTGGTTACCATGGCCATCTCGAGTTATAGCGATTGCCTCTGTCGTCTTCTGTCTTAGCCCTGATATTACCCTATGTGGTTGACTGGGCTCAAAGCACCAACTAGCACCAGCTAACGGGCTCAAAGCACCAACTAACTAATTCATCTTATGTCTTCCTGGCTGTCCAGTGTCCTCGCTCCGCTCCATCCTGACTGCCACCACCGCTCCGTCTGCCCTTGCCCTCGTGTTGGCCTCGGTCCAGAGTCAACCTTTGCCATCACCATTTCTAGTTCTAATCTGTGTCTTCAGATAGTCCGACGCTGACAGTGTATTGTGACCACTGAGGTCATCCCCACGAGTGAATTAGCTCAATCAGCTGTCGTTTCAGGACTTCCTGTCTTTTAGTCTGCGTTTACGCTCTGGCCGTCTTTCGCGGACTCTGTGCTGACTCCTCGGGGCAACTCTGAGAGTGTTCCCTGTGCGACGGGCACGCACGCTTGCACGCACACGCACGCACACACTCACATCTGTTTTTTCCCCAACGATTTCTTTGTATAATTATTACTTTGTACCCTGCCCAGAAGGGTATGTATCCACTGAGATTTCATTGTGATTACCATTGTTACCATTCTCGTGTCCTCATGTCTACTGATGTGAATGCTAAGTGTATGATTTAAGACCCCCCCCCCGCTTTGTTCGTTATTTTTGTTTGTTTAAGTTAGTTGTTTTGATGTAATCTATTGACATAAAAATTATGAATAATTCTTATAAAGCACGATTTTCTAACCAGAGTTAAACTCAATGCACATAATCATATTGTTATATGATAATCTTTAACATCAGTGTAATTTGAAAAAGAGCTTAAATAAAAGGAAGAAGAAGTGACCCTATGCAGTTGACAGGTCCGGCGTTAAGATCCAGTTACTAACCAACCTGACTACCATCAGTACTTCACGCTTTTCTGTATTACTTTGCATCCTCGCTCAGACGTTTTTTCTTTCTTCTAGTACTGGTGAGATTGCTGCTCCTTGTCTTTTGGATTATTACGGTCACTGCTTTACGATTTCCTGCAGTCGTGCCCTCGCGCTGGCAGATGCCCGCCCTTGTGTTGTGGCTATTGACACTCTGTGTCTTTTTGATTACGGTCATTACTTCTCTGTGTCAGGTAGTTGTGCCCTCGGTCAGACGAATCTCTGCCATTCGTGTGTTGTGATTGAAACTCGGTATCTTTATGATCGCTATGTCACGTAGTTGTGCCCTCGCTCAGACGAATCTCTGCCATTTGTGTGTTGTGATTGAAACTCGATATCTTTATGATCGCTATGTCACGTAGTTGTGCCCTCGCTCAGACGAATCTCTGCCATTCGTGTGTTGTGATTGACACATTGTATCTTTATGATTGCGATCATTGCTTCGCGGTCCTCTGTAGTTGTGCCCTCGTTCTTGCGTTTTGATTATTGCCACTCTGTGGCCTTATGATTGCGGTCATTGCTTCGCGATCCTCTGTAGTTGTGCCCTCGTTCTTGCGTTTTGATTATTGCCACTCTGTGGCCTTATGATTGCGGTCATTGCTTCGCTATGTATTGCAGTTGTGCCCTCGCTCAGACAGATCTCCACTACCCTTGCGTTGTCATTATTTGCCACTCTGTGTCTTTATGATCGCGATTCCCTGTAGTTGTGCCCTAGCTCTGACGAATCTCTGCCACTCGTGTGTTGTGATTGACATTCTGCGTCTAAGTGGTCGCTATGCTACCGTAGTTGTGCCCTCTCTATTCTCTGCCATTCGTGTGTTGTGATTGACACTCGGTGTCTTCATGACTGCTGTGAAAGCTTCGCGATGACCTGTAGTTGAGTGCCCTCGTTCTTGCGTTGTGATTATTGCCACTCTGTGTCTTTATGCAGACGAATCTCTGCCGTTCTTGTGTTGTGGTTGACACTCGATGTCTTCATGATTGCGGCCATTGTTTCTCGATGCCCTCGCTCAGACGAATCTCTGCCATTCGTGTGTTGTGATGGACACATTGTGTCTGTATGATTGCGATCATTGCTTTGCTGTGCACTGTAGTTGTGCCCTCGCTCAGACAGATCTCCACTACCTTTGCTTTGTGATTATATATTGCCATTCTGTGCCTTTATGATTGCACGCCGTCATTGCTTCACGATCTCCCTTCAGTCGTGCCGTCGTCCTTGCGTTGTGGTTATTGCCACTCTGTGTCCGTATGATAACGGCCATTGCTTCACGATGGCCTGTAGTTGAGCTGTCGTTTAGACGAATCTCTACCTTGCGTTGTGATTGCCCCCCCCCCCCCCCCCCATCCCCTTCTCTCTCTCGCTCTCTCTCGCTCTCTCTCCCTGTCTTTCACTCTGTGTGTGTGTCTGTCTGTCTCTCTCTCTGTTTGTGTGTGTGTGTGTGTCTCTCTCTGTCTCTCTCTCGGTCTCGGTCTCTGTGTGTCTCTCTGTGTCTCTCTGTCTGTCTCTCTGTCTCCGTCTGTCTGTCTGTCTCTGTGTGTCTGTCTGTCTGTCTCTCTCTGTGTCTGTCTCTCGCGCTCTCTCTCTTTCTCTGTATCTGTGTGTGTGTGTCTCTCTGTCCCTGTCTGTCTGTCTCTGTCTCCCTCTGTGTCTCTGTCTTTCTCTCTCTGTCTGTGTCTGTCTCTCTCTCTCCCCCATCCCTCTCTCTCCCCTCCTCTCGTTGTCATTACTTACACGATTATCTGTGCTATTTTGTGATCCGCTCAGACGGGCTTCCGCTGGCCTTGCACTGTGGTATCCACTCTTTGCACTCGTGATGACCGTCATTGCCTCATGTCTCCGACGCCCGTTTTCTGGGTGCGATCTGTCTCTTCACTTCAAGGTGGTATTTACGCGCTCGGGAAAGCCCGTACAGGCTCCAGCCCGTGTCTGGGAAATTTCCCCAGTGTTTTCCGTTGGCACAGTTCCAGCAGCTCTTTTCTCGCCCTTCCAAGGAAGACCGTCGATGGCTTCCTCTTTCTGCGCCTGTCTTCTCCAGGCGATCGATGGTGTGGTGTCCTTGGCTTTGGGCCAGCGTGTCGTACGTGTCTCCTGCTACTCTTGCTGCTAGTGGTGAATTAGAAGGATTCCTGTCTGGCTGTCTGGCTGTCTGGTTGTCTGTCTCTCTGTTTCTCTGGCTCTCTCTCTCTCTCTCTCTCTCTCTCTCTCTCTCTCTCTCTCTCTCTCTCTCTCTCTCTCCCTTCCTCCCTCCACTTCTCCCTCTTTCTCTCACTCTCACGCCCAGATATAACAGTCTTGGCTGACTGGGCGTTAAAACCAATTCTCTGTCACTCTCTTTGTCCGTCCGTCTGTCTGTCTCTCTTTGTGTCTGTCGGTCTCTGTCTGTCTCTGCCTGTCTCTGTCTCTCTCTGTCTCTCTGTCTCTCTGTCTCTGCCTCTGCCTGTCTGTCTGTCTGTCTGTCTGTCTGTCTGTCTGTCTGTCTGTCTGTCTGTCTGTCTCTCCTCTCTCTCTCTCTCTCTCTCTCTCTCTCTCTCTCTCTCTCTCTCTCTCTCTCTCTCTCTCACAGGCCCTAATATAACAGTCATGGCTGATCGGGCGTTCCCTCTCTCTCTTTGTCTGTCTCTTCATCTGTCTCTCTCTGTGTCTGTCTTTCTCTTCGACTAATGTAAACGTCATGGCTGACTAGGTGTTAAATACCAGTTATCTGTCTCTGTCCGTCTCTCTTCCCTCTCTCTGTCTCTATGTCTGTCTCTCTGTCGCTTTCTCTCGCTCACTCTCTTTCTGTCTGTCCGCCTTCTCTCTCTGTCTCTCTGTCTCTCTCTGTGTCTCTGTCTCTCTCTCGCTCGCTCCCTCCCTCCCTCGCTCGCTCGCTCGCTCGCTCCCCCCCCCTCTCTCTCTCTCTCTCCCTCCCTCCCTCCCTCCCTTTCACTCTGGACACTTCTGTTTTTTCTCTCTTCCTCCTCGATCACCACTGTCAGACGGAAGCACAGTTCCTCTGACAAGTGCTTCCGTCCGCCTCAGGACTGCCAGGCCCTTTGACTGTGATCACGCCGCAGGATGGAAAACACTGTGGGTTTACCCCACTGAGCTAGAAAGTCTGTCACCCACGTATACTCCCGCCGTGTACGGAGGTACATCCGCTTTGGGACCGCCTCAGAGAGTCCCCCCTGGAGCAGGGTGCCGCGGGTGCAGATATTAAGGTCCCCTCTGCGCAGAACCCGATGCTGTCTCCTTTCTTCGGTGGTGCTCTACGTCCACAGACACCGTATGGCTTGTTATTAGGGACGGGGGAACAATGGGATAGGGAATGAGAGCCCGTGTGTGTGTGTGTGTGTGTGTGTGTGTGTGTGTGTGTGTGTGTGTGTGTGTGTGTGTGTGTGTGTGTGTGTGGTTAGTGTTATTGTAAAGCGCCCTGTGCTGCCACCTTGTGTGGTAGATGGGCGCTCTAGAAATCCTCTTTATTATTATTATTATTATTATTATTATTATTATTATTATTATTATTACCTGCCTGTTCACTATAAAGCTCCTGAGCTCTGACACCCACCCTTCTTTTCTTTCGTGATGCTTTACGTCCACAGACACCGTATGGCTTATGACAAGGGACGGGGGAAGAATGGGATAGAGAATGAGAGCTCAGGCCCACCTGCCTGCTCCTGAACTCTGACGCCCACCCTTCTTGTTTCATGATGCTTTACGTCCACAGAAACCGTATGGCTTATGACAAGGGACGGTGGAACAATGGGATAGGGAATTAGAGCCCAGACCCACGTTGATTGGTGCGTTCACACAGCTCCTGAGCTCTGATGAATCACAGTAACTGCTTCTTCCGTGGTGCTTTACGTCCACAGACACCCGTATGGCTTGTTATAATCGGACGGGGGAAGAATGGGATAGGGAATGAGACCCACACCCACACTGATCGGTGTGTTCACACAGCTCCTGAGTTCTAATGCTGTCAAAGGGTCCCACCCTTTAAAGTCAGGCGTGGGTCAGAATGTAGCCACTGCCAGGAAATCTACGATCCGAATTTCTGCCTTTGTGGTTCGTTCAGCGTAGACTGTGCGGAAATAGCGGCAGTCCGACCTCGCTCTCAGTCTCGTGACCTGCTGTGACCTAGCTCATTAAGAATGACCCCATGTCAACACCGGTTTGAAAAATGTCTTTATAGCCAGACCGCTGGGAATGGGTGTAGCGAGATCGCGTGGATTTTGGGGCATGGTGTGCCTTTTTCCTTTCTCTCTCTCTCTCTCTGTCTGTCTCTGTCTGTCTGTCTCTCTCTGTCTGTCTGTCTCTGTCTCTCTGCCGCTCTCTGTCTGTCTGTCTCTGTCTCTCTCTGTCTCTGTCTCTGTCTCTCTCTCTCTCTCTTGTCAAGCATATCGTCGTTAGTTTGTTGGTTTTCTTGTTCATAGGCTTAATTATATAATATGTACTGTGAGATGGTAGGTCATTCACCTGCACCCCTTCATGAGGGGGCAATTGCCAAAATGAATAAATCATCCGTACCCGTATCTCTCTGTGTCTGTCTGTGTCTCTGTCTGTCTCTCTGTCTCTGTCTGCCTGTCTGTCTGTCTCTTTCTCTCTCTCTCTCTCTCTCTCTCTCTCTCTCTCTCTCTCTCTCTCTCTCTCTCTCTCTCTCTCTCTCTTCTCTGTTTCTGTCTGTCTGTCTCTCTCTCTCTCTCTCTGTCTGTCTGTGTGTGTCACTGTGTGTGTCTCTTTTGGAAGAGGCGCTGAAAGGGTGTAGCACGATCGGCGGCCGGGCGCCACACACTGATATATAGCGGTGCAGGACCCAGTCAATACCGCTGCTTAAAACCACACTTGATTAGTGCTAGCTGCGCGTGTCCCAGGCGGCACAGGGGGCAGGGGCCGGGATGTGGAGCCTACAGGCGACTTGATACTGATTTACTGTACTGTCTCCAGCAGCGGGGAGCGCGCGTTTTGAGGACCCGGGGGACGGGGAGCTGGGGGGTGGGGGGTGGGGTGGAGAGGGCAGGGGGGGGGGGGGGGGGGGGGGGGGATGGGGGAAGCTTCACGGCACGACTGCTTTACAGACATCGGTCATCGGTTTCTAACGCCCTGCCAACCCTGACGGTTTGTATCGGGGCGAAACGGCTGCTATACAGTCGTTAAACAGGGTTATCGCGTGAGTAATGATGAATAATGACTGTTTATTAAGCGCTTATAGGTGTTTTTCGTGTGGTTTGATAACCTGTGTTACCTGTCGTTGGCCCCTATAATTATGACCTAGTTCAGTAATGTTTTATTCCTCTCACGATGGGCGCTTCCGTCAGAGGGGCTTCTGAAAACCTAAAATTTAAAACAATGATAACAAGAGTAGACGAAAGTGCAAAGACAAAGATAAACAATTTATAGCACTTCACACACACACACACACACACACACACACACACACACACACACACACACACACACACACACACACACACACACACACACACACACACACACCACACACCGAGTACGCATATACCAGAGTAGCAATATAAGAATGTGTTGCTACCAAAAAACAAAACTACAAAAAGAAAGAAAAAGGAAAAAAAGAAAGAAAAAACACCCACCCAACAAATCAAAAACAAAACTAAAAAACAAAAAAACAACAACAAAAACAACAACAACAAGAAACAAACAAAAAACTAAAACAAACAACAAAAAACAAACAAAGCAAAAAACAAACAAACAAAAACAAAAAACACCACCAAATCAATATATAATTGATACTTAATATGGCGTACACAGGACAATACTTTGCGGGGTGGGGGGTGTAGGTGGGGATTCAATCACATTCCACAATCGTGACCTACGTGGTCGTGTGGGGGTTAATCACTTGTTACGACCTACGTGGTCGTGTGGGGGTTAATCACTTGTTACGACCTACGTGGTCGTGTGGGGGTTAACTTCTTACGACCTGCGTGGTCGTGTTGGGTTAATCATTTGTTACGACCTACGTGGTCGTGTGGAGGTTGATCACTTGTTACGACCTACGTGGTCATGTGTGGGGTTAATCACTTGTTACGACCTACGTGTTCATGTGTGGGGTTAATCACTTGTTACGACCTACGCGGTCATGTGGGGGTTAATCACTTCTTACGACCTACGTGGTCGTGTGGGGGTTAATCACTTATGACCTACGTGGTCGTGTGGGGGTTAATCACTTGTTACGACCTACGTGGTCGTGTGGGGGGTTAATCACTCGTTACGACCTACGTGGTCGTGTGGGGGTTAATCACTTATGACCTACGTGGTCGTGTGGGGGTTAATCACTTGTTACGACCTACGTGGTCATGTGTGGGGGTTAATCACTTCTTACGACCTACGTGGTCGTGTGGGGGTTAATCACTTATGACCTACGTGGTCGTGTGGGGGGTTAATCACTCGTTACGACCTACGTGGTCGTGTGGGGGTTAATCACTTATGACCTACGTGGTCGTGTGGGGGTTAATCACTTGTTACGACCTACGTGGTCGTGTGGGGGTTAATCACTTGTTACGACCTACGTGGTCGTGTGGGGGTTAATCACTTATGACCTACGTGGTCGTGTGGGGGTTAATCACTTGTTACCACCTACGTGATCGTGTGGGGGGTTAATCACTTATCGTGTGGGGTTAATCGTAACGACCATCGTGGTCGTCTGAGCGTTAAACGATCACCCGAAGGAATCGGAGAAATCTGTCCATGAATCGGAAAACGTAGTCCCAGAGTCACCCGCTTCGTGAGGCGGCATCGCAGTGGTTAATTAACTAAACGGTCCCCTCAAGGATGGAAAGAGAGAGCGGAAAGGGAGGGGTGGGGGGAGGGGATGGGGGGTGGGGGGTGTCGTTCCGGATTCGTAGGAGATAGATTCAGTCTGAGCCCTGCACACACTGACTTTGCTTGGCAGCGAGACTGGACTCTGCGGTTTGCTGAATCAGGCTGGCAAATGATGGAGGTCTCTTTCTGAATTCGCTACGACGTTGGCCCATTCCCATTTCTCCCCAGGCTCATTCCCCGACACTTCGCCCCAAGACAACGGTTCAGGGGATTCAGTGTAAAACAATTTCCGTCCAGGAAAGCGGCGTACGTAGAGCAAAGGAAGGAAGGAAGGTGGGGGGAAAGGGTGTGTGTGGGGGGGGGGGGGGGGGGGGGGGGGATATAGCAGAGTAGAGGACAGGGTCGCGGAACACAGGCACCTGACACAGAACGAATCTATTTGTTTCTTCTTCGGTTTTTTTCCTCCTTTGGGGAGGGAGGGGGCGGAGGCGGGGGTGGTGGTGGGGGGGGGGGGGGGGCGGAACGAGGAAGAGGGGGGGGAAAGGCCATATATAGCTGAGTGGAGGACAGGGGCACGGACCACAGGCACCTGGCGCAGAAAGAATCTTTTTTGTTTTTGTTTCTGTATTTTTCTTCTATTTTTTGGGGTGGGGTAGAGTGGGGGGCGGGCGTGGGGGGACTTGGGGGGGGGGGGGGGACAAAGGAGGGGCAGGCATTATAGCAGGAGTAGGAGGACAGTGGCAGGAACACAGGCACCTTGTTTTTGTTTGGGGGGGGGGGGGGGACAAGGGAGAGGGGAGGCTGCAGAGTAGAGGACAGGGACACAGGCACCTGACACTGAACGAATCCTTTTTTTTCTGTTTTCTTCTTCTTTTGGCGCGGGGGGGGGGGGGGGGAGGGCAAAAAGAAGACACGTTGCTCTTTTAAAGAGTTACATGGAATTGATTAAAATCCAAGTGGAGTTGGATCAAATCCAAGAGCTAAGTGGCTCGTTGTGTACTTGTCATATTTGAACTGCTGTTCATTTGGTTTTCTCGTCTTTGAACGGCCCATCTGAACGGCCGTGTTTACGCATGCCAAAAAAAAGAAGACACGTTGCTCTTTTAAAGAGTTACATGGAATTGATTAAAATCCAAGTGGAGTTGGATCAAATCCAAGAGCTAAGTGGCTCGTTGTGTACTTGTCATATTTGAACTGCTGTTCATTTGGTTTTCTCGTCTCCGAACGGCCCATCTGAACGGCCGTGTGTTTACGCATGCCAAAAAAGAAGAAGAAAAAAAGGCACATACGCATGTTAAAGACCCTGTAGTCCATGCAAGAGTTCGATAGATTATAGACACACGAAAGTAACCCAGCATGCTCTAACAAAATCAGTCTTCGAAGCGCTGAAGTTGGACACTAAGCGGAAAAAGAAGACTTTTGATAGACTTTGATGACCCTATGCACCCGCAGGACGTTAAGGTTAAAACCGAATAACTTACTACTTTCCCAAGCAGAGCTCAGGAGCTGAGTGAAAGTCGAGGCGGCCGTCCTTGGCTCCTGTCTTTAATAGTCCTTATGGTCTCTGTGGACGTAAAGCAACACTGAACTGAACTTCTATATTAGAGCTAGTTCGTGAAGGAGCCTCGGGTTGTATGGAAAGTCGAGGTGGACCGTCCTGGGCTCCTGTCTTTAATAGTCCTTATGGTCTCTGTGGACGTAAAGCAACACTGAACTGAACTTCTATATTCAGAGCTCAGGAGTTGTATGAAAGTCGAGGTGGCCGTCCTGGGCTCCCCGTCCCTGATAGTCCTTATGGTCTCTGTGGACGTAAAGCAACATTGAACTTAGTATCTCAGAGCTCAGGAGCTGTGTGAAAGTCGAGGTGGCCGTCATGGGCTCCCCGTCCCTATAGTCCTAATAGTCCTATGGTCTCTGTGGACGTAAAGCAACATTGAACTGTAGTATCTCAGAGCTCAGGAGCTGTGTGAAAGTCGAGGTGGCCGTCCTGGGCTCCCCGTCCCTGATAGTCCTAATAGTCCTTGTGGTCTCTGTGGACGTAAAGCAACATTGAACTTGAACTTTCCCAACGACCGGGTCACGGAATGGCAGCTGGTGGATTTGTTGGTTCGGGCTCTAGAGTTATGATTAGTTTTCCCGTCGCTTGATCAAAGGAGGAGTGTAACCTTTCTGGCCTGTTGCGGGATTTTCCGTGCTATATTTGTGTCAGGACTGATTTTTTAAATTGATTTTTTTTTTTTTTTTTTATAGCTCACACTTGGTATAGTTTCCCATACACGAGAAGAGTTTTAAAGTGTGTATTGACTCACGGCGGCGTCTGAGCGTCCTGGGGTGGCCCTGTGCGGTTAACAGGGCGTTAAAATCCAATTACAATCTAACCACATCAGGAACCTCACTGTCATAACGATTATGATAGCGAAGAGGTCGAGGGAGTAAATTTCTTTGGACTCGTGTGTGTGTGTGTGTGTGTGTGTGTGTGTGTGTGTGTGTGTGTGTGTGTGTGTGTGTGTGTGTGTGTGCGCGCGCGCGTGGGCGTGCGGGTGTGGTGTGCATGCAAGGACTACATTATGACTATATCATTATTATTTTTGAGGATTTATTCTACACATTCTCGTTGATCTTGTAAAATGCGGTGGGCTCACCCTTGTCGGTGAGATACGGCGCTATAGAAATGACCGCTATCAGTATTATTATTATTACTATGATTAAATTACAAGGAAGCCAAGCGGACGGATGTCCGGTGCGTCTGCCGTGGACGTGGCACGTGGCCGGCGGGTCTTGCCCCGTCAGTGAATGGGACTTTCACATCGATGAGGGCATTGTATGGGGGACTTTCACATCGATTAGGGCACTGTCAAATTGATGTTTATGACGTCATTTATGTAAGATTCGGGCTGTACTTATATGAGTAGTTTTGCTTGTTGCTCGGCCCAACTGTTATGTTGTTAACGTAATGTTATATATGAAATACATTTTGTTTAAACCAAATTACAAGGGAGCCAAGTGGACGGATGTCCGGTGCCTATGCCATGGGCCTTGCCCCGTCAGTGAATGGGACTTTCACATTGATTAGGGCACTGTATGGGGGCATCCTCCGGCCTGCAGCAAGTTGCCTAATTCCATCACACGCCTCATGGCCCCATTTGTGTCCATTGAACGCTCAGCGTGCAGCTCTGTGGCCCTGATCTGCTGCTGTCTCCCGCTGTTTCCTTTTTTTGATCACTGGTGTGTTGTTCTGGATTGAGCGCACAGCGTGGAAACTCTATGGCCGCTGTCTTTTTGATCACTGAAGTGGTGTTCTGAATTGATCTCTGATGTGTTGTTCTAGATTGAACATCGAGACTGGATCTCTGTGGCACTGTGCTTGCTGTAATTGTAGATGTAGACTGGATCTCTATGGCAGTATGCTGCCGTAATTGTAGATCTAGACTGGAGCACTATGGCAATATGTTGCCGTAATTGTAGATCTAGACTGGAGCTCTGTGGCACTATGCTGCCGTAATTGTAGATCTAGGCTGGAGCTCTGTGGCACTATGCTGCCGTAATTGTAGATCTAGACCGGAGCTCTGTGGCACTATGCTGTTGTAATTGTAGATCTAGACTGGAGCTCTTTGCTGCTGTAATTGTAGATCTAGACCGGAGCTCTGTGGCACTATGCTGATGTAATTGTAGATCTAGACTGGAGCTCTGTGGCACTATGCTGTTGTAATTGTAGATCTAGACTGGAGCTCTTTGGCACTATGCTGTTGTAATTGTAGATCTAGACTGGAGCTCTTTGGCACTTTGCTGCTGTAATTGTAGATCTAGACCGGAGCTCTGTGGCACTATGCTGCTGTAATTGTAGATCTAGACCGGAGCTCTGTGGCACTATGCTGTTGTAATTGTAGATCTAGACTACAGCTCTTTGGCACTATGCTTCCGTAATTGTAGATCTAGACTGCAGCTCTATGCCACTATGCTGCCGCAGTTTTCTTGTCAGATCACAGACACTGATGTTGTGTTCTGGATTGAACACACAGCGTAAAGAGTATATATATATATATATATATATATATATATATATATATATATATATATATATATAGAGAGAGAGAGAGAGAGAGAGAGAGAGAGAGAGAGAGAGAGAGAGAGAGAGCGACGTCTTTTTGGTCACTGGTGGTGTTCTGGATTGAACACACAGCGTGGAAACTCTATGGACGCCATCCTTTTGATCACTGTTGAGCTGTTCTGGATTGAACACCTAGACTTTTGCTCTGTGGCAGTGTGCTGCCGCAGTTTTCTTTTTTGATCACTGGTGTGGTGTTCGGGATTGAACACCCAGATTGGAGTTGTTGCTGCCGTCTTTTGACCATGGACGTTCTTGAGTGACATTGCCTAATTGCCCCTCTTTTTATATTTTATTTATCACCTCACCTATGTGACGTTCCGGATTGAGTGAAGACTCTGGGGTATACATTATATGCAGTCCACGTCTATTTATTTGAATTTTCATCACCGATGCCGGTGGTGTTCTGGATTGAACACCCAGTGTGTGGGTTTGCGGCCCTCGGCTGTGGCCCTCGGCTACCACAGTCATTTGATTGATCACTGGTGTGGTGGTCTGCATTGTACACCGCCATCGGAACCAAAAGAGCTAACACAGTTGGCTGCCTATCGCATGTGATATAATTATGGGACAAAAAAAACCCAGTTTGTCAGATCTCGGGTAAAAAGTCTGATCGACCCGTCGTGACACACATCGGCTTACACTGGAATGGATTGGAAACCCCCCACCAAAACAACAACAACAACAACAACAACAAACGAACAAAACGACAACGAAACACACACACACACACACACACACACACACACACACACACACACACACACACACACACACCCCACACAAACACACACACACACGCACGCCAACACACACACACACACACATACACACACACTACACCCTCACACACAACACACCACACACACAACACACACACAACACACACACACACACACACACACACACACACACACACACACGAACGAGAGAGAGCGTGAGAAGAGAGAGAGAGAGAGAGAGAGAGAGAGAGAGAGAGAGAGAGAGAACTTTTCCCGACATTCTTTGCTTCAAGTTCAGATATCATAATTATCAGAGATGCAACACCGTGAGGGTATGCAGACTTGTCTCTGGTCACACACGAACACACCCACGTGTTCGCGAACACACACGTTCAACCAACCGCATGACATGTGTGTGTGCTTAGCAGGATGAAAACGAACTGAGTGAATGTTCAAATAATCTTGGAACCCTTTGATGCACGAGCAGAGACTCGGCGGCGCGATCTAATCGGTGTAGTGTGTGTGTGTGTGTGGGGTGTGGGGTTGTGTGTGTGTGTGTGTGTGTGTGTGTGTTGTTGTGTGTGTGTTGTGTGTGGGGGTGTGTTTTGTGTTGGTTGTGTGTGTTTGGGTGTGATGTGTGTGTGTGTGTGTTGTTGTGTTTGTGTGTGTGTGTGTTGTGGTGTGTGTGTGTGGTGTGGTGTGTGGGGTGTTTGTGTGTGTGTGTGTGTGTGTGTGGGTGGTGTGTGTGTGTGTTTGTGGGGTGTGTGTGTGGGGTGGGGTGTTGTGTGT
Organism: Alviniconcha marisindica; assembly: GCA_018857735.1. Taxonomy (NCBI): domain Eukaryota; kingdom Metazoa; phylum Mollusca; class Gastropoda; family Provannidae; genus Alviniconcha; species Alviniconcha marisindica. The sequence continues at coordinate 421,727 of JABMCL010002673.1, read as the reverse complement.
GTGTTTTTGTGTGTTGTGTGTGTGTTGTGTGTGTGTGTTTGGTGTGTGTTTGTGTTTTGGTTTGGTGTGTGTGTGTGGGGGGGGGTGGGGTGTGGGGTGGGGAGAGAGGAGGTGTGGTGTGGTGTGTGTGTGTGGTGTTGTGTGTTGTGTTTTGTGTGTTTTGTGACAGGGGAGGAGGTGGGTGTGTGGGTGTGGTGTGTGTGGTGTGTGTGTGTGGTGGTGTTGGTGGTAGGAAAGGGAGAGAGAGGAGGGGAGAGGGGGGGGGGGGAGGGGGGAGTGGTGTGGTGGGTAGTGGTTCGAAGGAAACGAGAAGGAAGAAAAAAGGAGAGGGCAAACGCAGACCGCTAACCCCTGGAGTGACATTCATTTTCCTACCCAACACCCCCACCACCTCCACCCCAACCCACCCCACACACACCACACCACACACACAAAAACACACACACACACCACACACACACACACACACACAACACACCACACACACACACACACACACACACACACCTAACTATGCAGAAGATAATAACATCCATCTTTCCCTTGGTGGCCGGCGTACCGCCGATGTGTTAGATACACTACCGACGCCGGGCAAACCAGGCGATAAGACAACAAAAACATGGTGCCGTACATTCCTGGAAAAATGGAAGAAACAGTGACGTGAACCTTTGAACCCAGCGGGTCTTTGACCACATAAGAAAAACACTTAAGATTCTCTCTCTCTCTCTCACACACACACGCACGCACGCACGCACGCACGCACGCACGCACGCACGCACGCACGCACGCACGCACACACACACACACACACACACACACACACACACACAACAACACACAGCGAGGCTTCGGCCAAACGCATGTATGTTTTAGTCAGATTAGTCGGGGTCTTTTCAGTGTTCTCCGCTCTTTATTATTTGAAGAAATTAAACACGCACGCACGCACGCACACACACACCCAACACACACACACACACACACACACACACACACACACACACACACACACACACACACACACACTCTCTCTCTCTCTCTCCCCCCTACCCCCATCCCCCACCGTCCCCACACCTTCCCGTGTATCCATGCTTTTAGCCCAACACATGTATGCTAGTCAGACTGGTGGGAATTCTAGTATTATCAGTTCTTCATGTTGGACGAAACGGATAGAGAGGTAGATCATTGGTTTTTAACGCCGCGTCAGGAAGAAACGGAGAAACGTTAACTGTGAAGGACGAGCGACGGAAAGTACCCCGTGGTCGCTAAGCTGCTGGCATTTTGCTGACAAGGTGCGTGTGTCGGCTAACATCGTTAAGACCTCACACACGTCACCCAACACCGCAGGGCCAAAAACTCTTCAAACAAATACTCCGCCTCTCTCTCTCTCTCTCTGTGCCCTTCTCTGTCCGTGTGTCTGTGTGTGTCTCTCTGTAGTTGGGTGAAATGTAAATATGTGCTCTCTCTCTCTCTCTCTCTCTCTCTCTCTCTCTCTCTGTCTCTCTGTCTGTCTGCCTTTGTCTGTCTTCTGTCTCCCTCTCTCTCTCTGGCTCTCTGTGTGTTTGTCTCTGTCTCTGTCTGTCTGTCTGTCTCTCTCTGTAGTTGGGTGAAATGTATACGATTATTGTTGACCTTTTTAAAAAGCCTCGTGTGTGTGTGTGTGTGTGTGTGTGTGTGTGTGTGTGTGTGTGTGTGTGTGTGTGTGTGTGTGTGTGTGTGTGTGTGTGTGTGCGTGCGTGCGTGTTTGTGTGTATGTGTACGCGCGCGCGCGTGTACGTGCGTGCGTGCGTGTGTGTGTGTATGCGTGCGTGCGTGCGTGCGTGCGTGCGTTGCGTGCGTGCGTGCTTGGTGGTGCGTGTGCGTGTGTGTGTGTGTGTGTGTGTGTGTTGTGTGTGTGTGTGTTGTTGTTGTCTGTGTGTGTGTGTGTGTGTGTGTGTGTGTGGTGTGTGTGTGTGTGTGTGTGTGTGTGTGTGTGTGTGTGTGTGTGTGCTTTGTGTGTGTGTGTGTGTGTGTGTGTGTGTGTGTGTGTGTGTGTTGTATGTGTGTGTGTGTGTGTGTGTGTGTGTGTGTGTGGTGTGTGTGTGTGTGTGTGTGTGTGGTGTGTGTGTGTGTGCTCGCGCCCGCGCGTGCCTTGGTCAAGAGTAAGTTGTGGGTAGGTGGTAGTTGGGCGTGGGGGTGGGGGGGGGGGGGGGGAGGAGGGGGGGGGGGGGGGGGGGAGGGATTATTAGGAGACCAGCTTCGTAGATGTGCGAAGGCCGTACGCTTAGAATCGATACGCAGAGTATTAAAAAAAACAAAAAAACTGTTGACAAGCCTGCTGTCGACGGGACCAATAAGACGGATAACAACACGTGTCATTGTGTGAGATTTCTCCCTCATTTCCCATCGACTCTGGCAGCTTTACGTGGCTGTTCCGTGTAGTCCAGGGGCGTTAAGGGGGACCGCTGTGGCTGATTGATCTGTGTGGCGTACATTTAAATGGCCTGTTTGCTCTGCAGCAGCTGCACTCCCACGCCGACCCTCTGATCAATGGTTGTGGCATAAAAATCAGTGACGGCTTTTTTATGTATTGGGAAGTAAACAACAACAACAGCAACAAAAACAAGCACACACGTACGCACGCACACACACATACACACACACACACACACACACCACACCACACAACACACACAACACAACACAACACAACACACACACACACACACACACACACACACAACACAACACAACACAACACAACACAACACAACACACACACACACACACACACACCAAAAAAAAACAACAACAAAACCAACAACAAAACTACACCAAATAGAACAGAAAATATCAAAGAATCGCAAGGTCCTGTAATATTCAGATTCTCAGCACTTTTCCTGGTATGATACTACCACTACCAGAGACTTTTCTCGGAGAAAGTCTTTGATACTACAGCGAAGAAAGTGTCTGCGACACTGAGAAAGAGTATGAAGTAGTTGTGATCGGTCGCTCTGACATAACAACCACCATGGTTGACAGGACTTAAAGAAAAAAAGCAGTTCCTTCCTTCCTTCCTTCCGGTTACAATCTGGTCCCCGTTAGCTCCTAGGACATAACTGATGATGATAATGCAGCTGACCAGTGCCGAAGCATGGTTCAGTGCTGCTTTACGTCCACAGAAACCGTAGGCTCATTAGGACGGAAAGCCCAGGACGGCCACCTCGACTTCCACACAGCTCCTGAACTCTGATATATAACTGATCTACTGACAAGGATTTTATATGACAGACCCGCCAGGATGAGTTAGTCTGTAATTGGATTTTAACGTTCTGTCAGCCGCATAGGGTAAAGAGTGGAAACTTCTCCAGATTTTTGGCAAGAAAGAAGTGGAGGAGACGGTTGGGTGGGGTGGAACTGCCTAAGTTTATGGACATACGCATGAATGACGGCAGAATCCCAGCATGTTTCTGTTACGAAGCAGTCTGGTGTAATTACGGTGGTAGAATCTTGGTATGACAGCTATGCATGCAACTAAGTATGGAAAACTCCTGTCAATTTTCTGTCATTTAATGGCGCACTCTCAGAGCGTTTCTGTTACGAAGCTGGTAGGGAGAGCGTCTGTTTAATATTATAGTGGCTGGTTCGCTGTCGTAAGACCGTTTTTTTAATTTAATTTTTTTTTTTAGATGCAACTGTCTAGGCCGTTGGTGGTTTGCCAGTGAGGATACCTGTTAACGGGAAGGATTGTGTGGGTGACGAAGGCTGTCCTACATTCCGCGCTAGGTTGTCTCGCCAGGCCGAAACCGGATCTGCTGACACTGTGTCCGTCCGGGTGTTCTCAGTCAGAGTTGATCAGAAACAGTTCACAGCCGTGCAACGTCTTGCCTCGCAAGACACGCACGTACGCACACATGCACACGCGCGCGCGCACACACACCCGCGCACGCACGCACGCACGCACACACGCACATTCAGGCATACACGCACTTACGCATGCGCGCACGCCCACAGACGCACACGCACACACGCACACACACGCACACGCACGCAAGCACGCACGCACACACACACACACCACACACACAAAACACACACCACACACACACACACACACACACACACACACACACACATATATGCACACACTTCTTTTCGCCCGTTGGCTTGTGTGTGTGTGTGTGTTGTGGTGTGTTTGTTATGTGTTTGTGTGTGTGTGTGTGTGTGTTGGGGTATGTCTGTCTGTCTGTCTCTCTGTGTCTATGTCTGTGTGCGTGCGCGCCTACACGTCCGAACGTAACTGAACTGAGTGCTATCTTGTCTGAGCAAACACCTTGCTTTGGCCGCCAACTTGTCGGAGCATTGTGCCACTTCGGTACGTACGCACCGATGTTCCCCGGCTCCTCTCCCTCTATTTTGTCGGGCATCAAAAGGTCCCTGTTGTACATGTTTCGGCACACATGCACCAAAGGAGTGTTAGCGTTGCTGAAGGCAAAGTGCCGTAAATGTGTCGTATACCCTCGGGTATGACTGATTCTCCGGCCCTCTGAAACTGAAATCGAAACCAAACAACAAGTTCAGCAGTGTGTGGACCACTTTTTGTTTAGCCTGTTTATTCAGTCTCTCTTCTTTTCCCCCCCCCCCCCTTCTCCCCCCCCCCCCCCTTCCCCCTCCCGTTGGGGATGGAACGACGCTGGGCTTAGGCTCGAGAAGTTGCGAGTTATAATCCTAAATAACCCAATCACCCCCCTCCCCCCCCCCCCCCCCCTTCTCCCCCCCTCTTTTTTTTGAGTGTTGATGTGTTTGTCATCAGGGCAGTTTTTAAAAAAACAAAACAAAAAAAAAAAACTGGTTTTCTTTATCCTTGTGTAATAAATATTATCTTATATCTCCTGTTCCATCCCTCTCCTACATTTCTATTCCCTTTTTTTTTCCCCTGTCTGTTATCTGTCTCTCTGTTGTCTCTGTCTGTCTGTCTGTCTGCCCCTCTTCTCTCTCTGGCTCTCTCCCTCTCTCCTCTGTTCCCGTCCCCCCCACTCCCTTCTCTCCCTTTCCCCCTTTTTTACTCAGTCTCGGGGCTTGGAACTGAGCGTCTGTCCTTTGGATGAAACCCCCAACCCATCCCCCCCCCCCCCCCATTTAGAAAAAAAAAAAATAAAATGTTAGGCGTGCCCCTACAGGCGTGGTTACCGTTAAAGATCCCACGGCAGTGGAAAACCGTCCTCGTAGGTCGTGGTGAAGTTTTGCCGGCATTCCACCGGCTGGCGCCTCTGTCGTAGCTGGTTTTCCTCAACGAGAGCCACCCGAATTTACCACGGGAAGAATCTCTAGATGAAACGTAACAAAGATAGAGTAGAAGAAGAGGGGAAAGAAAGAAAAAAGAAAAAGAAAAAAAAGGAGGAAAACTGCTGAAGAAGAAGAAATGACGAAAAAGGATAATGAAGGGGGAGGATAATAACAAGAAGATAATGAAGAACAAGAAGAAGGAGGAAGGGGAGAAATGATTAAAAAAAAAAAAAAGACATGAAAGAAAGAAGGAAAAGAAGACTGGAAAAAAAAAAAAAAAAACTGAAGGAGGAGGAGAAGAACAAGAGGAGGAGGAGGAAGAGGAAGAAGAAGAAGATTAGTTGTTGCTGCTTTTTTTTAACTCCAGTTTTGAAGCCATGTCTAAAAGAAATATTTCCGTGACTTTCCGTAAATGAAGCTGACTCACCTATCTGTAAGCTCTGACATGTTACGCCCAAACGTTTTTAAACCTAACAGTTATTTCTGCAGCTGAACAATTCCAGAGCGCTCTGCTGCCTTTCAGAGACACATCCTGACCTGCTGTTGCCAAAGAGAATCGCAGACTCGGAGAGGCAATTGCGCAGCAAAAACAAATCCGCCACGCTTATCTGTAAATGAAAAAAAAAGAAAAAAAAAGGAGAAAAAGAAAAAGGGAGAAAAAAAGAGGGGGGGAAAAAAAAAAAAGAAAAAAGAAGGGAAGAAGAGAGGAATTTAAAAAAAGGGCGAAAAAAAATCCAAACCCCACCCCCGAAACAAAAAAAAGAATTGGGGAAATGCCATCAGCTTTACGCAGCGAATACGAAGAAAAGGCGAAAGAAGAGAATTATTCTGTTGACCTGGGCCACCAGTGATTAGACCAGTGCAATTGGGAAAATGCCATCAGCGTTACAGAGCCAATATGAAGAAAAGGCGAAAGCAGAAGAATTAGCCTGCTGACCTGGCCCGCCAGTGATTAGACCAGTGCAATTGGGAAAATGCCCCTTACGAGCCAATATGAAGAAAAGGCGAAAGCAGAAGAATTAGCCTGCTGGCCTGGCCCGCCAGTGATTAGACCAGTGCAATTGGGAAAATGCCTTACGGAGCCAATATGAAGAAAAGGCGAAGGCAGAAGAATTAGCCTGCTGACCTGGCCCGCCAGTGATTAGACCAGTGCAATTGGGAAAATGCCTTACGGAGCCAATATGAAGAAAAGGCGAAGGCAGAAGAATTAGCCTGCTGACCTGGCCCGCCAGTGATTAGACCAGTGCAGTTGGGAAAATGCCATCAGCGTTACGGAGCCAATACGAAGAGAATGCGAAGGCAGAAGAATTAGGCTGTTGACCTGGCCCGCTAGTGATTAGAGGCCGGTAAAGCACCCAAGTAATTGTTTGGGTACGGAACTCAGGGATGAAAATCTGGTTGCTGGCGCGAACATAACTTTGCTTGCAGGTGGTTTAGCCGACTTTCAGCCAACCACAGCCGTTCACGCATCGGCCGAAAAAGGTGTCTTTTCTATTTAGGCCTGTTCGACAGGCTAGGATGAGCGTTTTACTGTTTATTCCCCTCTTCCCCCCCCCCCCCCCCCCCCCCCCCCCGCCCCCTCCTTTCTTCTCTCTCCGTTCCTCCAATAAAAAAGCGCTTGAAGAGAAGCACCGTTTGGTTTGATCATCACGGCTCTTCGTTGATGTGTGTTGCTGATGATAAACGTTAAAAAAAAGAAGAAGTAAGGGGGTGGGGGTGGGGGGGTTGTTGTGGGGGGGGGGGGGGGGAGAGAAAGAAAGGAAAGGAGAAAAGAGAAAGAGTAGCAAAACAGATGAGGATAGTTCCAGTGGGAGCTCAGTACAAAGCCGGTTTGGAAACCATTTTCCTTTTGGGCCCAGATTGGTTTTTCGCCCTCATTTCCCATAGTATTATTCTAACCGCTGCCCTCCCCCCCCCCCCCCCAACCCCTTCCCCCCCCCCCACCTGCCCCCCCTCCCCCCACCCCCCCCCCCTCTCCAACACGCCCCCCCCCCCCCCACGCCCTGTCTGACGAGGTGATTGCGAAGCACCGCATAGTAAAACCCGCGTGTGACTAGAGAGGAGATGAAGATTCGCCAACCAGTGTCAGGGTTTTGTGAGGGGCGTTGGGTCAACAAATTCACGGGAAAAGCCGATTGCGAAGCCAGAAGACTTTAAAAGGAACCAGTCTCCGCATCAGAAAAATTGGAACGAAACGAGAAAGGTAGAAATAAGAAAGGAGGAGTCCCTGGTAGCAGGCAAAGCACGCGAGGCTATATTTCACACACGCGCGCGCACGCAGGCACGCACGCACGCACACACAGACGCAGGCACGCACGCAGGCACGCACGCAGGCACGCACGCACGCACACACATACACACACACACACACACACACACACACACACACACACACACACACACACACACACACACACACTCACTTGCTCGACAGCGGTACTTTATCGTGTGACTTTTGGGGCCAAAGACAATTTATGGACTATTTATTCAGATTTGCCTTTGCCCGATTTACTGTCCGCGCTGAAACTGTATTCTGAGTTTCTCGCAAGAGCTATTTTTAAGCTCTAAACTCATTTGGAGTTGGATACTCGCCATTGCCACCCGCCACCTCCCTCTAGACACGCATTATAAAAATAAAAATAAAAAGTGTGTGTGTGTGTGTGTGTGTGTGTGTGTGTGTGTGTGTGTGTGTGTATGTGCGTGCGTGCATGTGTGCGTGCGTGCGTGCGTGCGCGCGCGCGTGTGTGTGTGTGTGTGTGTGTGTGTGTGTGTATGTGCGTGCGTGCGTGCGTGCGTGTGTGCGTGCGTGCGTGCGTGCGTGCGTGTCTAAGGGTTCCGGCGTTGGGCTGAGGCTGGGCTGAGTTGTGGTGGACGTGCAGTCCTGTATTCTACTCCAAAACTCAACGGGACGGATTTTGACCTGGTTCACCCGCCTCAATCAAGCGCCTGTTGCGTGTGCGTGTGTAACGTCACGGCTGTAGACATCAGTCAACACAAAAAGTTCCGGCGTCGGGCTGAAGCTTGGTTGAGTGGTGATGGACGTGCAATCCCACACCAGCTATTCCTGGGGCGGATTTTGACAAGCTCAGTCCGGAATCCGGCAGCCGCCGCCAGAGCACCACTATGCAGCCTCCTCGGGTTGCCAGAACAAATACAGGCAGCAGAGCTTGTTTCTCAGTCTCGCTTCTCCAACACCCGTCCACCTCGGTGTAAAGTCCTTTGTGTGATTTTGCTTCTATAGCTGCTGTTTTTGATTGGATATTTTTTATATTTATTTTTTATACTTTAGTCCGTACTATTTAGAAAATTGTATTGATTTGTACTCTGTACCTTATATATATTATATATATATATATATTATATAGATGTATTATATATATATCTATATTATAATATATATATTTTGCTGTTGACAACAAGCACACGCATGAAATATGATCTTTGTTACACTTCACACACACGCACCCCCCCCCCCATCACTACACACACACACCACACACAAACACACACACACACACACACACACACACACACACACACACACACACACACACACACACCCCACCCCCCGGAACAGAACGCAGCTCTCTAGAGCACCAAGCTCCCTCCTTCCCTGTTGAAGCCGCCGCCGCCGCTTTAGCAGAGAACACCGTGTGTTCCCACACATCCCAAACACCATAACAACCAGCCAGCGTGAACCCGACCCGAGGTCTGAACCCTCATAAACATGTATACATGCATTGCCACCTACCACTGGCTGAGCCCGCGTGGCTTAGTGGTAAAGACGCCACTCGGCCGGGAAACAGATCAGCATGCAGGTTCCATTCCGAACTCCGAGCATCGGCTTACGATATTGTTTAGAAGGAAGGGTGCTTGCCGGAACACGGGGCTTGAAGCGTGAACGTTCCATTCCGGCTTCGGTCCACCTCTCCGTCATCAACAGTCGCCGTTTATGGACACTATTTTAAGTGTGGCTCTGCTTAGTTTAAGTGTTTTTAAGAGTGGCTCTGTTTGTTTTAAATTTGTTTTTAAGTGTGGCTCTGCTTGTTTTAAGTGTGTTTTTAAGTGTGGCTCTGCCCGTTTTAAGTGTGTTTTTAAATATGGCTCTGCTTGTTTTAAGTGTGTTTTTAAGTGCGGCTCTGCTTGTTTTAAGTAGATTTAAGTGTGGCTCTGCTTGTTTTAAGTGGCTCTGCTTGTTTTAAGTGGGGTTTTTAAGTGTGGCTCTGCTTGTTTTAAGTGTGTTTTTAAGTGTGGCTCTGCCTGTTTTAATTGTGTTTTTAAGTGTGGCTCTGCTCGTTTTAAGTGTGGTTTTTAAGTGTGGCTCTACTTGTTTTAAGTGTGTTTTTAAGTGTGGCTCTGCTTGTTTTAAGTGTGGCTCTGCTCGTTTTAAGTGTTTTTAAGTGTGGCTCTGCTTGTTTTAAGTTTGTTTTTAAGTGTGGCTCTACTTGTTTTAAGTGTGGCTCCGCCTTTGTATTTGGCAGTCTGTGACTGTGATGGAGTATACTAATACTAATTAAATACTACTGCTGCTGCTGCTGCTGCTGCTGCTGCTGCTGCTCTCCTCCTCCTCCTCCTCCTCCTCTTCCTCCTCCTCCTCCTACTACTACTACTACTAAGGGAAATTTGTAAAGCGCCCACCGCGGCTTAAAGCGCTAAACAAACATAATAAACACACATAATGTAAGTATGTATCGAGATGGAGAATGTTATTCGCAGTTTAACAAAAGCTAACACATAATGTACATATCAACAAAGGTTCAAGCACAACTACATAATTATGTGCAAAACGCACACACACACACACACACACACACCACACACACACACAAACACACACACACACACACACACACACACACACACACACACACACACACACACACACACACACTGTGTAGAGACTGAGAGGGGTGAAGGATAGTGTTGCTTAACTGACATATTCGGAGAAAACATATATAATGTAATTAGTTTGCTTTTGAAGGAAGAGAGAGAGTAGCAGAGTGCCTGATGTCTTGGGGGAGACTGTTCCAGATGTGGGGACCGAAGTGTGAGAAAGTGCCAATGCCCTGGGTTTTGCGGTTGAAGCGTTGGAGTTTGAGCATGCGTGTAATATTTGTAAAGTGCAAACCTCTAACATAAAAATAGACCTTGGCCCCAACCCTTCTGTATAAATAATCTGCCGTTGACGATCTGAATGCAGAATCATTCTGATGGCGACGGTTTAACGTCGGGTGTAAAGTTCTTCTACCATAACTATAGTGCCCAACTTCAACACTTTGAAGGCTGACACTTCAGTGAATGATTTTTTTCTTTCTTTTTCTTTCCCCTTCTCTATAATCTACCGAACTGAGCTCTGATATGGACTACAAGATTTTTAACGTGCGTGTGATCTTTCTGCATGCACACACACACACACACACACACACACACACACACACACACACACACACATACACACACACACACACAAGCACACACACACACACACACACACACACACACACACACACACACACACACACATAAAAATTAAAAAAATCTCTCTCTTTCTCCACATACACACGCATGCACGCACGCACGCACGCACGCACGCACGCACACACACACACACACACACTCACACGGGGGACTTTGGTTTCATAGCGGTTGAGCGGGCGTTAAATACATCATCGACATTCAGTTAATCAGTCAGTCAGTCCTGGTTCATTCGTTAGGCTTGCTTGACGCCGACTTGTCTCCGGAGAGGTACTGGCGGGGACCGAGATCCCAGGGGAAAACTGGTAGCAGGCCGGTTGCGTTCTGCCAGAACCGGGCCCGATGATTCTTGCACACCGGCTTGCTTCCAGACCGGTTGCGTTCCCTTTGGCCACCGCCTGACCAGGCCCTCCAGATCGGATCGGGGCCGGCTTTCCGCAGTTTCATCCGAGCCTTCTTTGGAAGAACGGAACCGAATCAGATGCGGAAAGTCTGATCCGGCGTAGGCCCTGTACGATCCGGCCCGGTTCTGGCTTCGCGCTGGCCATAATGGCCGTGGCTGGCCGTAACTAAAAGGCTTCCGAATCGGATCCTCCATGTTTACTGGGAAATCGCAAGTTTAGAAGAGAAAGGAGAGCAGAAGTATGGAATCGAACCGACGTCGTCCACTTACCATCCTAACGCCCTACCTCAAGGCCCCAAAACCGGCTTACGTATCGACCCAGGGATTTCGGCACCCGTCTTTATCATGCAGTGACCAACGAAAGTGGCACAGGACATTAAACTAATTTAGCAAAAGAAACGCACCTTTGTGGCGGGGTTGGCCACTGGTGACCGTTCGGTGACAACGCGTGTGGTTCAAATGACCGTAAAATTACTTCCACTTTGTTTAATAGCTACTTCAGTCTGCATCAAGGTTCAGTTGGGTCAGAGCTCAGGAGCTGTGTGAAAGTCGAGGTGGCCATCCTGGGCTCCCCGACCCCAATAGGCCTTATGGTCTCAGTGGACGTCAAGCAACATTGAACTTGTTCGCGACAGAGTTCAGGAGCTGTGTTAAAGTCGAGGTGGCCGTCCTGGGCTCCCCGTCCCCAATAGTCCTTATAGTCTCTGTGGACGTGAAGCAACAGAGCTCAGGAGCTGTGTGAAAGTCGAGGTGGCCGTCCTGGGCTCCCTGTCCCCAATAGTCCTTATAGTCTCGGGGGATAGCTCAGTGGTTAGAGCGCGGACTCGTGATTGAAAGGTCGCGGGTTCGAATCCCTGCAGGAGCGGCGGGAGAATTTTCTTCTCCAGGGTCGACTTTCTGTGCTGACTCTTATTTCGGTATCCGTTCCACCCCCGTGTTACCGCAGTGGCACGTAAAAGATCCCGGTCATTCTGCCAAAAGTGCAGGTGGCAGGTTACAGCTAAACACGCATACACCTTACGTATGTGGCTTTGCATGAAGTGACATGGAGCATGGTTGTATGGTGTACACAGACCTTGCGCCGAGACGGCAGCAGTTTCATGTGGCACCAGCCATGCCAGCGCTGTAAGTACACCACTTCGGTGGATATTTTTTTTAAACGCGCTATAGAAGGCTAGTCACTCATGTAGAATTGCATGCGAGCGCAGTGAGTCTGCTCAAGAGAGCGGAGAACAGCGCTATATAAGCGATCATCAATCATCAGTCAAAAAGCAACAGAGCTCAGGAGCTGTGTGAAAGTCGAGGTGGCCGGCTGTTAACAGTACGTACGGTCTCTGTGGGCGTAAAGCAGCATTAGACTTGAACTCGTCGCCGGTGAAGTTCCAGGACTGCCGGTTGTGCTGTGGATGGGTAACTTTAATTTGTAGCGTCCACTCGTGTGTGTGTGCTCGCAGAGCCCAGAATCTGCGTGAACAACACTTGATGCGTCTAGTAAGGACCGCTAAACCCATACGTTTATGCCTATGGCTCAACTACTGTGCAGTCGCCGTTCGCTGCGTTTATGCCAGAAACCTGGATGCCGCAACGTACCCAACAGATACAGATACAGACAGTACGTAACTTGGTGTTTTACGCCCAGTCAACCATTGCGGTTATATCAGGGCGAAAGATACAGACAGATACAGGGAGGACAGATACAGACGGATACATGGAGAACAGATACAGACGGATACAGGGATGACAGATACAATCAGGTACAGGGAGGACAGATACAGATGGATACAGGGATGGCAGATACAGGCGGACACAGGGATGGCAGATACAGACGGACACAGGGAAGACAGATACAGACGGTTACAGGGAGGACAGGTACAGATAGATAGAGAAAGAATGGGTTAAGAAATAAGAACGTTACGGGCGTTAAAGACAGTGACTGTACGTTTGGTGCCAGTCAGAAAAACAGCTGTGGCCAGGAGTTGCTGCGTTCCAGAACTGCTGGCGCTGAAATGGTTAATAAGCCATGCTGCAGATAGTAGGATGAAATGTGTTATGTATCGTTTTCTCTCCGTTACAACCATGGGTTAAAATCAGCACACACACACACACACACACACACACACACACACACACACACACACACACACACACACACACACACAAAGACCGTTGGTGGTATTTTTGCTGTGTGTTCTTTTAGTGCAGAAGTATGGGTCACACATACACCTGTCGCCCGGCTGGTTGATTAAAGCTGTAAAGGCCCCACTTGGCCGCTGATGTCCTTAATTAAAGCGGAGCGAGACAGTCGAGTTGTGGCGCAGTACAGGCGAGCATACAAAGATCTATATGTGTATGTAGGGAGAGCATTGTCCATACTTATAGACCGGAGATAGACAGCACAGCTTGTTTATAAACACACTGACAGTTCTAAAGGGAATTGAGCTGCCTTTACCGCTTTCTCGTTTGGAAGGGGAATTTAGCAGCAGCAGCAGCAGACAACAACAAAAAACGAAAAAAAAGAAAGAAGAAAAAAAAGAAGGAACCGATATTATTACAGTTGTCGTTGGTGCCAAATGTACAGGGGAGATAAGCGTGCAGGTTCTGCGTTGCTGCCGGTGTTTAGCCTGTCGAACGGGCCGGGGCCCTGAGACACGGTGGGCCAGGTTTCACCCTCATCGTCCGTAGCTGTGATAGGTTGGAGGGTTGTCTGATGACTTCAGCTTTCATTGCCGAGTTCCGGTGCGGTGTGAGCAGGTTAGGCTTAAAATAGTGGTCAAGGAGCTTGGCTGTTAAGGGGTTCAAATCGGCTTCAGCCCAGAGGCGGTAGAAAGAGGAACCCTTTGTCGAACTTCTTTCAAAGGGCGAGAAAGGGCTGTGGTCAGTCAGGAGAAACTTGGGAATTATGTCAAAGGCAATATACTGTGGGGGAAACTTTCGAGAGACGGGGTGGGGCTCATATGACCATGGACATATATGTATCTATTACGTAGCTCCATGCATATAGCTTTTCCTCCAGCGCGTAGACACCATCTTGAACTGAGATGAACTGAACAGAAATACGACCCATCTTTAACCAGACTTGAACACGTGGTCCATGGACGCTTGTCTCAGTAGTGGCTTTGCTTACCCCCCTCCCCCCACCCACGCCTTTCCCCTCTTCCCCAAGACCCTCCTTCTCCTCGCCCCGGCCCCCACCTCCGCAACAATTAGTGAAGTGCACCGAGGAAATGAGGCCAGCACAGCTGCCCATTACTGCAATGCAGAATCACTCAGAATCACTCGGATCGTCACCAAGTACTATTGCATAAGCCTTCTCTGTCTGTTTGTCTCTGTCTGTCTGTCTGTCTCTGCCTCTGTCTGCCTCTGTTTCAGTCACTCTCTCTGTCTCAGTCTCTGTGTCTGTCTCTCGCTCTGTCTCTCGCTCTGTCTCTCTCTCTCTCTCTCTCTCTCTCTCTCTCTCTGTGTCTCTGTCTGTCTGTCTGTATTTCTGTCTCTCTCTGCCTCTGTCTGTCTGTCTGTCAGTCGGTCTATCTGTCGGTCTGTCTCTGTCTGCCTCTCTGTATGTCTGTCTCTGTCTGTCTGTCTTCTCTCTCTCTCTCCCCTCCCTCCCACCCTCCCGCAGGGATTTCGGTCCCCGCCAGTACCATCCGAGGGACGTACAGCCCGGTGCAAGGCACGGCGAACTTAACTTCCGGTACAAAAAGTACGGTGGGTACACACTGGCCACGTCTGCACAGGTCCAGGGCCAGTATTAAAAGGCTGACGCCCAGGCGCTGCAGATAGGCAAGGCAGCGCGTAGGAAGCAACGCAGTAAAAGATATATCTATATATGAATGCTCTTCGTCTGGTGGAAAGCTCGGTTTTTATATTCCTACAGCTGTTTGGGAAACGGGGATGTTGGGTGTGTGGGGTGGTGGTGGTAGTGTGGAGTGTTAGAGCCGAGAAATTGCTGAAAAAAGAAAAGAAAAGAAAAAGAAAAACGGGAGTATGAAGATTTTTTTTTTGGCAGGGGGAGGGTGTAACAGATGCAGGTGGAGACGACAGGCACATGAACTTGTGTTGTTGAAATTGTGTTGAAAGTTTCGTTGTTGTTGATGTGTTCAGTGCCCTGAATGTGAACACCAAACAGTTAAAATTGTTTTTGGGCCCCCTCTCCCCCCCCCCCTCCCCTGGCATTACCTCCCCCATACTGTTTTGTTAGAGTGGAGTAATTGCTGATTTTTTTTTTTAAATGGGTGTATAAAGATTTTTCTTTTTGGGGCTGCAGGAGGGAGGATGTTCTTTTAAGAGATGCAGATGGAGACAACAGGCACATGAATTTTGAGTTGTTGAAATTGTGTTGAAAGTTTTCTGTTGTGGTTGACGTTGTCTGTGCCCCGAGTACGAACAAGGAACAATTGATGATATTGTTCTGCTCCTCCCACGCCCACCTCCCCCATTCTGTGTGATCACTTGGTGGCTGATATGAAGTGACACAAGGAAACCTGTCAGCTAATTTCTTCCTGTTCAGTATCCTTTGGCTTCTGCAATATAATGATGCACTTTAATTGAGTGTGAAATAGTACATAATCTTTTTTTGGCTGTGTGTGTGTGTGTGTGTGCAAGCTTGTGCGTGTGTGCATGCATGCTTGTGTGTTTGTTTGTGTATGTCTGTGCCTGTGTGTGTGTGTGTGTGTGTGTGTGTGTGTGTGTGTGTGTGTGTGTGTGTGTGTGTGTGTGTGTGTATTTGTGTGTGTGTGTGTTGTGTGTGTGTGTGTGTGTGTGCGTGTGTTTGAGTATGTGTGTGTGTATGTGCCTCTGTGTGTTTCTGTGTGTGTGTGTGTGTGTGTGTGCGTATGTGCATATGCGTGTTTGCACGTGTGGTTGTATGTGTGTGTGTGCACACGTGCATGTGTGTGTGTGTGTGTGTGTGTGTTTTCAGCATATGCAAACCAGAGTGGTGACTAAGTTAATAAGTCATGCGTTATTTCTGTCTGTTCCAGGGTCTGCTAAAAGTGACAACACAGTTGTTAAAGAGAGATTTCCCTGCTCAGCCGGACATTGCCAGTGATGACGGCATTGAGCACAAGTAAGTACACTGCCACTTTAAACTGTACTTAGCTGTTCTATGTGTGTTAACATGTTAACATGATTTTTTTTTAAATCTTTTAATTGTTTAATTAATTTATTTTACATCATGAATGTAAAGTAATTAGTATTCAAGCAGATTTTAGTTAGCTCATTGGAAGTGAAAACAAAAAGCAAATATTGTTTTGAATCTTCATTTTGATTGAAACTGGGTTGTGTTCTATTGCAATTAATACTAATCAGAGTGGTTTAGTAGTGACTGGTGTGCTTGGTGGTAATCTGTTGCACAGAAAGAACTGACAGACGCAATGCTGTGCCAGTAACTGTAAATGTGAACAGCGTTGACTAAACCTTATGGTAAACCCTGTGGGTTATTGCATTGTGAATATCATTCAGTTACATGTTGATTGTTTCTAACATCCATCTTCATTGCCACATTTATGCAAGGCACCGGAAAATAGTTTGAGCAGTATTGATTTTTTTTATTGTTATTATTATTATGATTATTATTATTATTGAAACTAAGTTCTGTATTGCATATGCTGAAGGACAGATGATGAGAGGTATTGTGGTTCATATTGTACATGATGCATATTTAAAAAAATAAAAAGTTATATAGTTCCTGTACAATAATAGTGCATCGTGTGCATATTTTGTGATTAGACCCATAGTAGGAAGAGGGGCGGTGACAGACATGCTTGATGACTCATGTTGCTTAGCAGCAAGTAACAAATGTCATGGCAGCTGTGACACTAATTTTAGATGTCTGCAGTGTTGACTAAACTATGGCAAACCCTGCTGTTATTTATCGCATTGTGAACAGCCATTGACATGTTTATTGTTCCCAGTGCTCATCCTCATTCTGATTTTCATTCAAAACAGTTTGAAATGGATGTCACAAAATAGCTTTGGCAGAGTTGAAGAGAATATGTTGTTATTGAAACTAAGTCATGCATGTCATGTGCTAAAGGTAAGATAATGAGAGGAACTGGGATTTATATTGTACATGATGTATATATATATTTTTAACAAGTTGTATAGTTCCTGTACAGTAATACTCAACATTGTATGTATATTTTGTGATTAGACCCACCGGAGGAAGGTATGGCTTTCTTTTTGTCTTCAGTGAAAAGCACAATGCAAAAAGCACTTCCTTTCTTCTTCTTCTTCTTCTTCTTCGTCTTCTTCTTCTTCTTTTTCTTCTTCTTCTAAGCATTCTTGTATGAAATAAGAAAAGAAAAAAAAGAAAAAAGATAAAAATCAGTTGCTCAGTTTTGTGTTGTGGTTTTGTTGCATTCTTGCATCTTGTTGCTGTTGTTGCTCCAGTATTGTTTGAACCTCTTTTTTGGTTTTGGTTGTGTCACAGTGACAACTCAGTTGGAAAACAACAACAACAACGCACCTGTAAATAGAGTCTTTTGTGCAGCTTATTGTTTTGCAAACATTGGCTTTTGAAAATGCTGCTGCTGATTATTATTTTTGTTATTGTTCTTCATATTTTGGTTGTTGTTATTATACAATTTTGTCTTTTTTTCCATTTTTTTTCTTTTTGTATTTTCATTTTGTACATGTGTTGTGCACCTTGAGCTGTGTTTAATTTTTTGGGTGACATTGTGACATGGGACTGTTAGTGTTAACAGCATTGATTTTTCTGAGCATTTTCTTTTTCTGATTGTATCTGCTAAATGTGTTCTTGGGGTTTTGAAAGGCATTCTCACAAAGTTGTTGTGTACACTTACATGTTCTTAGTGGTATTACGTTTTCATTAGCATCATCATCACCATTCTCATCATCCTCACTAAAAACAACAACAACAAGATTGTTCTGCAGTGTTGTTATCGTCATGAGCTTTGTTTTCTTGTTGTTACATCACCAAAGGATGATGATCCTTTTCTCACTGTAGTTAGTTACATATTTGACATTTCATGCGTTTGGGGCAGTGTCGGTTGCTTTTGCGTAAATAACAAATGCAAGCACACGAACTGATGGTCAAGTGAATGTTTTTGGACTGAATTATATTTTTGCTGTTGTTGCTTTGAATGAATTTTTGTTTTATCAAATAATTGCCTGCGGACTAGGTCATCACAATTTTACACCATTTTAAAAGAATGTGTGTGTGTGTGTGTGTGTGTACATGCGTGTGTGTGTGTGTGCGTGTGCGTGTGTTTACGTGTGTGCGTGTGCGTGTGTTTACGTGTGTGTGTGTGCGTGCGTGCGTTCGTGCGTGTGTGTGTTTACGTGTGTGTGTTTTTACATTTGTGTGTGTGTGTGTTTGTGTGTGTGTGTCTGTCTGTGTGTGTTTACGTGTGTGTGTGTGTGTGTGTGTGTGTGTGTGTGTGTGTGTGTGTGTGTGTGTGTGTGTGTGTGGTGTGTGCGTGCGTGCGTGCGTGCGTGGGTGTGTGTGTTTACATGTGTGTGTGTGTGTGTGTGTGCGGGTGTGCGTGCGGGCGTGCGTGCGCGCGCAGGTGTGGGTTTATATGTGTGTGCGTGCGTGTTGGTGTGGGTCTCTCTGTGAACGTGTGTGGGTGTCGGTCCGTTCGAGGGGGAGGGGGGTGGGGGGGGGGGGGGGGGGCAGTTGCATGCGAGGTGCATGCATGCACGCATCCACGTTGAGAGGTTAGAGACGGCATTCGGAGCATTTTGATTTTTGTGTGTGCTTGATCTTGTGTAAGATATTAATCCAGCTTAACTCTGTAATTGGTGTTACTTATTTGTTTGTTTAATCCATGTGTATTCTAGAGGCATCAGTCTTTTACATCATGTATATATATGTAGAAAACTTTATGTCTTTCATAACGGAATACAACGTGGATAAGGTACGGTTCTTGTTTCTCATATCAAACATTGTCACAGAAACCTGTTTTCTGCACTGAGCTAACGATGTATCTAGGAACCTGGATCAGAATGAACCAGACCACCCGATGCCAACACTATGCTTAATGATAATAATCATGTGTATTATGGTGGTTTACATACTGGTTAGCTGTTCCTTTTCGCCCATTCGCCTTGATAGGCTATAACCGTAATGGTGGACTGGGTATAAAACACCAAGTTACTTACTTAGCTGTTCCTGTCCTGTCCCTAATAAGCCTTATGGTTTCTGTGGACGTTAAGCACCATGTTTACTTACTTACTTAGCTGTTCCTGCTCGGCCGTGCGTGCTTTGGACTCTTCCACACCCCTACACTCTGCTGGCGAGGGTCGTACCATCAATCCCCTACCCCCCCCCCCCCCCCCCCCCCCCCCCCCCCTTCCGCGCCCTTCAACATTCGTGAAACATTCGCTTGGTCAGAGTTTATTTAGGAAAATAGCTCAGGTGGTAGAGCATCCGACTGAAAAGCCAGGCGCAATACTGACATGGATTCGAGTCCCCGGTGCGGCAAGGGATTTTTTTCTCCCAGAGTCAGCTTCTAGTGCAGACTCTGTTACGGTGTCCGCACCCCCCCCCCCCCCCCCCCCCCCCCCCCCCCCCCCCCTTCAACACCAGTGAAAGATTCCATTCAGCATTCGTGAAAAAGTTCGCTTGATCTGAGGAGTTCGCCCGTCTCTAAACCAGCTGAACTGTCAGAGCTGCCGGCGGTCGCCACGCTCTGTTTAGAACGGCAGAATAATTAAGAGAGCGTTCAAGCAAGCAAGCATGAGGCACCTGTTGCCCCGTGTTTAGTGACGGACTGACGGAACGCCTGTGTGTCGTTGTAGGACGGTGGTGACGGTGTGGCGCCGCCTCCTGGAGGAGTCGGACCGCCAGGCCAAAGCCCGACTGCAGGCCGCCGAGATCTACGCGGAGAAGATCGCCGAGCCCATCAAGGCGGTGAAGTTGGCCAAGCAGCAATGTGTGAAGAAGGTACGCTGGAGGGGTTGTGGTAGTGTGTATGTGGGTGTGGGTGGTGGTGGTGTGTGTGTGTGTGTGGGTGGGTGGGGGGGATGGTGTGTGTTGTGTGTGTGTTTGTGTGTGTGTGCGGGTGTGTGTGTTTGTGTGTGTGCGCGGGTGTGTGTGTGTGTGTGTGTGTGTGAGAGAGAGAGAGAGAGAGAGAGAGAGAGAGAGAGAGAGAGAGAGAGAGAGAGAGAGAGAGGGGTATGTGGATGTGTGTTCATGCGTGCATGTGCACGCGTGTGTGTGCATGCGTGTAGGTGTGTGTACCATTCTCACAAATTCCGACACAGAGACTGAATTTTACTCTTGCTTGAATCTAGAGGCATCAGTCTTTTACATCATGTATATATATGTAGAAAACTTTGTCTTTCTTAACGGAATACAACGTGGATAAGTCTTGATTTTCTCAACTGTGCACTTAGTCTTGATGATTTTCTCAACAGTGCACTTAGTCTTAATTTTCTCAACAATGCACTTAGTCTTAATTGATTTTCTCAACTGTACACTTAGTCTTGATTTTCTCAACAATACACTTAGTCTTGATTTTCTCAACAATACACTTAGTCTTGATTTTCTCAACAATGCACTTAGTCTTGGTTTTCTCAACAATACACTTAGTCTTGATTTTCTCATTG
Organism: Alviniconcha marisindica; assembly: GCA_018857735.1. Taxonomy (NCBI): domain Eukaryota; kingdom Metazoa; phylum Mollusca; class Gastropoda; family Provannidae; genus Alviniconcha; species Alviniconcha marisindica. The sequence goes on along the minus strand of JABMCL010002673.1, from coordinate 401,014 downwards.
ATTTTCTCAACAGTGCACTTAGTCTTGATTTTCTCAACAATGCACTTAGTCTTGATTTTCTCAACAATGCACTTAACCCATATATGCCCAGATATTTTTAATACCCTGAAACAAAAAGCCTTCCTGTTCTTGTAATCGGTGGGCTGCTCCAAAAACCAACAGGGAAAAAAACTCCACCACCTCTTCTCTGAATAAAGGAAGTCCCTCTTCAGAGGTCCCTGTCAGCAAAAAACAACAGGGGGAAATACTCCACCACCTCTTCTTTGAATAAAGGAAGTCCCTCTTCAGAGGTCCGTGTCAGCAGGATGCCAGAATTACACACAGCTAAAACAGACTAACAAAACCAGTTATGCGTCCTGAATATGGGACGGTGGGAATAAATGGGTTAATCTTGAACAAGGTGCACAGTGGGAATAAATGGGTTAATCTGAAACAAGGTGCACGGTGGGAATAAATGGGTTAATCTCGAACAAGGTGCACGGTGGGAATAAATGGGTTAATTTCGAACAAGGTGCACGGTGGGAATAAATGGGTTAATCTTGAACAAGGTGCCGGTGAATAAATGGGTAATCTGAACAAGGTGCACGGTGGGAATAAATGGGTTAATCTTGAACAAGGTGCGACGGTGGGAATAAATGGGTTAATCTCGAACAAGGTGCACGGTGGGAATAAATGGGTTAATCTTAAGGTGCACGTTGGGAATAAATGGGTTAATCTTGAACAAGGTGCGCGTTGGGAATAAATGGGTTAATCTTGAACGAGGTGCACGTTGGGAATAAATGGGTTAATCTTGAACAGGTGACGGTGGGAATAAATGGGTTAATCTTGAACAAGGTGCACGGTGGGAATAAATGGGTTAATCTTGAACAAGGTGCACGTGGGAATAAATGGGTTAATCTTGAACAAGGTGCACGGTGGGAATAAATGGGTTAATCTTGAACAAGGTGCACGGTGGGAATAAATGGGTTAATCTTGAACAAGGTGCACGGTGGGAATAAATGGGTTAATCTTGAA